>CAUYUJ010001941.1:70000-84515 GCA_963575745.1 Prorocentrum cordatum | reverse complement strand
CATCATCATCATCAGCAGCATCATCAGCATCAGCAGCATAACCATCATCAACACCAGAATCATCATCAGCAGCATCATCATCAGCATTGTCATCATCGTCATCATCAGCAGCAGCATCACCATCATCAGCAGAATCATCATCGACAACATCATCAACATCATCATTAGCAGCAGCAGCATCAACATCAACATAACCATCATCAGCATCATCAGCATCATCACCATCACCAGCATAATCAGCATCATCATAATCATCATCAGCATCATCATCAGCATAATCAGCATCATCATCACCAGAATCAGCATCATCATCATCATCATCAGCATCATCATCATCATTATCATCAGCGCATCATCAGCATCAGCATCAGTATCATCATCAGCAGCATCATCAGCATCGTCATCATCAGCAGCATCATCATCAGCAGAATCATCATCGACAACATCATCATCATCATCAGCATCACCATCATCAGCAGCATCAACATCAACATCATCAACATCAGCATCATAATCATCATCAGCATCATCATCATTATCAGCAGCATCATAATCATCATCAGCATCATCAGCATCATCAGCATCATCAGCATCATCAGCAACATCAGCATCTTCAGCATCATCATCAGCATCAGTATCACCATCATCATCAGCAGCATCATCACTACCACCACCATCACCAGCATCATCAGAATCATTACCAGCAGCAGCATCATCATCAGCAGCAGCATCAACTTCAGCATCGTCATCATCATCAGCATCATCATCATCACCAGCAGCGGCAGCAGCATCATACTGATCCTCATCATCAGCATCATCATCAGCAGCATCGTCATCAGCATCATTATCATCATCCGCCTTCTCCTCCTTCTCCGCCTTCTCCGCATTTCTGCCCTCGCTCGCTCAGGCACCAGCGCGCATGGAATTACTCATGATGCAAACTGAGGGGGGGTACTCTGGCCATGACCCCTCTCCCCTGGGCTGCCCCCAGATTTCCAGTCGGCCAGCTCCTCCTCCTTGGCTGGGAAGATGGCATCGAGAGCCCTCTTGAAGTAGCGCGACTCGACGGTGGTGACCCACCGCCACGCCAGCTCGCGTGCCTTCGCCACCGTGAAGTCGGTCGTCAGCCAGCCCTCGGCCCACAGCGGCTCGGAGCTGCACTCGCGGCACCTCTCCCCGAAGCACCACAGGGCGGCCGCGACGATCTCGGCGTCCGATCGAAGCGCCTCCCCGACCCACTCCATGGCGTGATAGTCCTGCCCGATCGCCGCGAGCACCACCTCCCTGTCGCTGCGCAGCTCCTCGCTCGCCCACTTGAGCGCCCACCCCTTGTGGCAGACCGCCTCCAGCACGACGCCCTGGTCCCGCTGGAAGCACTGATCGACGAACTCCAGAGTGCCTCCATGACCGCGGACAGCGCTCATGGCGATGTCGCGGTCCCATCGCGCCTCTCCGAGGGCAAACTCCAGCGCCCAGCTGTCCTGGCCCACTGCCGTGGCCACCACCTCGCGGTCGGCGCGAAGCTCATCGGATGCAAACTGGAGGTCTGCGCCGCGCTTCGACACGGCGGCCAGCACGGTGGCACGGTCCCCGCGGTCCGCAGGCGGACAGCTCTCGAGCACCGGGCCGGCCTCCTCCTCGATGGACATCGCGGCGGGGGTGGCCAACGCCGACCTCTCCGCTGCATCGCCATCTCTTGCGTGAGCCTGGATGCGCGTGCGCGCGGAAGACGCATCGCTCTCGTCGGCCAAGGATCGCGAGGATCCGCGCGAGTTTGGGAGGCCGATGTCCCGGTCGTCGTCGCCAGTCGCCGTGCTGCAGAGGTCGGTGCCCACGTCCTCGGGCGGGCCCTTTCGCTCCCTGCGGGAGGCCTCATAGTCCTCGGGCTCGAGGTTCCACGCCGGCGCCAGCAGCGCTAGCAGGGCCATCCTCTTGGAGCGGTGGGAGCTCACATCTGCACTCTTGTGACTCACGGTGCCGCGGCCGCCCAAGCCAGTTGTAGGGGCAATCACAGACGACATCTGGCCCTCTTCCCTGCGCTAACGCTTGGAACAGGACGCCAAGCCAGCCGTGTTGGGCCACCTTTGGTACTGAGTCGTCTTGGCGACTTCGGTAATAGGGTACGTCTGGCCTCGATACGTAGAAACCACACAGTGCTGCCAGCAGCCTGGAACAAGAGAAAAGGAAATGGTGCCAGCACCCCCAGCTTGACCTGTGGAAAATCAGGCTGCGGAGACGCTTGTGCCGCGGCTGGAGGGAGAAAACGGGAAGAGCTTAGAGCAGGGACCACACCGCAGCAGTGACGTGGAGCCTAACCCCTGGATATCCCAGGAGGGGAGCAGGTCGAGGAGGAGAAGGCCGAAGAGAGACGAGGAGGAGGAGCAGGGGAGAGGCACAAGCAGGAAAGAGGAGAAGGGAGGACAGCTGGCGCAGGCGTGGGCGAGGATGAGAAGGGACGGGAAAGGAAGGCAGACTCAGACAGCGAAGGTGGGGCCGCCCGGATCTCGGGACTAGTCATTCCGGGTCCAGCCTGCTCCTCCGCACTTCTTGACACGAGCGCGCGCTTAGGCGCGGACTCTTCAGCAGTCAACCGACCTGCCATCTGGCAGATTGATTTTTACCTAACAGCTTTTGCTGATAGGTTTCTAGTGGTGTCAAAAGAGAGCAGCAGATGACTCCACAGGGGGGTCGGGGCGGCACCCGGGGAGCTGTGTCCGAACTCGTGTCCGAATGCGCTTTTTGCAAACAGTCACACACTTCGAGCTCTTCGACCTCCCAGAACACCATTCCCGGGCCACATTCTGAATGCCCGGAGCCAACTGTAAGCCACTTCGTGCTCTTCGACTTCCCAGAACTCCATTCCCGGGCCACATTTTGAATGCCCGGAGCCAACTGTAGGCCACGTCGTGCTCTTCGATTTCCCAGAACTCCATTCCTGGGCCACATTTTGAATGCCCGGAGCCAACTGTAGGCCACTTCGTGCTCTTCGACTTCCCAGAACACCATTTCCGGGCCACATTTTGAATGCCCGGAGCCAACTGTAGGCCACTTCGTGCTCTTCGACTTCCCAGAACACCATTCCCGGGCCACATTTTGAATGCCCGGAGCCAACTGTAAGCCACTTCGTGCTCTTCGAGTTCCCAGAACACTATCCCCGGGCCACATTTTGAATGCCCGGAGCCAACTGTAGGCCACTTGTGCTCTTAGAGCTCCCAGAACTTCATCCCGGGCCACAGTTTGAATGCCCAGAGCCAACTGTAGGCCACTTCGTGCGCTTCAAGTTCCCGGAACTCCATTCCCCGGCCACCTTTTGAATGCCCGGAGCCAACTGAGGCTGAGGCAGGCTGCTGCTGAGGCAGGCTGAGGCTGAGGCTGAGGCAGGCTGAGGCTGAGGCAGGCTGAGGCTGAGGCTGAGGTTGAGGCTGAGGCTGAGGCTGAAGCAGGCTGAGGCACACGCTGAGGCAGGCTGATGCTGAGGCAGCGAGGCTGAGGCTGAGGCTTAAGTTGGCTGAGGCTGAGAGAACGGAGGCTGGGCTGAAGGCAGGACGCGCGCTGAGGCCTAGGGCAAGGCGGAGGCTGAGGCTTAGGTCAGGTGATACTGGCGGCGACGAGGGCTGAGGGCCGGCTGGGGCTGAGGTAGGCTGAGGCTGAGGCTGAAGCAGGCTGATGCTGAGGCAGGCTGAGGCTGAGCTGAGGCTGAGCTGAGGCTGATGCAGGCTGAGGCTGAGGCAGGCTGAGGCTGAGGCCGAGGCTGAAGGCAGACTGAGGCTGAGGCTGAAGCAGGCTGAGGCTGAGGCTGAGGCAGGCTGAGGCTGAGGCTGAGGCAGGCTGATGCTGAGGCAGGCTGAGGCTGAGGCTGAGGCTGATGCGGGCTGAGGCTGAGGCAGGCTGAGGCTGAGGCCGAGGCTGAAGGCAGACTGAGGCTGAGGCTGAAGCAGGCTGAGGCTGAGGCTGAGGCAGGCTGAGGCTGAGGCTGAGGCAGGCTGATGCTGAGGTAGGCTGAGGCTGAGGCTGAGGCTGATGCAGGCTGAGGCTGAGGCAGCCTGAGGCTGAGGCCGACGCTGAAGGCAGACTGAGGCTGAGGTTGAAGCAGGCTGAGGCTGAGGCTGAGGCAGGCTGAGGCTGAGGCTGAGGCAGGCTGATGCTGAGGCAGGCTGAGGCTGAGGCTGAGGCTGATGCAAGGTGAGGCTGAGGCAGGCTGAGGCTGAGGCCGAGGCTGAAGGCAGACTGAGGCTGAGGCTGAAGCAGGCTGAGGCTGAGGCTGAGGCAGGCTGGGGCTGAGGCAGGCTGAGGCTGAGGCCGAGGCTGAGAATATTCGACCTGGTGATGGATGACTGAGGCTGAACGCAGGCGTGAGGCTTGAGGCTTTGAAGGCTGGGGTGGTGGGGTTTTGGGGGGGTGGGGTTTTGCTTTAGGCTGAGGCTGAGGCAGGCTGATACTGAGGCAGGCTGAGGCTGAGGCTCTGACTGTGACTGCCGTTGCCACTGCGACTGTCACCGCGAATGCGACTGCGACTGCGAGAACAGGAGAATTCTACAACTGGATTATCATCTGGATCTTAAGGGGAATGTTTCCATATATGTTTCTACACATCGCTGTTAGGTTGCTTTGCCGGGATAATTGCCTAACAGCTCTTGCTGATAGGTTTCTAGTGGTCTTAAAAGAGAGCAGCAGATGACTCCTCAGGGGGGTCGGGGCGGGACCCGGGGCCTGCCGCCGAAGCCGAAATCGCTTGGGACATCCTGGCAAAATCGCTCTTGGTGCTCCCAGAACTCCATGTCCCGGGCCACATTTTGGATGCCCGGAGCCAACTGTAGGCCACTTCGTGCTCTTCGATTTCCCAGAACTCCACTCCCGGCCACATTTTGGATGCCCGGAGCCAACTGTAGGCCACTTCGTGCTCTTCGAGTTCCCAGAACTCCATTCCTGGGCACATTTGATCTTGAATGCCCTGTAGCCAAGCCTGTAGGCCACTTCGTGTTCTTCTAGTTCCCAGAACTCCATTCCTGGGCCACATTTTGAATGCTGAGGCAGGCTGATGCTGCGGCCGAGGCAGGAGGCTGAGGCTGAGGAGGCTGAGGCTGAGGCGAGGCTGAAGGCAGATGAGGCTGAGGCTGGCGCAGACTGACTGCGGCGAGGCTGAAGCAGGCTGAGGCTGAGGCTGAGGCAGGCTGAGGCTGAGGCTGAGGCTGATGCAGGCTGAGGCTGCAGGCTGAGGCTGAGGCCGAGGCTGAAGGCTGAGGCTGAGGCTGAAGCAGGCTGAGGCTGAGGCTGAGGCAGGCTGAGGCTGAGGCAGGCTGAGGCTGAGGCTGAGGCAGGCTGAGGCTGAGGCTGTGACTGCGACTGCCGTTGCCGCTGCGACTGTCATCGCGAATGCGACTACGACTGCGAGAACAGCAGAATTCTACAACTGGATTTTCATCTGAATCTTAAGGGGAATGCTTTCAGATATGCTTCTACACATCGCTGTTAGGTTGCTTTGCAGGGATATTTTTTTTAGGGGGCGCGTGCATCCCCTCCCCTCCTGACGCTTCCCGGGCGACCCACAGCATCCCATGGTGCCCTCAAAGGCTCTCCAAGGCTGGCAAAAAGGCCCAGAGAGAGACCACCAAAGCCTCCAGGATGGCCCCCAACATTGCGCCAACAGGAACCCGACATCCTTCAAGAAGAGCCCAAGAATAGCCAAAGGGGCCCCAAGAGGCGTCCAAGCCACCAGAAAGGAGGCCAGGAGGCTCTCCAAATAGGCCAGAATTATCAAACATCAAATCACACTCCGCCAGCCCTCTGGGAGGAAAAGGTTTAGCGCACTTCCTCTTCCAATCCCCATTCGCACCTCCGCCTACCCTCTCCCATGGACATGGACGCGTGGGGGGGGGGAGGGCGCGAGGTGTCAGAGGGTAATTCGCGATCGCACGAGATTGTCCAAGATGGCTCAGACGGCCTCAAACATCCCTCCAAGGAGCCACAATACTACCACAATGCAGCTCCAAGGGTCCACGGAGCCCCAGAGACTCCCGACTGCTCCAGATCCTTCAAAGCCAAATGTAGTTTCCATGATGCTTGCCGTGCCGCCTTTTCGCTGCCAGCCGGCTGCCTCAAGATGGCCCAAGAAACCTTCAAAGACAGCGCCAAGAGTGGCACAGCAAAGCGATGACCCTAAGCCCAAGAGCGCCCCAAGGGGGCTCTAACAGACGCTTCGTAGTGCTTTAGGAAGGAAAAGCTGACCAGAGCCACCTCATCTTTGACACACACACACACACACTCTCACAAACACGCTGCAAAACCTAAGGTATTTGAAAGATGGGTGCCGCTCGAGAACATCATTGGTAAGCTGGTGGGCCAATACGGCTCAAGAAGAGCATCAGGTACCCCGAAGCGGCATCGAATATGGCGCAAGATATTCCAAATCGGCTCGAGATGGCCTCTAGCATGCCAAGAGACCCCAAGACGGCCATCAGCAGATGGCTCCAAGTGGCCAAGTAGCTCAAGGATGTCCTTGAGAGGCCAAAACCCTTCTGGCGCTTCGGGTGCTGCGATGGTGCTCGCCTTCTGCCCTTTTCGCGTCCAGTGGTCTTCCACGCGGCGTGATCACGAGGAAGTGAGCCAACACAACTGCGCACAAACCGAGCCACCAAAGCACTGGCCAACTCATGCGGCACAACGCGAATCATCGCGAGCCTCCGTGGGTTGGACTCCCCCTGCACCGAACCTTCTGTCTCCCGCGCGACGGTGCACCCACAGGGGCACTGGCGGTCTGGCGTTTGCCTCGTCGCGCCTGTGGATGCTTTGGGCAAATGCCCCGAAGGGGTGCAGAACAGCCATGAGCACAAGGTGCAGGGACTGGAGTGTGGTACCGATGCGGAGGGTCAGGGAAGTGCGAATGAGCGTCCACATCGCACTCTGCGCAGTTCCTGTGGATCGCGAGCTGGGGTCGCTCCCAGCTCCAGTACCAGCTAGAATTGCGGGTGGTGGTGCGAGCGAAGAGAATGGCATGTCTGAAATGAAGCGGGCTCTTCTCTTTTCTCCTTAACAAAGATAGCTGTCGCGCCAGCGCTCGAACCAGAGGGCAACGAGCCACCCTATTCGAGTGATGGGGTGGGGAAGGGTGGGGAAGGGGGAGAAGAGGAAGAGAAAGAGAGAGAGAGAGAGATAGAACCAGAGGCGGAAGGGAGAGGGGGCAGAGGGGAGAGAGGTTGGATACTAGCCCTGCCTGCCCTTCACTGGCCCGGCTGGCAGGCAACGCCACGGGCGGAAGGAAGAGCGCCACTGCGGAGAGAAGAAGAGAAGCGCGCGGCCTGAACACGCGCCAGGATATCACAGTAGAGATGTGACCGCGACGATGGCTGTTGGCACCGCTCGGCAAGCACGTCTGAACGCAGCCTGCAGTCTCTTGCTGGGCGCCACACAGAAGCCCCGGACCCAGCCGGGCCGACCCTCCCCCCCCGCATGCCCCCCCCCGCCCTCCCCCTCTCAGCTCAGCCCGCCGCGGACAGCACCTCGGCCAGCGCGTGGTGGCCCCGCGCCCGCGCCCACGCCGCCGCCGCGTCGCCGTCGTCGTCCTGCAGCGACGGGTCCGCCCGGGCGTCCAGCAGCCACTGGCAGAGCTCGGCCTGCCCGGAGTCCGCCGCGAACATCAGCGGCGTGGCCCCGTCGCTGCTCCGCGCGTCCACCGCGCCCCCCGCGCCCGCGAGGAGCTCGCGCAGCAGCGCGCGCCCCCCCGCCGCGTCGGGCTGCGGGGCGCAGCACCCCTCCGCGCAGCCGCCCTCGTCGGAGCCCCCGGCGGCCTCTGCGCCGCCCCCGGCCGCGTGCACGGCCCAGTGCAGGCAGCTCCAGCCCGCCTCTTCAGGGGCCCGGATTGGACGGGGGGGGCCGACCGCCGTCGCGGGGGTCGCTGGGGGCCTCCCGCCCCCTGGGGGGAGGGGCGGGGTGCAGGAGCAGGACGAGCACTAGGAGGCGAGGGCTGGGAGGGGGCCTCGCCGCCGGCCGACGAGATTCCTGGGGGTGCATCTGTCTTTTGTTTTCTCTCTATCTCTCTCTCTCTCTCTCTATCTCTCTCTCTCTCTCTCTCTCTCTGTCTCTATCTCTCTCTCTGTCTCTATATCTCTCTATCTATATATATAGATGTACGTATGTATATGTATCCATCCTACCGTTAGGCCTAAGTCATGGTTACGACGGCTGGTTGGCAATGGCATTCGTGATTGCCATCACTGCCTAGACAGCTTCGTCCCAAGCGATAACCTCGGCAGTGAAAGAGGAAATCGGCGCTCGAAGAAGAGCGCCTCCAAATATTATCGGGGTGGTCACTGTGTCCCTCCATCCATCTCTCCCTCTCTCCCTGCGGCCGGACCTGGGGCAGAAAAACACCCTTCAAGAACATGAGACCCTCCGGCGGCCAAAAACTAAAGCACCTTCCAGGGCACCCTCCCCCAGGTTGCACCAGAGCGCCCAACAAACACTTGTTTGCGTCGCAGCGCGGCAGAGGCAGTCCGCACACGTGTCCAGGCAACCCGGACTACGGTATTGCGAATGGTCCCGCATGCAAGCGGAGGGGAGAAGACCAGAGACGGCCGCAGAGAGACATACTAGTACTATATGTCCTCCTTGGAGGCGCGCGTCCGACCCGAACATATAGTATACCCATCTTGTAGTATATCGTTTCCCGAGGGGTGCGGCCAGAAAGCGCCCGCCACGACACATATACTATAAGAATTCTCAGTGCGCGCGTCGCCCCGGGGGGGGAGGGCGACGCACACATAGTAGAAGTATATTGGGCTGACGCCGAGAGACGGCCGCAGAGAGGGGGGGGCGACTCACGCGTCGAGGCCGCGGGGGGCGGCCGGGCCGCAGGGCAGCCACCGGGCGGAACATCGGGGCACCCTTCCCGAACTGGCCTCGATCTTGCCCATAGGTCGGAAGAAGTAGGTAGAGACATGAAGCAGGAAGGCAGATACAGTGGAGGCCCATGCCAAGAAACACCCTGCTTGCCTCCAGGATGCCCTGGGTTTCTTGTGTTTCGATGGTTTTGCTGTGGAGAGCGCGACGATCCCACACCAAAAACCCAATGGACGTCCTGGGATCTCAGGATTGGGCTTCTTGTGGAAGGTTTCTTGTGGACTGGCCTCCAATGTAAAGCAGGTTAGTTTCAGGCCCTCCCAGAGAATAACAGACACACAGAAAAAGCATGCCGACTCTTGAAGTAATAAGGCGCCAGAAGTAGACCGTGATCTGGGAACCCAGAAATACCTACTTTCAACGACCGATGGGTATACATCTGTCCGACAGTCCTCCTCCTCCTCCTCCTCCTCCTCCTCCTCCTCCTCCTCCTCCTCATCATCATCATGTATGAAGAAAATCCTGGAGGCCTCGCGCGGCAACTTGAGACCCAATTTACGTCGGATATACGTCGGATTTACGTCGGGTTCACGTCGGACTACGTCGGATTTACGTCGGATTTACGTCGGACTGACTCCTGAGCATCGCCGCGCGAGCGTGAACCCATAGCTTACGGAACTGACAAGTGGTCTAGATCATACAACTATTACGCGCCGCGCGAGGCCTCCAGAATTGTCCTCATAACTCCTCCTCCTGCTCCCCCTCCTCCTCCCCCTCCTCCTCCTCCTCCTCCTCCTCCTCCTCTTCTCTGCGCTCGGGGTGGAACGCCGCCCTCCGCCAGAGGACTGCGGGCGCTGGCAGCCCCGGGGACAGGGCCTGGCGGCATGCACGGGATCCCGGACCCGGCGCGCGAGCTCCAAAGATGAGACTTGGGGTCCCGCGTGGTGACAGACCCGGCGACGACCTCGACATCCGCAAGGACATCACCGCAGGGTCCGCCACCACACGGCCTCGGGGACGCCGGAGGCCCCGGTCGTCCGAGGCATCCTCGGAGAACGACGCGAGCCCCAAAGCCGTGCGGTGACCCCGAATCCCCACTGACTCACTGGTGTGGTCACCACCCCGTTTTGGGGGCCCCCGAAGAGAGCTCGCGCGCCGCTGCCGGACGAGGCCCCCCAAAACGGAGCCCATGCGGAGCCAAACAAAAATGCCCCGAGGTCGCCTCGGTCGTCACGCCGCGGCCCCTCGCCGTCGCCAAGGCCTCCCGAGTCACAAACCTTTGTTGGAGGCTTGGCAATGAACACCAACACCAAAACAATGAGTTGCCTCCACAGGGGGGAAAGTTATCCCAGAGTTTGGTGTTGGTTGGTGGTAATCTTCGGGCCTTCTAGAAGCCCGAATACTACCACCATCACCGAAATCTGCGTCATCATCCTTCGGTGGAGGCACACCGCCGATAGTAGTGTTGGTGCCAATCTCTAGGTATGCGCCGCTGACGCTCAGGCTGGACGCTCAGAAGGGTAAGGAGGAGGAGGAGGAGGAGGCAGAGGGCCAGAACGAACCTGGATGCCTAAACGATGCTGCAGTGCACTGCCGCCGCCACCGCCCCGTCCCAAAGCCCCCTCGCCGCGAGCCCCTGCTGATGCTAGTCGGGGGCGTCCAAACATGGATTAGCCATCCATGGATTTGGCGCGCGGTCGCCAAATCCAGGGATCGCGGGAGGTGCCCTCCCCAAAATGCGGCTGGTGGCGCCTCGTTCGGCGGCGGCAAGCCGCGACTTCCCATGGAAACGGGACCCGACGCTAGTCCACGCCCCCTTAATCCATGTTTGCGATCGCCTGAGTCAGCCGCACTTCCTCAGCTGCAAGAAGTGGTTCCCCCATCGAGCCACGCGCGCCTCACGGGCCTGCTATATTCGGGCGGCACCCGTGCGGGGACGGGCAGCGAGGTGTCGTCCAGCAAAGGGCCCCGTTTCGAAGAGAGGAGCCGCCCTCCACCAACTACAGAGGAGCCCAGTCCACAAGACGCCTCCCACAGGAAACTCAACCCTGAGGCTCACAGGACGTCCATGGATGCTCTGGTGCGGGAACGTCGCGCTCCCCATCACAAAACCATCAAAACCCAAGAAACCCAGGGCACCCTGGAGGCATTGCTTGGCATGGGCCCCCACTGTAATCCATGCACATGGCTCCACGTCTGGTCAATTGGCTTGAAGGCTTCTCAAGCAAGATCCACGTGTTGAGAGAAAGGACCGCCCCTCATCCGTGCACCTGCATCGTTGCAAAGCTTCCAGGTTGGAGGAGATCGTAAGCGAGAGCGGCGCTCTAAGGACGAGCTGGACTGAATCATTGAAACTGCTGAATTCGTATATGCGCATGGCGCTACGGTGGAAGCCCGACCACAACAAACCTCACAAAAGAAACCCAACCGTGAGACTCACAGGACGTCCATGGATGTTCTGGTGCGGGAACGTCGCACTTTCTCCAGTGCAAAACCATCGAAACCCAAGACACCCAGGGCACCCTGGAGGCAAGCAGGGTGTTCCTTGGCATGGGCCTCCACCAACTAATCCAAGAGCATGGCCCCACGTCTGGTCATCTGGTTTGAAGGACTCTCCAGCGAGATCCCCGTGTTGAGAAACGACCGCCCCACATCCGTGCACACACGCATCGCTAACAGCTTCCAGGTCGGAGGAGATCGTAAGCGAGAGCGCCGCTTTGCAAACGAGCTGGGGACTGAACCATTCACGCTGATGGATTTGTCTATGTGCACGGCGCCAAGACGAGAGCCCCGTGCTGAAACCAGCCCCCTCCACTCTTGAGACTGCTGTGGCCTCTCAAAAACGACTGCGCGCGGCGCTACGGCGAGAGCCCCATCTTGAGAACGAACAGGCCTCCACCCTGGAAGCTGTCGCGAATTTTGAAGACGCATGTGCACGGCGCTCTGCTCGCCCTCCCCTCTCCCCCGCGGCCGCCCTGCCTGTCCTCCCCCCCCCTCCTGCAGGCCGGCCCACTCGCTTTGATAGTGCCCCTGCAGCGCTGCCGCGCTGGAGCGGACTGCCCTGCCTCGCTGCCGGCGGAAAAAAGTGCACGGCGCTCGGGCCAGCACTCGGGGATGGACAGACCCCCCTTAGTAGAACGTGGTTTAGTGAAAACGACCTGAGTCCAAAACCTGGCGGGCGCAAGCCTGGAAAATAACGGCCACGGCGCCATCTCGAGAACCGAAAACGGACAATTCACTAATCGACGTGTCACCGTTGGGGGTTCTGTCCACCCCCGATTTGAGCCACCACCCCACCCTGGAAGCTGCTGCAAAAAGCTTTTGCCCCGAACCTACGCGGCGCCGAGGCGAGAGCCCCCCTTGGAAGGCGAACCGGCGTCCATCATGGCACGGCTCAGCCTTGTCAGCACGAGCATGCACGGCGCGAGGGCAAAAGAGCCCCGGTTTGAGCAACGTCCACACTGTATTCAAAACTGCGGCAACGTGCTCAAACGACTGTACAACACGGCGCTAGGGTGGGTCCCATTTTGAAAACTACTGGCCCTCCATACTTGAGGCTGGTTGAGCGCTTCAGCTTCAGGATAACAAGCAGCACAGAAGTCCGAAAAAAAACGACTGGCAAGGCCGACGGATACGTCTGGCGGTGCAGCAGGGGAAATCCCACCAGCCCTTTGGGCGTGAGTGGTTTAGCGAGCTCTCTCTGTTCTCAACCCCTTATCTTCCCCTTCGGGGAGGGGTTTACCCCTCCCCCTACCCCCTCCCCCTGGACCTGGACAGGGATTCCCGAGTGGTGGCGGGGGGGTCCATTTCGACTCCTCGGAGGGCCAAAAAACGACGACCCTCACGAGGATTCTGGCCCCGGGGGGGGGGGGGAGTTTGGTCCCTCTGCTCGTCTTTGAAGCAGAAATCATTGATTTTACGAGGGTTTTGGCCCCATTTTGGCCTTCTGAGGGGGACGCGCTCATCTTCCCTCATAGCAAAATCATTGATTTTACGAAGGTTTTGGGCTCATTTTGTCCTTCTCAGGGGGCAGCTCTCCTTTGCGCTTCTGCGGAGGTCGCAAGAGGCCCCAAGATGGCCCCAAGAGGCCCCCAGGAGGCTCCCAAGAGGCCTCCAAGAGGCCCCCCAGAGGCCCCCAAGCGGCCCCAAGAGGCCCCCAAGAGGCCCCCAAGAGGCCCCCAAGAGGCCCCACGAGGCCCCAAGAGGCCCCCAAGAGGCCCCCAAGAGGCCCCCAAGAGGCCCCCAAGAGGCCCCCAAGAGGCCCCCAAGAGGCCCCCAAGAGGCCCCACGAGGCTCCAAGAGGCCCCCAAGAGGCCCCACGAGGAGCCCGAACGACTCACACCAGGACGAGGGGCCCGAACGACTCACACCACGAAGAGCCCGAACGACTCACACCACAAGGAGGGGCCCGAACGACTCACACCAGGACGAGGCGCCCGAACGACTCACACCACGAGGAGCCCGAAGGACTCACACCACGACGCGGGCCCCGAACGACTCACACCACGAGGAGCCCGAACGAGTCACACCAGGAGGAGGGGCCCGAACGACTCACACCAGGATGAGGGGCCCGAACAACTCACACCACGAGAAGCCCGAACGACTCACACCAGGACGAAGAGCCCGAACGACTCACACCACGAAGAGCCCGAACGACTCACACCAGGAAGAAGGGCCCGAACGACTCACACCAGGACGAGAAACCCCAAACGACTCAAATCACGAGGAGCGCTTTCTCTCCCTCCTCCTCCGCCTCGTCCTTCTCCCGCTCCCCCACAAGGAGGATGTACAAGGAGGCGGGAGGAAGGAGGAACAGGGGAGATATGCGGGGCCAAGCGGACACACGCCTGAAAAACACGACTGTCGGCATGCTTCGCGAGAGTGGCTGCTGTGAGATGGGCTGGTGGGGATACGCGAAGCGTAAAGAATTAGTCTTGAGGACGCGCGGCCCCACACACCCCTCCCACCGACAGTCCCAGTGGATTACCACCGCCACTCCTTCTTGCCCCAAGTCCTCCGACCAGCCACAGAGCCAACCCATGCTGAGAACGACAAACCCTTCGGCTGGTTGTGATGACCTTCGACAACACGGCGGGGCCGGGCCGTCACTGTCAGGCTGCTAACATCCTCCCTTGGGCCATACCGCTAATTAGACTTCCGGCCAGCGGGGCCTCGCCAAGACAGCTCAGGTCCGCTCGCGCACAGTACGCCCGAGCGCGGGCCAGCTGCCCCGCCTCCAGCGCCTGCATCAGCGCCTTCGCCGCCTCCGCGGGAGACAGCTGTTCGCTCCGGCCCTCTGCCGCCGGGCCGCCGGCGCCGGCATCGGCGCCGCCGCCGACGCCGGGGACAGCTGCTGTGGGCGGCAGCGGCGGCGGCGGGCACGCCCCCGCCGCCGTGGCCACTGGAGCCGGCGGCGGGGGCGCCACCGGGAGCGCTGCCGCCGCTGCTGGGACGCCCCCGGCCTCGCGGTCGGCGCACGCGCAGTCGCCGCCGGCGCACCCACCGAGGTCGCACAGCCGCAGGCGCCCTGGCGGCGGCGCGGCGGCGCGCGCCCGGGCGCTCTGCAGCAGGGCCTCCCGCGCGCCGTCGCCCAGCTGCGCCAGGTACTCGATGACCTGCAGGGAGGGGGTGGTCCAAAAGGGGCCCTCGCCACGACCATCAGTCCTCTGCCCCAGGGCGA
>CAUYUJ010001941.1:57500-65000 GCA_963575745.1 Prorocentrum cordatum | reverse complement strand
TCACTACTCACTACTCACTACTCACGACTCACTACTCACTACTCACGGCTCACTCCTCATTAATTTCTACTCGCAATTTCCTACTCACTACCCACTACTCGATACCCGCTTCTCGTTTCTCACTACTCATTACACACTGCTCACGACTCCCTACTCACTACTCACAACTCACTACTCACTACTCACCACCCATTACTCGCTACTCCCTACTCGCTACGCACTACTCCCCACTCATTACTCACTACTGACTCCTGACTACTGCCTCCTCACTACTCACGATCAAATACCCACTACTCACCAATCGCTATGCAAAACACTCTACTCTCTACTCACTACCTTAAAGGCCCCCTCCCCAGCCCCTTGTTCGGCGGGCGCAAAGGAGGGGAAGGGGGGGGGTCGACCCCCCCCCCTTTCCAGCGCAAGGGGGGGGGGGGCCTCCGAGCACGGCCCCGGCCGCGCCGCCCCCCACCTGGCGAGAGCGATGCGTTTCCCAAAGGGGCACCAGCGAAAAGGGCTTCTGAGATCGCGGCGCTGCATTCGAAACTTCGACCAGCGCGAGCGAAAGCGCCCTGCCGCGACCTTGTGGGCGAAGCCGAGCGGACTTCAAAAAAATCGGCATCGCCCTCGCAAGTCCCTTTCCACGGGCCCCCACCTGGAACCGCGCGAGAGGGCGAAGCGGAGGAGGAGCACCGCCGCCGAAAGGGAGCCCCGACCTCCCAGACTACAGCGCTGCTCGCAGGCGCGGGGGCGCGCCTGATGGACCGACGAAGCCGCCCCTGTAGGAGGCGCCGCGCCCGCGCGGCACTCTGGGCAGCACCCGAAGCGCGAAGGCTCAGACAAAAAAACATGGACACAGTCTACAGCGAGATAGCGAGAAGCAAGGATCGGACGAGCCACGGGAATGAAATGGGGAAGAAGGGGGCGGAAAGATCAGAACCCCAACAACGAGGAAGATGAATCGTACCTTCATGGAGGCATCGAGACGCAAGCGCCCGCCCACTGCCCGGCAGCCGAATCGGCGATCAACCGCGCCTTGCCTGCAGCGCCTCGCGGCGTTCCAGCCGCCGCACAAGGATACCGGCACCGCCGCGCCCATCGAGGCCGAGATCTTCCCCGTTGCCGCCGAGGTTGCGACCAGCAGCCACCTGTCAACATCAGACAAGCGAAATCCAGGGAGCCACTTCCGAATCCTGGGGAAGGGGGGCGAGGGGGGGCAGCCTGGAGACAGGTCGCGCTGAAGCCGTCGAGTTAACGCCGCCTGTGAGCGCCTGACAGGGACGTCATCCCCCCACGCTGCGGAGATCCGCGCAGACTCGCTCAACTCCAGCAGCCGGCACAAGATCGAGGCTGTCTCGATCGCCGAATATCTGAAGGCGGCAAGATAATCAGCATCATTCCAAATATCCTGGAACTTGGTTTGCAAGTCCCAAAAGCTCCTCGAGGTTCAGATACAGTGAATCACGGGTGCCCATCGAGACAAAGGCAATCCTAATACACAACGTTCAAGACACACGTCCTCGAGGTAAAAGAAAAGACGAGGAGGCGCACTGCGCCGCGCACATGCAGCGCGCGACGCGTAGAACAGTGTAGTTGACCAGCGCCCAATAGCGCACAGATGCAGCATATCTACGGCGCGCGATAATGCGAGGCGCGAGGCCCGCCCCCACGCGCCCGACCCCCCCCCCCCGCGCGCGCGCGCGCACCCTAGCTACGCGCTGCGCCCCAGAAACCCCAGGCCCGCCGAGGACGATCACAGCCCCGAGGTATTTTGCGGGGCTCAAAAGTTTAAACTTGGAGGCGTTAAACTTGAACGGCGTAAAGTAGCACAGCACGCCGCGAAACACAAGAGCTCAGGACCCAGGCCAAGGCCACGCGCCGCTGCACATTCAGAATGCAGCCCGCACCGCACCGGAAAGACATGCGATCTCGACACTGACTGGCAACGCCTGGTAGATCCCCGCAGAGGCCTTGGCAAGATCGTCGGCGCGCGCCGACAGCGAGACGGGCATCGCCAGGGGGCGCCGCCATAGGCGGGCGAGGACAGGGCGCAGAGCAAGCGAGGACAGCGCGCCCGAGAGTGGACGCCGCTTTCTGCCACGAGCAGCTGGGATAAAGCATTGGCGAGAGCCTTCGAAGGATCGAACACACTGAACGTTAGCGTAGAGAGTTCGAATTGCATCCATCATAATCTCTGGCAACCCTGAAGCCACCAGCACAGAAAATGCCCATGGCTGGAGAGACTCGGAAAATCAGCGCGTAGATTTAGAATGCGGCCATGCGCCCCGATGCCCCCTCGCCCCACGCCAGAAGATAAGCATGGCATGCATATCGATTGCGGTGCCCAGCGGGCGCCGACCACAAAAAAGCACGCTGAGCAGGGGCCGCCCGTTGTTCTGCTGCGCGGCTGATCGGCGCCGCGATCCGCATTGCCGCGGTCTTGTTCTGCTTTAGAGAGAGTCAGAGGTCGAGTCTGCGAGGGATCTCTCCCCGCCGGCCCTTCTTCCTCCGCGTCGCCGTTCGGGAGCGCAACCATGCGCGAGCCATTGCCATCTTCAGCCACCTGACCGCGGTCAAGCAGCACCCGCTGCGCATCATCGCCAGCGCTCCACCAGGCAGAAGGGAAACCCATCTGAACCAGGTGCCGGGCCCCGTCTAGATTTCAAATGGCATCTGAAATACTCCCAAGTGGCGTTCCAGGGCAGCCCCTGGTGCGCAGCACTGCCATATCGGTAACCAGCTTGAGGCACAGGCCCCAGTAAGTTCCAAGAGACCAACCCCCTTAAACAAGTCCACACCTCCCCACCTGTAAAGATTTTTACCCAGTAGTCAGAGGGCAGCGCGGCGCCTGCGTCGAGGTCGGCGCTTGAGCATCCTTGAGGGTCCAGGACAGCTTTCAAATAGATACGCTGCCAGTGCGTGCCCGAGTCTGCGAGGAGTCTCTTGATTCGCTGAAACTGATAATCCCGATGAAGCATGTTCTCGCTATTGTTTAGCTTCTTCAAGTCTAAGAGACTGTTGCATCAGCTGGCCAACGCGCGCGCGCATCGCCCCCCCCCCCCCCCCAGTTCGCCCACTCTTAGAGCTCGACGTCTACGAAATCAGTACTGAATTGGTTGGGCGCGAACACCCTGACGAGCAGTTGCATGAAAACCTGCGCGTCACCACCTCACGAGCCTCAAACAGCGCGCAGTAAGTTCGGGAATATGAATCGCCTTCGCGGTTAGTAAACGATGTTGTTTTGTAGCTTCAACGGCAGCACAAGAAATTGTTGACTTGTTGTAAACGGTCATTTTATTCATCGCAAACTTGACATCCCGCGAGCAAGGCGGCGACAACAACTGGAAGCTGAGCATGCTTGCACACCCTTGCTGGAATCGAAAGCGGTCCTGGGCGCCCACGGTTCGATGGCAACACACACTGGCACATGGCCACTTGGCACATTCATGTCGACCACGTCCCACACGGCCCCGCCGGCCAGCGATAGGTCTAGCAGGTCGGAGGGACCATTAGACTCGATTATATCCGAACGCGCGTAGGTAAACTGATCAGACTGTTGAGTACGATGAGACAAAGCTAGGTTGGGCAAGCCCCGTGAAACTCGGGCACATTCGCGGAAACATCTCTAGCCAACCTACGAACAAGCACCCTCTTCAAACAAGTAGTCTGAAAATATCTAGACTCCCCAAATTCCAAAAAAAGTGAAGTCGCCCAAGATAAAGAACCACCAAAAAACGATGATCTGCCGAGGCTCAATATGGCGAGAGAGACGCTGACACTGGATCTGCTCAGCAGCCTCCGGCAGAGCAGAACCAGCATGCAAGCTGGCAGTATGTAAACTCCATTCGGCCGAGAACAGCGCGAGCGATGCTATCCTGCTAGGAACCACTTCCTGGAAAACAAATTCTGCAGCAAACTGGGCAGGAAGGGCGGACGAGACACAGCTGAGTGAAAACTACTGAGTGAAAACCGATCCCCGCTTCAGAAAAACTAGCTAATGCGAGAACCACAAATAAACTCAGGGCGATGTTTGACCCGTAAAACTACTACTCGCATCCGCACACGTGACAGGAGGAGGAGGAGGAGGAGGAGGAGGAGGAGGAGGAGGGGGACGCCAGAGGGGGGTCAACGCCCAAGCGCCCGCATCTGAGCCAAAGCCGCGCCCGCGCCCACGCACCCCACCCGAGAGCTGAGGACAACGCCGCCTCCTACGGACCCGCAGAAACGGCTCGGCGGCCAAAACGACATCCTCAAGGGCGCGCAGTCTCGTCATCACCAGAGAGCAAGTCTCGAATAGGACATCGACTACAACATTGATGTACCCCAAAATTGAAATTCCCGTCGGATCTATCAAACATACGCATACTCTCAATATATCTATACCTGTACGACCACCCTTCCGGTGATAACGAGGTTCGGGGGGGGAGGAACCAACGTCTCACTCGATCGGTCTCACTATCGATCTCACTATCGAGCTCACGATCGGTCTCGCTCGATCGATCTCACTCGGTCGATCTCACAATCGATATCACTCGATCGATTTCATTCGATCGATCTCAAAATCGATCTGACGATCGATCTCACAATCGATCGCACTATCGATCCCACGATCGATCTCACAATCGATCTCACATTCGGTCAAACTATCGATCTCACGATCGATATCACAATCGATATCACAATCAACGTCGTCGTCATCATCAACATCATCGTCACCAACGTTATCAACATCATCATCATCGTCATCAGCATCATCGGGACACCGTCATCACCATCACCACCTCATCACCATCATCAACAGCACTAGCATCATCTTCACCATCATCACCATCATCATCATCATCGTCATCATCATCATCATCATCATCATCATCATCATCATCATCATCATCGTCATCATCATCATCATCAGCATCATCATCATCATCATCATCATCATCATCAGCATCATCATCATCATCATCGGGACACCATCATCGTCACCATCATCATCAACAGCATCATCATCATCATCATCATCAGGACACCATCAGCATCATCATCAGCATTATCATCAGCATCATCATCATCATCGGAGGACCACCAGCATCATCATCATCTCACCATCATGATCATGAACAAGATCATCAGCATCAACACCATCGGGACACCATCATCATAAGCAAAATCAGCATCACCAACAACAACAACATCATCATCATAGGAACACCATCATCATCGTCACTATCATCATCATCATCATCATCATCATCAACAACATTACCGGGACACCATCATCATCATCATCAACAGCAGCATCATCACCATCGTTGGGCCACATCATCACCTCATCATCATCCTCATGATCAACATCATCATCATCGGAACACCATCGTCGTCATCATCATCATCATCATTATCATCATCATCACCATCATCATCAACCTCATCATCATCATCATCATCATCATCATCATCGGGACAACATCATCAACCTTATCACCATCATCATCAAATCATATGGTCATCATCATCATCATCAACATCTTCATCATCGGGGCACCATCATCATCAGCAACATCATCATCATCATCAACATCATCATCGTCATCGGGGCACCATCATCATCATCACCATCACCAGCATCATCAACATCGTCAATATCATCATCATCATCATCATCATCATCATCATCATCATCATCATCATCATCATCATCATCATCATCATCATCGGGACACCATCATCCTTATCACCATCACCATCATCATCATCGTCAACATTATCAACATCATCATCGTCATCATCATCATCGTCATCATCATCATCATCATCATCATCATCATCATCATCATAATCATCATCGGGACACCGACGGGACACCAGCGGGACACCGGCGGGACACCGCGCGCCACCGGCCCCCGAGCGGGACACCGGCGGGACACCGCGGGGCACCAGTTGCCGGAAGGGAGACTTTTTGGTCCGGCCGCGCCTCAGCTACAGGAGACTCATTTCTCGCCCGCCCACGCAACTTCGCCTCGCCCGCACGCACTGCACGGACGAACAAGAAACCGAAACCGATTTCCCGGTAGGAGGGGCTCTCCGTTCCACTTCGATCTCACCCCCTTACCTCCGATATATGTACATATTCACACAACCGTTATACGTCTGTTCTTCGTCGAGACAATCAATTCTGGGGCAAATCAATTCTGCAGTCGATCCCCGACTCGAAAATCGGGAAACACCACCACACCAGAAGCAGCCACAATAGCTTGAGACTGCTCGCTACGCACTGCTCGCGAATCGATCCACGCGTATGTATACCCAAAGCCCTCGACTGACGCCATCCTCGCTTGTGGACGCTACCCCATTTCAGGGGCGTCTCTCTTTCATCCCAGCTCCTGGTCGGCCGGGCGGGACAATGAGGGATGGCGGTAAGGGGTTACAAGGCGAGATCGCGAATCCTTAGTTGCGAGAGCGCGATGTCTAAGTACACTGCCAAGTCTTGTGTAATTCGCAAAATGCCGCAGGCGAGACCTCCACTCCTGAATGGGAAGAACACTATACCCGAGCGAACTGCAAAGTAGTGCAAAGTGGGAGCGCCATTCCATAGAAGGATGGGTGGACAACTTATGCGAGAGACATTTTTGGGCACATTGCCAACTCCACTACGTTGCGGCTAACTCCGGCCGAGCCCGCCTCTCGCGGTCGACGGTCTGCGCCAGTGTAGAGGTGGAAGGCGAGGTGAGTTCGTGCCGCACGGCCACGCCACCGAAAACCATGGTGCAGCAAATGTCTCTGGAGCTGTCGCAGACACCTGCGGCAGAGCATGCAAAAACACAGACCTAAAAAGCTGCCAGCTGGGCGAGAGACACCCGTGTCTCTTCCCGGGGCCCCGCACCCCGGTCCTGGCCATCGCTCGGACGTCCATTCCCTGTGTGGTTTTCGGCTTCGTGCGTGGCTTTTCGCCAAATGATCAAGGATGCTCCTCGATGGTCCTCGCCGGCGGAGACATGCACACGTCCGAGCGATGCCAAGGGTCTGTCTCCGAAGACCCCCTCTGGCGAAAACCACTGCACCAGGGCCGCAGGTGGGCTGTTCGGCTCCTCGAGACTGCTCGCTCTGAGGTGCCTGCGCGCCACTCCACACGCATGCGTCCCCTTAGAGAGGCCTCCTGGATGCCGTCGGGGTAGGTGGGGTCGGAGGGTCGCGCCGCATCGCCGACGCACCGGAGATGCATCTGCGATGCATCGGCGATGCGTCGGCGACGTCGGCGTAGAGAAAATCGGAGCCCGCATCGTGCCGCATCGCCGATGTATCGCCGATGCATCGGCGATGCCGCGCCATCCTCCGACCCAGAGGCTCAGAACTCCGCACGTATACATCCCCTCAGCCGTCGACATCCGCTTTAGGCAAGAGTGACATTTGTCGGGATCCACCAAAAGGGGGGTGACCCTGAGGGGGGGCATGAGTTCGATCCGCTGGTGCACCCAACTGCCGCAAGCAGATGCACCCCGGACGCCC
>CAUYUJ010001941.1:50000-55000 GCA_963575745.1 Prorocentrum cordatum | reverse complement strand
GCATAGCGCAGCATAACGTAGCATAGCATAGTTCAGCATATTATAGCATATCATAGCATAGCATAACGCAGCATAGCATATCATAGCATATCATCGCGCAGCATATCATATCACAACATAGCCTAGCATAGCATAGCATAGCGCAGCATAGCAAAGCATAGCATAGCATAGCGCAGGTGTAGGTGTTCATGTAGCTGTCGGTGTAGATGTAGATGTTGCTTTCCTAGATGCTCCAACTCCTAGGTAGGGTCGCACTGGGATAATTATTATTCTTCTTATTATTAGTATTAGTCTTCATATTCCCTACCTAGGCTCTGCCTAGAAGGGATCTTACTCTATATGCTTAAAAGGCCGGGCAGTGGGTCCCGCCCCGGGCGGTTCCCCCAGGATCCGCCCCGCGGTTCCCCCAGTGACGTCCCCTTAGCTTAGCGTTGCTTATCTCATCTTAGCTTAGCTTATTTCATCTTAGCTTAGCTTAGCTTCATATTAGCTCAGGTTTATTCCTTAGCTAGGCTCTGCCTTGAAGGGTTCTTACTCTCTGTGCTTAAAGGGCCGGGCAGTGCACCCCGCCCCGGGCGGTTCCCCCAGGATCCGCCCCGCGGTTCCCCCAGTCCCCTGGGAGCTTCAGCTTTAGCCATAGCGTTAGCTTTAGCTTTAGCTTTTGTTTTAGCTCAGCGTTAGCTTAGCATTAGCTCAGCTTTAGCTTAGCTTTAGCTTAGCTTTAGCTTAGCTTTAGCTTAGCTTTAGCTTAGCTTTAGCTTAGCTTTAGCTTAGTTTTAGCTTAGCTGTCGCTTAGCTTTAGCTTAGCTATAGTTTAGCGTTAGCTTAGTTTTAGCTTAGAGTTAGCTTAGATGTAGCTTAGCTTTAGCTTAGCTTTAGCTTAGCGTTAGCTTAGCTTTAGCTTAACTCCAGCTTAGCTTTAGCTTAGCTTCAGCTTAGTTTCAGCTTAGCTTCAGCTTAGCTATAGTTTAGTGTTAGCTTCGCTTTAGCTTAGCTCTAGCGTAGCGTTAGCTCAGCTTTAGCTCAGCTTTCGCTTAGCTAGAGCTGAGCTTGAGCTTAGCTTGAGCTTAGCTTGAGCTTAGCTTGAGCTTAGTTTGAGCTTAGCGTTAGCTTAGCGTTAGCTTAGCTTTAGCTTAGCTTTAGCTTAGCTTCAGCTTAGCTTCAGCTTAGCTTCAGCTTAGCTTTACCGTAGCTGTAGCTTAGATTTAGCTTAGCTTTATCTTAGCTGTAGCTTAGCTGTAGCCGAGCTTGAGCTTAGTTTTAGCTTAGCTGTAGCTTAGCTTTGGCTTAGCTTTAGCTTAGCGTTAGCTTAGCTTCAGCTTAGCTTTAGCTTAGCGTTAGCTTAGCGTTAGATTAGCACTGGCTTAGCTTTAGTGTAGCTCTAGCTCAGCTTTAGCTTAGCTTTAGCTTAGTTTTAGCTTCGCGCGAGCTTAGCTTGAGTTTAGCTTCAGCTTGGCTTTAGCTTAGCTTTAGCTTAGCTTTAGCTTAGCTTTACTGTTACTACTAATGCTGCTCTCCTAGGGGCTCCAACTCCTGGGTAGGGTCGCACTGGGATAATCATTAGTATTACTAGTATTAGTAGTGGTAGTAGTAGTAGTAGTAGTAGCAGCAGTAGTAGTAGTAGAAGTCGTAGTCGTAGTAGTCGTAGTCGTGGTCGTAGTAATGATAGTAGTCGTAGTAATGATAGTAGTCGTAGTAGTAGTAGTAGTAGTAGTAGTAGTAGTAGTAGTAGTAGTAGTAGTAGTAGTAGTAGTAGTAGTAGTAGTAGTAGTAGTAGTAGTAGTCAGTAGTAGTAGTAGTAGTAGTAGTAGTAGTAGTAGTAGTAGTAGTAGTAGTAGTAGTAGTAGTAGTAGTAGTAGTAGTAGTAGTAGTAGTAGTAGTAGTAGTAGTAGTAAGTAGTAGTAGTAGTAGTAGTAGTAGTAGTAGTCCCTTCTTCCTCCTCCTCCTCCTCGTCCTCCTCCTCCTGCTCCTGCTCCTTCTCCTCTCCTCCTCCTCCTCCTCCTCCTCCTCCTCCTCCTCCTTCCTCCTCCTCCTCCTCCTCCTCCTCCTCTCCTGCTCCTCCTCCTCCTCCTCCTCCTCCTTCCTCCTGATCCTCCTCCTCCTCCTCCTCCTCCTCCTCCTCCTCCTCCTCCTCCTCCCCTCCTCCTCCTCCTCCTCCTCCTCCTCTCCTCGTCCTCCTCCTCCTCCTCCTCCTCCTCCTCCTCCTCCTCCTCCTCCTCCTCCTCCTCCTCCTCCTCCTCCTCCTCCTCCTCCTCCTCCTCCTCCTCCTCCCCTCCTCGCCACGCCCGGGGGAAGGGACGGACGGGGGGCGGTGGGGCGGTGCCCGGTGCCAGGCTGCCCAGTGGGCCGCGGGGCCCCCAGGCGGGGCGAGGCCCGTCCTGACCCAGCGCTGGGCGCGGCCCCGCCGTCCTGGGCCCGGCGCCCGCGTCGGGGGAGGGAGAGATCCCAGAGGCAGAGCAGAGCAGAGCAGACTCCCAGCTCGCCTTGCCCGTGGGGCCAGGGAGTAAAAGCGGAAGGGCGCCGCGCACACTGCCCCTCCAGAAGTGCGCACCCGCCACCGTGTGCAGCAGGCACGGAGTGGCGCGTCCTCGAGGCCCTTCGAGGTTTCCGCACTGAGTGCGTGTGTAAGTCGAGTGTCCTCGGGTCCCTTCGATGTCTCTCATTGGGATGCATTGGGTGCCGCAGATGCTCTGTTGAAGGGACCCGGAGCCTCGAGTCACGGGCGCTCACACGCTCCCGCGTGTCCCTTCCAGGGGGGCTCAAGGACCGTCCTGCGGCGATATCGGCGGAAGACGTCCTGGAGTCATAGAACAAACACAAACTTGTTGTATGATGTCACAAGTTTCTACTTCTTGCCTGAGCAGCGTCGACGATGGCACAATGTTCCAGCTGTATCGTCCCAAGGTGCCCTCCCGGGCCCCCAAGCGGGGCCCAAGAGTCCCCAAAGACAGCACGAATAAGCGCAAGAGGGAGAGGACAAACCGACATCTGGAGTCCTCCACTCCAACATGAGAATTGAGACCGCCTCCAGGCCCAAAGGAGGCCTCAAGAGGCCCCGAGTGCGCCCTCGAGAGGCCCCAAGAAGTCCCGAGAGGCGCCCAAGAAGCCTCCGATATGCCCCCGAGACGCCCCAAAGAGGCCGCCGAGGGGTCGCCAGGAGGCCCCACCTGCCTCTGGCCAACGACCCGCTGCCAAGAGGCCTCACACGGGCCCCTGGCCAACGACCCAGGCGTGGCGGGAGTGGGCTGGACGCCACTGGGCCCGCAGCCCTCGTGGCCCGCCGAGGGCTGCTGGCGTGATGTGGGGCGCACAAGAACATGTCAGCACTAATACTGTGTGTCCTCCTTGGAGGCGCGCGTCCGACCCGAACAGATCGTAAGTCTCCTCTGCGGTGGTGGTGATCCAAAATTTGAAGGTGTGGGCACGTCGTGCCCCCAAATGGGAAATCAGTTTCGAGTTTCGGTTTCTGCACTCCCCACCCCACTTTCCTTATCAGCTGTTCATTGTATTGCGCCCAAGATTGATGAGGATAGGTGGATGATGATTCTTCCGTTGGCTACAGCAGGTCCTCTCCCAAGCGGGTATACCCATCATGCAGTATATCGTTTCCCGAGCGGTGTGGAGAGAAAGCGCCAGCCACGACGCACGTACTATCAGATTTCTCGGTGCGCGAGTCGCCCCTTGGGAGGGCGTCGCACATATAGAAATAATATGTTGGGGTGACGCCGATGATGGGTTGTACAGCTCTGCTTTGCCCATCCAGAGAATTCCCAGTCGCTCTCAAAGCAACCGGCCAGCCACCCGTGCAAGGTGAACGCGGAGCGCGTCCCAGTATACATCAGAGGCTCGACCACAAGAACCATTCCACAAGAAACCCAACCCTGAGACTCCCGGACGTCCATCGAGTTTTGGTGTGGGCGCGTCACGCTTTCCTTTGCAAAACCATCGAAACCCAAGAAACCCAGGGCACACTGGAGGCAAATGGGTCTCCACTGCTGTGCCTGCGACCTGCGGCGCCTGGCGAAGCCAACGGCAAAGAAGCCCATGTGACATGAGGCCTCTCGAACGGAGGCCTCGGGCAGCCTCGAGGCCCCGGCTCCGAGCGCGAGCTCCCCTCACAGGGAATGGTCCCCAAGGACTCCTTGCAGGCCAGCGGCCCTTCAAATCCCTGGAGCCCTTCCATGACGTCCGACGGTACGCTCTTGCTGCAGCTCGCGGCCCACACTTTCCTGGCGCCCTGCCACGGGACGCTTCTTCGAGCCAGGTTGCATGTCTGCTGGTCCCGGGGCCCGCGGAGGCCGAAATGGAGGAAGAGGGCTCCTGCACCGAAAACAAACGACCCGTCAGATGTCCGGGCTGGGACCCCTTCTTGGAGGCCTGGAAATGGGCACCAACACCAAGACAGGAAGACAGGGGGCTGCCTCCACAAGGGGGGGGGGGATACTAGATTCCGGTGTTGGCGGTAATACTTCGGTCACCGCGGAAGCCAGAATATTATACTGCCACCACCACCGAGATCGGGATCTGCCTCCCTCGGTGGAGGCACACTGCCGACATTGGCGTTGGTGTCCACCTCTGGGCCTGCGACCCTCCCCCCCCTCGGAGCGACGCCCCCCTCCGCGTCCTCCGCGACGGAGTCGGCGATCGAGGCCCACCGCCTCCGCTCGAGGCCGCCGCCGGCAGCGGCTGCGCCTGGCGGTGCGCGCGGCCCGCGCCCCCTTTGCGCGGGCGTCACCGTCCGCATTCCCCCTCCCCCTCCTCCGGGGCAGAACCTCCTCCTGCCTCCTCCCCTTCCTCGTCACCGTCCTCTCACGCCATCCCTCCCTCGGTCTCTCCATCCCCGCTCACGCCGCCGTACCTTGTCGTGCGACCGGTTCTCCTCCTCCTCCGTCATCATCGCTCCGTCCTCCTCCCTCCTACTGCAGTGGGTTCTTTCTTCGATCGTTACGAAGACTGTTTCCAATACGCTCCGAATGCGCCTACTAACAATCATCCGCCAC
>CAUYUJ010001941.1:37500-45000 GCA_963575745.1 Prorocentrum cordatum | reverse complement strand
TCTTCGTCCTGACACCGTCAAAGGCGGCCCGAGGGGTCTCCCATGCCTCGTCCCAAGACGGCCTATGAGGCCCCCAAGAGAGAGAAAAGGCACCAAGACGGCCGCAGAGGCCCCTCAGACGGACCAAGAGAGCCTCAAGAGGGTCCTAAGAGTGGCCCAAGAAGGTAATACGGACTGAAACCTCGGGCCTTTCTTCAAAAGATGGCCTCAAGAGCCCCACCGACGCCCCCGAGGCGCCCACAAGAGGCTCCAACAGGCCCCCAAGGGATCACCAAAAAGCCCCCAGGAGGCCCCCAAGAAGGCCAAAACGGCCCCCCAGATGCCCCCAAGAGCCCGCCATGAGGCCGCCGAGAGGCATCCCACGAGCCCTCAGATGCATCCAAGAAGCTCCTGACACACCAGCCAACTTCCAAGATCGTCGCAAGCACTCGTTCCTTTTGGGGGGTCGGCGGAATGGCGGAATCCATTTGAATCCACGTCCGGAGGTGACGTGCTGAGCGGCAACATTTTTCTGCGGAGGCGATAATGAAACATACCCTATGTATCCTATCATTGTATAGTTGCCACATCTTGTTTTACATTAATATGTTTCCCCCCTAACCCCCTGGAGCCGCGTCACTCCACAAACCCAAGGTGGATGTCCCCCCTTTTCGGGATTTCGAAACCATAATACATACATATCTATATACATACATACATACATACATACATACATACATACATACATACATACATACACAAATGTACACAAAAACATCGACGATTTGGGCCTCCAGGGCCTCTGGGGACTCCAAGAGAGACTCAAAATTGCCCAAGATGGCCCCAAGACGGCCCAATACGGCGCCAAGACGGCCCAATATGGTCCCAAGACGGCCCGTGAGGCCGCCAAGACGGCTCAATGGGGGCCCCAAGAGGACCCGAAAGAGCGCCTCCAGGAGCCAGTATCATTGATTTTCCGCTGGTGTTTGAAAGATGTTAGCGCACTCGCCGCTTCGGCTCTCAGAGGACCATGACGGCCCGAAGAGCCTCCAAGAAGACCCCAAGACGGCCAGAAATGCCCCCACTGGGGCCCCAGGATTGCTCAAGAGGGCACCGAGACGGTCAAAAGATGAGCGCTTTTTTCTGATCAATGAACTTGTTTGCGGCGCACAGGACATCAGCCGAGGAATTGCTAACAAAGGGCCTCGGCAACATCAAATCATTTTCGAACAGACTGCCATCTCACTTATCTCAAGTCCACCGAGGCGAGGGATGGCCTTTGGTAGGTGGAAGACGGCTTGAGGGCAAACAGCGATGGACGAAACGCTGACAATTCTCGCGCAGTACTTCCCTGAGCGTTTTTTCTGATCAGTGAAACTGTTTGAGGCACGCAGGACATCAGCCGAGGAACTGCTAACAGAGGGCCTCGGCAAAATCATAGCATCTTCCAGCATCCAAAACTGCCATCACTCAAGCAGTGTATTGCACTCGCTATTTAAAATGAATCCACGTTGCGTGAGTTGTCTCACAGAAACTTGCATTGTGGAGGGAAGAGGCAAGGAGGGAACAAACAAGAGGAGGATTGGCATTCTTGAACTTAGTCAAAACTGCCCTTGCTGTTTGCCAGTAAGCTCGAGGTGGGGTCGACGCGCGAGCTGGCAAGTGCCACGACCGTGACAGCGAGCCGGGTCCAGGACTGGATCGAGCTTGCAACGCCAAGATCTGAAGCGCGCGCGGCCGCGAATTGCCGCTCGCAGGCACAGACATCGATCACGCGCTCAGACCACAAAAAACTGTGCCACAGATTTCCCCCCCCCCAGGGAGGCCACTAGCAACGCACAAACTTTGGGTCAGCATTCCAATGGTTCCAAGACGGCTGGAGTCAAGGAGAAGGCGCCAATCTCTCTCAGAGAGCCCAGGGAGACCCACGGGGCGCTCAGGGGATTTAATTTCGCGGGGCATCCTACTGTACACGGGGGCACGGCGGGCTCTAGAGTAGCCTTCACATGGGGTTCCTAGCCACGCAGCCTTCACCTTCTGACTAGTGATCCACCCACGAAGCACATGCCACACCTCAGGGATAGGAAGATTAGAACAATCTCCATGTGTTACGTCCCATTCTATCACGGTTTCACCTCGAGCTTACAAATGTCGGCTGAGCTCGCCAACTCCCGACCGCGCGCGGCCAGAAGCGCGGCGCGAACAACTTCTTGCGGGCGAGCTCGATGCCAGCCGCGCGCAGGCGCAGCTGGCACACGGGCCCGTCGCCGAGCTTCTGCAACTCCAGGCCGGCACTGCTGAGCTTCTCGCACGGGGCGACGCTCTCGGCGGTGCGCCACCTGCCCCGCCGCAGGTCGCCCGCCAAGGTTCCGGCGGCCATGCTGCGGTCGCAGCCGGCGCCTCCACGGCGGAGGCAGCAGGGCATGGCCCGCAACCCCGCGGCCCCAACAGCAGTCAAGGCTGTCCTGAAGCTTCTTCCGAGGACCACGTACACGAGCTCGCGCAGGCGCCCCCTGAAGCCGCGGAGCCGCGCCAGCGCCTCCGCGCCATGCGCAAGCCAACGCTGCTTCAGCTAGCCCGACCGGACACTCATGTCGCAGGCGAAGGTCTTAGACGGCACCAGCTTGACTTGGGCCCTGATCACCGGACTTAACCAGCACGCCGTTCCAGATTCGCCCTCCAGTGGTAGCCACTCCATGGGGCCGACGGCTGTCGCGCCCCACGCCGCGCAAGTCCAGGCGAGGAGGCAGACCAAGCGCAGCCAGACCAGGGCGGCCTTGAAGATTCCCAAATATACGCTCTGGGTCTTCACCTGCACCTTCTCTGCCACCGCGCGCGCGAGGCCGGGGCAAAGCTGCTGCCGCGGGGCCCCCGCCGGCGCCCGCCGCCCCAGGTCGGATCGCCGCGCGGCCCACGCAGCCGGCGCGGCCGCGCGCGCCCCAGCGTCGGCGCCCCGGCAGCGGCGCGGCGGGAGACAAGGGCTGGTCGGCTGGCCGAGCGGGCGCGCGAGGGCCTCGCGGCGGCCCGGCCTGACCCCGAACTCCAGGGGGCGGACAGCGCAGTCGTGCGCCCCGCCAGCGTCCGCCTCCACATGCACCGTCCCGCCAGACGCGGGGGCCACTTTCCGCTCGAACTTCTCCTTGAGCCCAAGCGGCTGGTAACGACGGGAGGCTTCATCACTGGGATTCCACTCTGATGGGACCCATCGACTTGGCACTCTGATGTCTGCTGCAACAGTGAGCGCGAAGACGGTCCGACAAGCCAGCAGCAGACGATGATGAGAAGCTCCTCCTTTTGCAAGTGCCAACGTAACTGACATGTTGCCCCCAAGCACGAGGCGGTGCAAACTGCGGCGCCGCGCATCCTTCGCCACGCGGCCCACTGCCCAGCAGGCCGCAGCCGCCTCTAGGCAGCGGACGGCCTCGCGGCGTCGCCAGCGGCCGCAGCCCTCCACGCGCCACACTGAGCTCACCAAAGCCGCGGGGCTCACCTCATGGAACTCGACGGCACGGCCAGCAAGCACCAATGCGGCGTCTGGCGCCCGGGCAACCTCCGCCTTCAGCACACGGTCTCGCGGTGCCCCTGCCGCGGCAAGCGGCCCTCGAAAGCGGCTGCGCTCTGACAGTATCCCATGCGCCAGTGCGTCTGCCGCCACCCACTCCGCCTCGACGACGCCGCAACCCCATGGGGGCGCATCGTAGGCGGCGACTGCAGGCGACCACCGCCGGCGCACGTCGCCCACGATACAAGGCAGCGGCGCCCCACCCAGCGCAGCTCCGTTAGGGCACTCGGCCACGACGGCTGACGCTTCGCCCTCGACGCCTCTGCAAAGGTGTAACAGGCAAAAGGCATTACCAGATACTCTCGCCGCAGCATACAGGCCGCCACGATGGGCCCCAGCAGCCGCCCCAGCTCCAGACCCGCGACCTTCACCGCCACCGGGCGCCTCGCCTCCAGCAGGTAATCCAGCGCGCCCACCGACCGCCAGAACCGCTTCGGGCGGATCCGCAACCTGCCCGTGCGCCCGTCCAGCTCGCAGCCCAGCAGCTCCGATGTCACCCCCAAGGTTGCGTCGATGGCACTGACCACAACCCGCTCAGCCAGCGCCTCCTGCATCGCGCGGACAGCGCCCTCAGCGCGTCCTTGATCCACTGAAGCGACGGCAAACTTATCGATGCAGAGCAGCTCAGCATCCTCCGAGCCGAGGTCAACCCCAGGCCGCTTGTCCAGCACCCAGCGCCCGCTGTTCAGCGCAGCATCCATCACGTCCAAGTGGCCCTGCTGGATGAGATGCACCGCCCAGCCCCAGCCCATCGGCACCACGCGGAACCTGAACTTAACCGCGCACGCGTCGCGCGCCAGCCCGAGGCCGCGCCGCAAAGACGCTGGCAGGTACTGGGCCTCCAGTGCAGGCAGCGCGAAGAAGCGCCCGAGCCAGGACGGCAGCTCGCACAGGTAGAAACACACCTCCACATCTCAAGAGCTGAAGCCCACCAGGCCGTCCGAGCGCCGCTCGATGGCCGTCAAGGCCTCGGGGCTTGCCAGTTTAGTGCAGCTGGGCTCGCAAAAATGCACATTGGCAGCTCGCGCATCGGCAATCAAGCCCAGCATGTCATCTTTGCGCCGCACGAAAAACAAGCCAATCTCCTCCTTGGCGCCTCCGGGGTCGAGCTCGATTACGCCCGCGTCGAACTGCTCTGACAGAGCGCAGCCGCAGTCATGCCCCTTCCTCGCCAACTTCAAGTCAAGGTAGTGTAGGTTCTCAGTGCACGATGCAAAATTCGAGGCGACCTCAGGAGGATCGCGCAGAAGTCCGCAATCAGTCTCCAGCATCAAGCGCAGCGTGTCGGGAAGGATCGCGTCCAACTGAACCTTCCCAGCACCGCCGCCAGGCCGGGACATCTTGCCTGGCTGGTAGACCGCCCTGCCACCTTCCGACTCTGACTCTGACTAGCCAGGCTGGAGCCCCTGCAACGTCGCCCACGACGCAAGTGAATCGCGATGCTGGCCTGGAAAGCTCACCGACCCGCAGAAGCCAGCAAGGCGACAAACAGCTGCGCTTTGGGCAACTGTCAACACCGCGTCACGAGCGACTTCGCGCCCTTGACCTCCCAGAGCATTCAGACTGCGAGCCCCCTCTCTTAGCCGTTTATTTTGCCGATCGCGCCTTGCAGCGCGCCTGATTGAAGTTCGCCGGCCCAACGGGCCAGAGGCGTGCTAAGATCTCCGGTAACTGGTTAACAATTCTCTAGTTCGCGCGCGCGGGGCGGCCCCTGGGGGTCCACGGACGAAAAGTACCCCGGCAAGGTCCTGAGAGAGTCCCGGGAGGAGCCCCCCAGAGCGCTCCAGGAGCGCTCCACGAGCGCACCAACAAGGCTCCGAGACGTCCCCGAGAGCCCCAAGAAAGGCCAAGGCCCCCAAGAGACCCCCAAGATGGCACGAGGGGTCCGACATGCCACAAGATCGCTTCAAGACGCCCAAGATAGCCCCCAGACGCCCCAAGAGGCCTCCAAGAGCACTCCCAAGAGGGCCCCCGGAGGCAAAATTCATTGTTTTGTCCTTAGGTTTTTGAAAGATTTTGGAGCTTCCACCTCTCCGGTTCCCGACGCCCCAAGACGGCCCCAGAGGCCCCCAAGATCGCCCCAAGAGGGCCCAAGGGGCCCCCAAGAGGGCCCCAAGATGGCCCAAGAGGGCTCGAAGACGGCCCAAGAAGCCTCCAAGACGGTCCAAGAGGGCCCCAAGAACACCCCCAGAGGGGCCCCAGAGAGGGAACACGAAACACAATTTCGAGCCCACGGCCCTAAGAAGCCCCTACGAGGCCCCAAGAGGCCCCTAAGATGCCCCCAAAGGCCCCCACGAGGCCCTCAGGAGGCCCCCAAGAGTCCCCCAAGCGGCCCCAGGAGGCCCCCCAAATGCCCCCCCGAGCGCCCCAGGAGCCCCCCAAGCGGCCCCAGGAACCCCCAAAGCGCCGCATTGACACCAGGCCCTCGGGCAAACGGCAGACATGAGACCGTACGGGCCGGCGGAATGAGCGAAGCGATTAAATAACTGAAGCCACCAGCGGCTGAGCCCCAGAGAGTACAGCGCCCGACCCAGCACCAAGTGGGATCGGAAGAAGGTCCTGAGACAGGGAACAGTCGTCATGAGCAAGACTCAGCGCCGGGCGATCCGCGGGCGCTTCCCCTGCGAGCAAGCAGCAACTGGTCGGGGGAATCCAGCCGCCGCAACCGCGCGCGAAAAATGGCGCACCCTGCCGCGCCAGCTGCCTTGGCGGCGACTCTCGCCCTGGCAGCGGCCATCCTCTTCTCCGTGGCGCTCAGCAGCGGCCGTGCCCGCGTCCGCGCCTGACCCGAGACTGCAGGCAGCGGAGCCAGTGCCGCGCGCGCGGACAAGCGGCGCGGTCACAGCGGCGCCCCTGGGCACGACCCACTGCAGCAGCTGCTCCTCCCCCCTGGCCTTTCGCCATTCCTTCAGCACGGCCGCGCCCTTCTGAAGACGCTCGGCTACCCACTCCTCGAGCCCTGGCGCCACCAGGGCCATGCTACGCCCAGGCGAATGCCCGGCGAAAATCTCACGCCACGCTCACCGAGCCAGCCGCTGCCACCCATGCCGGCGCCGCCCCTCCTTCAGCGCGGCGCCGTACACCTCCCCCCACAGCTGACATCGCCTGCGCGCCATCGCGTAACGGGCGAGGTTCGGCAAGCACGCCTGATCCACCTGGCAACCGACGTCGATCAACTCACTCAAAAAGCATGCTCATCCACACCTGGACGATCAGGCGTCAACGCCAGAACCTGCCTCCACCACAGATGGGGCTGCATGCCCGTGTACCCAAGCCTCACTAGCTGCGTCAACAACCACATGCGGGTCCGAGGCCCACTGATGGGCCACCCAGGGATGGACTCCGGCGCCATCACCTGCACTGCGTCGACAAAGCCGCGGCTGCATTCCCCCAGCAGGTCGGTATTCACCGTCAGAGTGCGCGCGCCCTGCAGGGGTCCACGCGGTGGGAGCGCGCCCGCAGAGCCAGGGGCACCAACGGCCAGCACACTACCATCGGCCAGTCCAAGGATAGCACGATCCCCCAGAATACACGCAGGCCTCACATCCACCAGCTCGCTGCCAATCTCACAGCCCCCCACGCGCCTCAGTTGCCACCAATGTCCCACGCGAGAAGGCGTGGCCCACAGCTGATGCAGCACGGGCGTGAGACGCACCTCCAGGTTCCCAAGCAGCGGCAGCATCGCCCGCAGGTGCAGCGTCGCCTCCGACAGCCCCCATGGCCAGCTCCTCCTCGCGCCGAATGTCCGATGCGCAGGCCTATGCGGCGGCCTCGAGCTCCTCTTGACGGCGACGAAACTCAGCCATGTCGATCCGCAGCACGTTGCCGCGGATGCCTCCGACACCGCCGCATGGCTCTCGCACGTCGATGGCCTCCGACAACTCCTCAGCGTAAAGATCGAAGTGCGGAGTGACAATGATGCACCGCGTCTGCCCCAGCTGCTTGAGCAGGAGCCGCTC
>CAUYUJ010001941.1:17500-30000 GCA_963575745.1 Prorocentrum cordatum | reverse complement strand
CAGTAATCGTAACATTAACAATAATCATAAACTGTTGAAATACTAGCCACGACAGTCGTAACAGTAGTAGTAGCTGTTGTTGTATGAGTAATCGTAGCTGTAGTGCACGACGTGGCGGTAGTAACAGTAGTGGCCGTAGTAATAGTAGCAGGCGTAATATTAATGGTCAGGAGTAGTAGTAGTGGCGCTAGTACTCACGTCACCATAAGTAGTAGTGACAGAGGTACGTCCAGTCGTAGTCGTAGTCGCAGTCGTAGTCGTAGTAATAGCAGTAGTGGTAGTAGTCGCAGTTGTAGTAGTTGTAGCCGTAGTCGCAACTGTAATGCTACCAGTAGCCGCAGTAGAGTAGTAGTAGTAGTAGTAGTAGCAGTAGTAGTAGTAGTAGTAGTAGGTAGCAGTAGAAGTAATAGTCGTATAGTCGTAGTAGCAGTAAACCGTAGTAGTAGTAGCAGCAGGGATAGTTGTAGTAGTCGTAATAAGAATGGTCGTAGTAGTATCAGCTGCAGTCGTAGTAATGTAGCAGTAATGTAGTAGTAATAATACTGTAGTAGTGGTAGCAGCAGCAGTTGCACAAGCAATCGTATTCGAAGTAGAAGTAGCAGTGGTAGTAGCTTCAAAAGGAGTACGAGTAAGAGTGATAGTAGCAACAGTCAGAGTAGCAGCAGTAGTGGTAGTAGTGGTAATAGTAATAGTAGTAGCGGCAGTGGTAGTAGGAATCGCCGTGTTGGTAACTATGGTAATGGTATGACTGGTAGCAGCAATACGTATAGTAGTAATCGTACCAGTAGGGAAAACAGAAGCAGTCGCAATAGCAGTAGCAGTAGAAGTAGTAGCGGTAGTAGCAGGAGTTGTGTAGCAGTCGTGGTAGTAGTCGTTGTCGTAGCAGCAGTAGAAGTAACATTAGTAGCTGTAGTAGTAGTAGCAAAGATGAGATGAGTAATAATGATAGCGCCAGTAATACTAGACAATAAAAATAATAACAGTCGTCCTAGTAAACTTACTAATCCTGATCATAGTGTAGCGATATACGGGTAGCGGCAGAAGTAACAATAGAGGTACTAGTAGCCGTAATAGAAGTAGTAGTCGTAGTAGTAATAGTAGAAATGTAATGTAATGTAATGGTAGCGGCATTCGTAGTAGCAGTAGTAGTACTTGTTGTAGTCTAAGTAATAATAGTAGTAGTCGTAGTCGTAGTGGTAATAGTCGTAGTCGTAGTATATGCACTAGTAGTGGTGGTAGTAGTAGTAGAAGTAGTAGTAGTAGTAGTAGTAGTAGTAGTAGTAGTAGTAGTAGTAGTAGTAGTAGTAGTGGCAGTAGTAGCAGAAATAGTAGTCGTGGTAGTAATCATCGTAGTAGTAGCAGTAGTAGCAGTAGTAGCAGTAGCGGCAGCAGTAGCAGTAGTAGTAGCAGATGTACAGTAGTAGTAGCAGTAGTAGTAGTAGTAGTAGTAGTAGTAGTAGCAGCAGGAGCAGCAGTGGCACTAGTAATAGGCCGCGGGCGCCGCCACGGGGGTTGGCCAGGGTGCGCGGCGCGCTCCAGCAGACTCTTGAGCCGAAAGGGCTACGAAGGTGGAGGTGTACAGTCGGGCTTGACTGGAGAGGACACGTGAGAGGACACAAGACCCTTCCGAAGGCAACATTGCCGCAGGAACGTAAAAGGCACGGGTCTCTAAAAGGCAGGACATAATGGTACCCTTGACTTGGCAGGGTTGACCTACTAGTCATGGCCGACTGGAAGAAGTTTGGCCGGCATGCCGTCAAAATAGTCACCGAACCGCCCTCTTGTGATCGACGAAAGCAAGCGGGTCCTACGCGAGATGACGTAGCGACCTCGCGCGGCGGCTTACGCGGGGCGCCAGCGCGGCATGCCACATTCGAGCTTGCGGGCACTCACGCGTGAGCTTACGCGACCAATTTACGCGCCAATGTCGGCGCAGACGACCCCGCTTCCTGCGTCGCCCATGCGGCACATCCACTTCCGAGGCCCCTCAGGATGACTGCTGAGAGCAAGCGGCACCCCCGAGACGGCCCGCCCTGGCCCGAGTGGCCCAAAGTGATCCCGCCGATCCTCTGCGAGATGTTAGGCAGAACATTCACAAGGAAGGCAACCTCCAGACCACCAGGAGCCCCCGAGGGCCCCGAAAGACGAGCGCATTACCCCCCCAAGAGACCTCCAACACGCATCCCCAGAAGCCTCCAAGCAGTCCTAACAAGGATAGCTGATATACGCGCCGCGTCACGACGCTCGACGCTGTGCGCAACAGCGCCAAACCCCAAGGGAGCGGCCGGTGATGCGCCAGCTGCGACATCGATATTGTTAACGTTTTCTTTTTCGGCGTTTCGACATTGGGCGGAAGGGGGGAGGAAAGCGGGGGTCTAGCTCTGGACTTCTGCAACAGTGCGTCCTGCTGGGGGGGCTCCACCTGCTTGAAACAGTCGCCAAAACAGACAGGATCTACTCAATGGGGGGGGAGGGGGGTGCGAGGGCCCCCGCCGATCGGCGAAACAACGAATAAGAAAACGATCACGTTGAAACAAAACACGATCAGACGAGAACGTCGACTCGAGGATCCCATCGAATCTTCGATTGGATCACGGTGGCACGGCTGTCGAAGGGTGCTTGTTCCAGCCTCAGGTGCAAGTCTGGAGCGGTACTCTGCAGCAAGTCTTGACGTGCCCTGGTGCATTCCTGCATGGGAGCTGGGCTTGCACCTGCAACGCAGATTCGCACGGATCTTGGGCAGCCTGTGCTGCCCAAGCGCACGGCCCCAGAAGGATGAGGGAAGAGCGAGAAGGATGGTTAACCAAAAAAGGACCCCTAATGCAAAAGATGGGGACCTCACTGAGGCCACGTCTTAAATGTGCTATTAGGGTTAGGGGTTCTTTAACTCTAGATGAGAGGAGAGCAGACAGAGAACGAGATTATGGTACCGCTGGACTATGGCGTATCGGCTCGCTCTCGCGGTGACACGGCCAGCTCAGAGCATCCAAGACCGCGCAAGGCCGATCCTGTAGGAGAGAAGAGGCCAGCACAACGCGTGGCGGACACGTGGAGAACCTAAATCCGCCACCGTGCCGTCAGCACGTACGGAAGGAGCTCGACCACAAGAAACCTGACACAACCCAACCCTGAGACCCCAGGACGTCCATAGATGCTTCGTGTGGCAACGTAACGCTTTCCATTGCAAAACCATCGACCCCCAAGAAACCCAGGGCACCCTGGAGGCAAGCAGGGTGTTTCTTGGCATGGGTGTTCACTGCAGTGGAGTGCCCCAAGGCTCATGCGGGCCTGCAGCCCTCAGAGGTAGAGGGGCCGAGAGGTTCTTCAGGGCCGGGACCACCAGTTTCCCAGCTGCTCTTGGGAGTTCCTGGGAGCTCCTGGGAGCTCCCGGGAGCTCCAGCTGCTCTTGGGAGTTCCTGGGAGCTCCTGGGAGCTCCCGGGAGCTCCTGGGAATTCCTGGGAGCTCCTGGCAGCTGCTCAGCCAGCTTCAGACGACCTCCCGAACCCTCCACAGATGGCTACACAAAATCCACGGAGCGGTCCAAGTTAGCTTCAAAACGACCCGCTGTGGTCCCAAGACGGCCCAAGGGGCCCAGAGGACGCCTCACGAGGTCTCCAAGAGCATCTACAAAAAAAACCCAAGAAGCAAAAAAACGTCCCATTCCCTTAAGCAAACGCACATGTTCTCCAGGAGACGCCCGATATCGCCCCGAGAGGCCCCCCGAAGATCGTGCCAAGACTGCTCAAGAGGCTCCAAAAGGGGCTCCGAAACGGCCCAGGGGAGGCCCAAGAGAGCCCAAAAGGGCCCCAAGACAGCCCAAGAAAGCCCCGAAGACACCCCAAGAGAGGCCTTAGTGGGGAAACGCGCACGGGCAGCTCGAGCGTCGGCCCCAAGAGGCCCCAAAACGCACCTGACTAGGGCCCCAAGAGGCCCCCCGAAGAGGCCCCCAGGAAGCCCCCGGTGACACCAGAGACTCAAAACTGCCGCCCAGCAGCCGCCGAGAGCCCTCCGAAACTACCCCAAGAAGCATCCATGAGAGCTCTCACCCACGACTCCTACGACCCACGCGAAAGGCCCCCTGGAGGCTCAGACGCAGCCCCACTCTCACCCACAACCCAGGCACGCTCCACGTGGCCGCAAAGAGGCGCACGAGAAGCTCCCAAGGGGCCTCAAGACGGCCCCCCAGGAACTGCCGAGAGCCCTCCGAAACTGCCCCAAGAAGCATCCACGAGAGCTCTCACCCACGACTCCTACGACCCAGGCTAAAAGCCCCCAGGAGGCTCGGAATGAGCCCCACTCGCACCCACGACCCACAACCCAGGCAAGATGCCCCGAGAGGCCCATCAGATGCCCCTTATGAGGCTCCAAGAGCCTTCCGAACTGTCTCCAAGCGGTCCCCGAGAGGGGTCCCAACAGTACCCAACAATCATCGGAGAGAGCTGCAACTCAGAGAACCCCCCTCGCGAACTGGCATATGGAGCGTGCGGCCCAAAAAAACGACCCGAGGACGCCCCCGAAGGCCTCCAAGAAGGCCCGAAGACGCCCCAAGAGACCCCCCAAGAGGCTCACAGGAAACCCCAGGTGGCACCAGAGAGACACACAAGAGGCTCCTAAGAGGCCTCGAAACTGCTCTCCAGAGTCCCCCGAGAGCCGTCCGAGGAGACCCCAAGAAGCATCCGTTGGGACTCTGACCCTCAACCCAGGCACGGTCGCGGGATGGGCCGAAGGCCGCTAGATATATGTCATGACAGAGCAAGCCCATCATAGATTCCATCAGGAGCGGGATCACGTGAGCGATCACGCGCACTCTTTGCCTGATCATTCCTGAAAGGGGGAAAGGTCTACCAGCAGGTCTCGAATAGCCAGCTCTGGCTGCGGCACGGGAAGAGCCAAAAGCCGCCCAGGTCGGGGCTGTACTTGGGATTCTTGGACTTCATGAGGGTGAACACGGAGCCCATAGGACACTGCTTGCTGGGATTGGAGAAGTAGCCCAAATCCTGCGCCACCGCGCTGATCTTTGATGACACGCAATACCAGCCATTGTTCCACAGGCCCCAGAAGTGATACTCCTCGCCGGGAGTGACGAAGACAGCGACGATGTAGTACGAGCGCCCCTCCACAATGGGAAGCTCTTTGGACAACTCTTCCTTGATTATGTCTGAGGTCCTGCCGATAAAAATTGCCTCTTCGCGATCCATCGCAACGTGAAGACCCTCGTTGCTTACCTCGTGCGGCCTGAGGATAGGCGAGTCGCCGTACTTTTCAACCAGTGTAGGAGATTGCGCCGGTATCTGGTAGCTCTGGTGAGTAGCGTAGGCGAAGCAGTTCTTGCTGCCACCCTCGCCCTTGAACTTCTGCTGCGGCATGGCGATCTTGATCTTCTGTCCGAACGCAGTCGTCATGACAAACTGCTCCTCGGGATCGCCTTCTGATGAAGGAATCTCGCCATTGTTCATCTCAAGCGTGTATCCAAGATATTTCTTGTTGCAAGAGATCTGCCACCGTGCCTGCACGGTACAGGCGTTGTCGAATGCCGGGTCCTGCTCCGTAGATGTTCTGTCTTCTGATTTGGGCCTCCCCACCCCCTGCTAGCAGACTGTCGCGTGCCCAACCCCCCTCCAGAGGCCACGATCCCTGGTGAAAAAAGAAACAATGGATCCGCGCCCCGAGCTTCCAAGACAAGGATACCAAGATGGCCAAAGATGCCTCGGAGATGGGCCAAGATGGCCCCAGGGCGGCCGAACATGGCCTCAAGACGGCCCAAGATGCCTCTAAGAGGGGCCCAAGGGGCCTCAAGAGGACTCCTAAAAGGGCCCGAAGAGACCAACATTGTTGATTTGCAAGTGGTTGTGGAATGGCGTTCACATTCTCGCCTTTTCGGGCTTCCGTCAGCTCAAAACGGCCCGAGAAGACTCCACGATGGCCCCAAGACGGCCCAAGAGGCCCGGCGATCCAAAGATGGCCAAAGAGGACCCCAGCAAGGGCCCAAGAGGCATCCCAGGCAGCCCCAAGACGGCCCAAGAGGGCCTCCCGTGGGATACAAGACGGCCTTAGAAGGCCATCCGACTGCCCAAGATGGCGCCAAGATCCCGCAGGCACCCACCATACTGCCAAGTGGGCCCCAAGACGGTCGAGGAGACCGCAGAACGGCATTAGAAGGCCCCGAAACGGCCACAACGAGCCCCCAAGACTGCCGCACAGAAGGCCTTAGACAGCCACAAGACGGCCAAAACAAATTCCAACGAGAACTGCTCAAATAGTGGAGACGACAGATGTCACACGTGCCGGCCTTTCTCTGCCTCCTCACTTTTGACGTTAGGCGAACTTCGATTGCTAGGATCGTAGCGTCTGTCCTCCCCTTCGTCCTCCTCCTGCCCCGTCTCCTCATCAGCATCTCCACCGTCATCATCGAAATCAGCATCATCAACAGCATCAGCATCATCAGCAGCAGCAGCAGAAGCAGCAGCAGCAGCAGCCTTCACCATCACCATCACCATCACCATCACCATCACCATCATCATCATCATCATCATCATCATCATCATCATCATCATCATCATCATCATCATCAGCAGCAGCAGCAGCAGCAGCATCAGCATCAGCATCAGCATCATCAGAACCATCATCCTCATCATCACCATCATCATCATCATCATCATCAGCAGCAGCAGCAGCATCATCATCAGCAGCATCATCAATCTCTACCAGCAGTATCAGCATCATCAGGAGCATCATCATCAGCATCCGCATCCCCACCAACATTAACGCCATCACCAGCATCAGCCTCATCATCATCATCATAATTACCACAAACATCACCACCACCACCACCATCAGCATCATCATCAGCAACAGCATCGTCATCATCAGCATCAACATCACCACCACCATCAACACCAACACCACCATCAGCCTCATCATCATCACCACCACCATCGTCATCGTCATCATCATCATCATCAGCATCAGCATCATCATCATAATCATCAGCATCATCATCATCATCATCATCATCATCATCATCATCATCATCATCATCATCATCATCATCATCATCATCATCATCATCATGACCATCATCATCATCATCATCATCATCATCATCATCATCATCATCACCATCATCCTCAGCATCAGCATCAGCATCAGCAGCAGCAACATCATCGTCACTGCTTTCCCCAGCTTGGAGACACGAGATGTCACACGTGACGGCCTCCCGTGCTCCCTCGACCAATCGCCCCCCAGAATGCTGGGATGGCGCAGTGGCGGAACTTGCCGCAGGCAGCTGGATACAGCCCGCATTCTGATGGCACTTCTTGCAGCACTTCTGACCAACCGTCTCGTTGACGACCACCGTGTCGCTCCCATCCGAGTCAAGTATGGTCGACAGTCCCCCGTCCGAGCGCCGCGCCTCGCACATGGAAGCCAGAGCCAGGGCCGAGAGCACTGCGCGAGCCATCGCTGAGAACAAACGCTGGCTGGACCCCAGGGATGGGGCCGAAGGAGTTTCGCAGGCGACGCTGGTGCTGGTGGCGACCTGGGCTCGCGGGAACCCAGCTGACCTGAGCCCGAGTTGCCACGGATGCACACCGGAGGGACGGTGGAAGAGGGGTGGCGGGCTGGGCAGAGAGAGGCCAGGTGGTCACACCCCTCGTGGACTCGGTGCACGCCTCTCAGCTGAGGGCCACGTCTTGCCAGGGTCTGCTGCACGACGGGGCGTGCACACGGGAACGCATCCCGCCTCCGTGGTCTGAACCAAATCCGATATTCGTGCTCGCCTGCACGTGCACTCCCAGCCCCGAATGCGCATGACCCCACGGGTGCGGCGCCACGTGCCGCTTCAGGATTATTGCTAAGCGACGTGCTTTGCCGATGCGTATCACAGCAGAGCCTCGACACCACGACTCCAGATTCTGAAGGGTTTCCGGGGCGCTCCCGGGCGCGGCCGAATTTCCAGGAGCTCCTGGGGGAGCTGAAACACTGCAGAAAATGCTGGAACCTCGAGGGCCAACAAAGTAGTGAGGCAACGCCTTACATTGCAGCGAGTGAGAGTGGCAACTGCTCGTCGCCACTGCTGCAAGACCGATGGGGCCACTCTTAGCACGAGGAGGATGAGGAGGAGAAGGAGAAGGAGGAGGAGGAGGAGGAGGAGCAGGAGGAAGAGAGGAGGAGGAGGAGGAGGTGGCGGAGTCGCGACCGCATTCCTCTAACCAAAACGAAGGCCCAACACAGGAGGTTTGGGGGGAGAGCATACCCGAGACGTATACGACCCATTTTCCACGCGAGGCGAATACTAGTGTGAAAGCTGGATGCAAAAAGACACATCGCCAAATATGCACGATCTGCAGTGTCATCATCTGCGCCGTGATTCCCAAGAACCCACGCACGTGGCGACCATTGCACACTTCGCAGCGCCCTGAGGAGTTGTGAGGTCTCAAATGGATATGCGCTGCCCTCACATACGCCGTGCCCACCAAGAGCCCGCGTACGTGGCGACGGTTGCGCAGTTCGCAGCACCCGAGGGAACTGCGAGTTCTCAAATGGAGCTGCGCTACCGTCGGCTCTGCCAGGCCTCCCAGGCCCCCACGGAAAGAAATGGCGACAGTTGCACATGTCGTTACCACCCAGGGAACGGCGAGGTCCCGAATGGGAGTGGTGCCAGATGCGCAGGGCGCAGCCTCCAAGGGAGCAGCGAAGTCCCCCATGGATCCGCGTGGCCCCCGACTCCGCTGGACCGCCCAGGAGCCCACCCACGAAGGTGGTGACAGGTGCGCAGCTTGCAGCCACCCAAGGATTAGCAAACTCTCCAAATCCTCCGCGTGGCCCCCGACTCCGCTGGACCGCCCAAGAGCCCACGAAGGTGGTGACAAATGCGCAGGTCGCAGCCTCCCAGGGGGCAGGCAGCGAGGTCCCCAATGGATCCGCGTGGCCCCCGACTCCGCCGTACCTCCTAGGAGCTCAGTACGCAGCCACCCAGGGAGCCGCGAGGTCTCAAATGAATCCCACACCTCTGCCGTTCTTCCAAGGAGCCCACGACAGTGTCGACCAACATCCAGGGAGCAGCGAGGTCCCCAAAATGATCCGCCTGGCCACCGACTCCGCTGGACCTCCCAGGAGCCCACGAAAATGGTGACCGTTGCGCAGTTCACAACCACCCACGGAGCAGCGAGCTCCCGAATGGATCCGCGTGGCCCCCGACCCCGCTGGACCTCCCAGGAACCCACGAAAGTGGTGACGGTTGCGCAGTTCGCAGCCACCAAGGGAGCAGCGAGGTCCCAACTTTGGACCCCGACTCCGCTGGACCCCCCAAGAGCCGACGACAGTGGTGACAGTGCGCAGTTCGCAGCCACCCAGGGGGGCAGCGAGGTCCCCCATGGATCCGCATGGCACCCGACTCCGCTGGACCGCCCAGGAGCCCACGAAGGTGCTGACAGTTGCACAGTCCGCAGCCACTCAGGGAGCAGCGAAGTCCCCCATGGATCCGCGTGGCCTCCGACCCCGCTGGACCTGCCAGGACCGCACGAAAGTCGCGACGTGTGCGCAGTTCGCAACCACCCAAGGCGCAGCGAGGTCCCCAATGGATCCGCGTGGCGCCCGACTCCGCAGGACGTCCGAGGAGCCCGCGAAGGTGGTAACCTGTGCACAGTTCGCAGCCACCCACGGCGCAATGAGGTCCCCAATGGATCCGCGTGGCCACCGTCTCCGCAGGACCTGCCAGGAGCCCACGAACGTGGCGACAGGTGCCCAGGTTCGCAGCCACCCAGGGAGCAGCGCAGGAAAGGGTCTCAGGAAGGCGAAGGAGGAGGAGATGGAAGAGGAGGAGGAGGAGGAGGAGGAGGAGGAGGAAGAGGAGGAGCGGGAGGAGGAGGAGGAGGAGGAGGTGAAGGAGGAGGAGGAGGAGGAGGAGTTTCGGCCGCAAACATCTTTTCAAAGCGAGAACCCTAACACAGGAGGGTGAGTCTGCGACGGTCTCGTTGTGGAACACACAAACAAACAAACAAACAAACAAACAAACAAACAAACACACACACACACACAAACACACACGCAAACAACAAACATCCAATCAAACAAACAAACAACAAACAGGTAAACCATCAAGCAACAAAAAACGGCGCCTGCGGCGAGCTTCCTTACATGTTTTGTTTTTTTCGAGCCTCGCACACAACCGACGAACCCCGTCCCCTCACTCTTGTCCGCAACTGCGGACGTGCGGCCCACGAAAGACGCCCAGGCTTCACTCCCGTTGCAGCGAAAACGAGGCGTGCAGGCATCGCAGCCTCGCCATCTCCCTCCCCCTGAAAGAAAGGAGTGTACATATTGCTCGTAGCCTGAAGCGCACCAAGACAGCTCCACCTCACAGCGAGCCCAGAATGGGACACCCGAGAAACTGACGATGACCTGAGCCGCACGACGACTCAAGAACGCGAATCAGTCGGGCTCGACATTCGACACCCCGCCGTCCAGGTCGATGGGCAAGGGCAAGGAACCAGAGGAAGAAGGGAGGGCGGAGGATGGAGGGAGAAAACGGAAGGGGGAAGGGAGGAGGAAGGGAGGAGGGAGGAGGGAGGGAAGAGGGAGGAGGAGGAGCGGGAGGAGGGAGGGAGGAGGGAGGGAGGAGGGAGGAAGGGCGGAGGGAGGAGAGAGGGAGGAGGAGCAGAAGAGGGAGGAGGGAGTAGGGAGGAGGAAGGAGGAGGGAGGGAGGGAGGAGAAGAGAGAGGAGGGAGGAGAAGAGGGAGGAGGGAGGAGAAGAGGGAGGAGGGAGGAGAAGAGGGATGAAGAAGCGGGAGGAGGACGGGAGGAAGGAGGGAAGAGGGAGGGAACGGAGGAGGCACTCGTCCTCCAACCGCGGCCCTCCCCGGTCCCCTGCTCTGCCTCATCGCGCCAGTGCTCCCCTACCCTGGTTGACCCAGAGGGGGGCCCGGCGAAAAGGCGCTGGTGCAACGGATATGGTGCAATAGATTTGTGGGGTTGCAATAGATTCGGGGTGCGCAATACATCCCGCGGCGCAAGCGTTTTGCTGGATTTTCCCGTGCAGCACAGTAGTTGCAATACAATTCAATACAATTCTCTGGCGCAATGCACTTGCAACACAATTGCCCCAAATCTAATGCACCACCCCCTTTCAGCTGGACCCCATTTGGGGTCACGAGGATCTACCTCATCCCCTAAACTAGGTACCCCAAGAGCCTCCTAGAGCGTCCCCACCAACCCTGCAACCCCTACATACAGCACAGACCCCCGAGGTCGCATGTTTTCACAACAACGTCGACCCCCAAAGGTCTGGATCCCTTTCCCGAGACCGGCCTTTCATCCCGAATCGTTGCTTGAAGGTCCCGATGGCTGGCGAAGGCACCCAGAGGCCGAAAACGGCGAAAAACCTCCCGTCGCAATTTTTGTTGCAACGCTGAAGGGTCTGGGAGCCAGGGACCTCCCAGCTCCTCCCCCCCCCCGTTGCCGCAAGAGCGCGGGGAGAGGGCGCGCGACGACGGAGCGGCACCAGCCTGCCGCGCCGAGGCGCCGTGGCCCACGAGCAGCCACCTGCGCGCAGGCAGGGGGCCACCGAGGCGCCCACAGCGCTCGGGGGCAACGAGGAGAAAGGTCAACCCCTATCCCGGGGGTAATGGGGTCTTCGAAGGAACCAAAAATTGGGGGCCCAGCCCTGGGATGTACGATGCGGGGGGGCGTCCCCCCTCCACAGGGGTGCAGTGCGTCCGCGTAGCCCCTCTGGAGTGTACCCCCGGGGTCCCCCTCCTTTTCTGAGCGGCTTCATGTTTCGTCGAAGAGTCCGAGCGTAGGCTCGAGTCGCCAGAGTCTCGATTCGCCAGGGTTCGATTCGCCAGGGCTCGAGTCGCCCGAGTCTCGATTCGCCAGGGCTCGATTCGCCAGGGCTCGATTCGCCCGAGGCTCGATTCGCCCGGGCTCGATTCGCCTCGGACTCGATTCGCCCGGGCTCCATTCGCCCGGCTCGTTTCGCCCAGCACGTGCCTGGATTCGCCCAGCTCCGCCCGCCCGGCCCGACCCGCCCGTTGGGGTGCGCCCGCCCAAACCGACCCGCCCGTTGGGGTCCGCACGCCCGATCCGACCTGCCCGCCCGTTGGGCTCCGCCCGCCCGACCCGACCAGCCCGTTGGGGATCGCGCGTGCCAACTCGATGGTGCGTCACGCGTGAATGTCCCGCCCGCCCAACCCGACCCGCCCGCTAGCGGCCGCCCGCCTGACCCGACCCGCCCGTTAGGGTCCGCCCGCCTGCTCCCCCTCCTCCTCCTCCTCCTCCTCCTCCTCCTCCTCCTCCTCCTCCTCCTCCTCCTCCTCTGGATCCTCCTCCTCCTCCTCCTCCTCCTCCTCCTCCTCCTCTGGAACCTCCACGTGCCCGGCGAAGCGAGCTCCAGCGAAACGAGCCAGGGCGAAACGAGCCCTGGCGAGAAAAAAGCCCCAGCGAAACGAGCCCCGGCGAACCGAGAACCGGGGAGACGTAAGACTCCGGTACGGGGGACTCT
>CAUYUJ010001941.1:0-15000 GCA_963575745.1 Prorocentrum cordatum | reverse complement strand
ACATAGCTCGCACCGCCAAGCTTACACCACATAGCTTACATCGCACAGCTTACGCAGCATATCGTTCACCTCCACAGTGCGATAATCACGCGCGCGCTCCTCGAACGTTCCGAGTGTGGCCGTGTGGATGACGGGGGGGGAGGCGGGGGCCGAGACCGAGCGTCCCCGGCAGGAAGCAGCGATCCGACTCGGGAGTCCTGCCAACCCCTACCAAGGAAGACTGTGGGCGGAGCGGGTGGAGGTCGGGAGCACAACGAAAAGCGCGCTTCCGAATTCCGCAAGCCCAAGACACCGCGCCGCCGCTTCATCAATCGCTGCTCTCAGTCTTCTATCACATCCTGAGCACCTGAAGAGAATGAGAGCATCGAAACTAACAGTCTCGTATTTGCAGTTCTGGGACGCTACGTCAGCATATCCCCCATTATCATCGTCCTCCTCATCATCCTCATCCTCCGAATGCATCCTATGCAGACACACGCACACACACATGCATACATACAGACAAACAGACAGGCAGATGTCTACATGTCTCGCTCTACTTCTCTCTCGATCTCTATCTCCCTCTCGTTCGCTCTCTCTCTCTCTGTCTCCCTCTCTCTCTCTCTCTATCTCTCTCGCTCTCTCTCCCTTCCGTCTTCCTCCTCATCCGGGGATGGGCGCACGGCAGCAAGTCGAACAGCGGCCCTGCCGTCGCTTCCACCTGCTCCTCGCCGTCGGCCTTGCCATGGGGAGGGGAGGCAGGGAGGCAGGGATGGGTTATCTTTGAGGGTGCAAACGGTTCTGGGGGCTCACAAGAGCATTATGTTGGATACACCTTGCGATGGCTTCCAATACCTGGGCAGCCACACCCCCCGTCCCCCTTCCAGCCCTCCCCACTCCTCCACGGGAACGTCACGTCACGCTTCACACTGGCGCCGTCTGGGAGTGGATCCAGGTGGCAAAGTCAACAACAACAACAACAACAACAACAACAACAACAACAACAACAACAACAACAACAACACAACGTCAGTGGCCCCCATCCCCCTCCGCCCCCCCCCACACCCACCCACAACCCCTAGTAACACCCGTCACCGCCAGACCATAAACACATAAGGACTCCTGAGAGCTTGCAGGGCGCTCGTATACCCGCCACCGTGCAGCAAAGCACGTCCTGGAGTCCCTGCAGGTCTCGTCGAACTTTCCGTATGGAGTGCTGTACATACTTCAAGGAGCCCAAAGCTCCAAGTCGTGGATATCCTTGGGCATTCCGCGTGACTTTAGGGTCCGCATGACCTTCCGGAAAGGCTAGACGCAGGGTCTCAATGGGGTCCCAAGACGGTTCAAAGAAGATGGCAATATTCGACGCTGCAATGGCGCTCCGATCGCCCAGGCACTCGCGGGCGGGTCAGCAGACGAGGGCTGATTTAAGACAACCACAAACGACGATGCGGTCTGAAGGGACTAGCCTCATCCCATCGAAGCCCATCAAATCGCGCGATCCTGTCCCATCAAATCCCATCCTCATATGCGACTGATCCGGAAAGGTGCACATGAGATCAGGATGCCGAATGCGACCAGGGTGAAAATGTGGGATGGATAACGGTTGCTATCTGGTTGGCGCATGGCGAGTGCTATCTGGATGACGAGAGAAAAAGGAGCATGACGAGCGAAGGCGCGCTCATAAGGACTACCAATGATGAACGAATGAAGCACGACGAGTGAGCTGCACATACAAACTGATGGTGTGATCTGCGGTGATGTAAACTAGCGAGGATGACGTTGTGATCCCACGATGCGATCGGATGCGACATGATGACAGCGACGACGATGTTGGGAAGAGCGAATAATGACGAACAATGTGATGTGAAGCCCATGATGCAGCAGAAACAACCGTTGCTGTCACTACAAGGGGGGCGGGGAAAGGTGACAACACCAGTCCGTCACGGAGGGGGGGATGGTCACACTCCAGTGGTTCACGGCTCAATGAGAAAACACAATGCGGCTGAGGGCAAAGCAGAGCAGAGCACTGCATGTAATCCCGTCAGCCCTCTCGGCGCAAGTGGTTTGGCGGGTAACCCGTCAGCCCTCCGAGCTGTCTTTCCCGCAAACGTCTGCTCCTGACGATCGCCGCGTAATTAGCAGGCTCGTCCCTCAGAGGAGGAACTAGTTCGGCTGCGTTACGGATTCATCCTCGTCCTGACTTTCTTGTTCGGTAGAGAGTTGCGCAGCATCTTCGCGGCAACTGCGAGTCGGGGGGTAACCTGTTCCAAAACCCCTCTTCCCCATCTGTGGGCGGGGTGGGCGTACCCATCCCATCGCCAGAAGACTTCTACCCCTCGCCCAGCCACACGACGAAAGAGTGTGAACACCTTTCGGGGTGGGCGCGTGGTCGTCGTAAAGCCAATTCGAAGCCGTTCGTGTTCCTTCTCAGGGGGGGTCTTTTAAGTGTCTCGAGCCATGATAAAAGCTTACCAGGGACCTCTGAGAAGCCTGGATGCCTCTTGACAGCCTCATTGGACCTCCTGGGGGCCGATGGCGGCCATTTAGCTGAACGGCCACGAAGCTTCACTTGCCCAGTCCAGATTTGGAGCGTTTTTGGTGCAACCTTGGGACTATTTTTGGGGTGGGTCGGGACCATCTTGGGGTTGCCGTGATGATCGGTTGGGCCGATTTGGGACCCTCCTAGATCGTAACGGGGCCGTGTTGAAGTTTTTGTGGGCTCTTTGGGCAGCCGCGAAGGCAACGAAAACTGAAAAAGCGACGACGGCAAAATCACACCACAAAAATCCAAGCATCATCGATGATGCTTGCCTCTTGGGGAGCTCTTGGGAATACGCCGTCCTGGGGCGCCCCAGTGGCCCCTATTCCCATCTTGGGGCGAAGCCAAAGCAAGGCCCAGCCCACGCCGGTCTCGTCGCTCTGGTAAACGGAAAGCCCTCCCCTTGGTCCGGACGGCGCCCCCCACAACCAATGGCAGCAGCCCAAATAACCCGACGGCTCGAAGACATCCCCTGATCGCCCAGGATGGCTCCAAGATGGCCTCCTGCATGCTTCTAACGGAGCCCCAAGGCCGACCAAAACACCAGCCCCATTAGCGACACCCCTCCATGCCAGGACAACTGCCGCGGAGCCCAGGCGCCACAAACCCGACGCCAGCCCGTCAACGTGGATGGCGCCGGTTGCCACCGTTTCCTCGCACAGGCTGCTACCCAAACCAAACCGCCCCCGCCCAAGAGGCCCATGGTGCACTTGGAGCAGTCGCAGCGGAGACAAATCCAATCTACCTCGAAGCCGCCCCGCGTCTTGGCCCTCTGCACAGGGAAGACGAGGACGCCGCGTACGACGACCATGAAGAAGCGTCACCAATCGCTTTCGCTTCACCGCGCCAATCGCCCCCAGGTCGTCGGCACTGGTGAGCTATTATACTGGCCATTCGTCTCCCAACAAGCAGAACATCGCCAGTAGCATTGCGCCGAATAGCCTGGTCCACCACTCTGCTGCGCTGGATATGCCGAAGGCGCCCATAGTGTGGCAGCAGACCTCGGCCTCGAACTCGCAGACCAGCACGGCCCCCTCGTCGTCGCGGACCTTGACATGCCGATGCGTTCCCTCAGCGCTGGCGAAGGTGACAGGATGGCCTCGTGCCGCTCGACAAAACTCAAAATGTGATTCATATCCGCCCGACTCGACATCCTCTGTCGGCTTCTGCGTCGAATCCGGCGGTTCGCGGCGACCTCGCGCGCGCGGTCGCGGACGAGTTTCTTCTCGCCGCTCGCGCTCTCCAAAACTGCCAGCGACGCAATAGCGCAAGCTTCACGAAAAAAGGCTGCGCAACTGCTCTTTGGACAAATTGATCACCCTGCCCGCTTTTACCTCGTCCGCGAAGAATTCTCAAAACTGGCCGCCGCGGTCTTACACAATGCCGCTCTTGACCACCTGCCGGGCGGCCTGGTTAACCATGTCCCGGTCGGGACGCAACTTTGCGAATCCCTCGAAAAGTTAACCCCGCGGGCACCTCGCGCAGCATGCCCGCTGCGACCCCCATGGCCCATGGCCAGCACCTTCATCGACACCGCGCCTGGCCCCCCGGTTTCGAATGGAAGTGCCGTCCAAGTCGTCGCCGCGGCCCGCCCGCCTCGCTGCCCCAGCCAACCTTCGAAGATCCTCCTGGCCGCCTCGTGGACCTCCTTCCTCGCGAGATCGGAGGGCTCGCTCGGGTCGGCGCCGGCCTGCTGTTCGCGCACCTCCAGCTCGAACGGGGCCAGTTCTGCGCCCCCCCACTCGCCTGCGGCCGTCGCGACCCCCTCAGAGAGGTCGGCCCCCAGCTCGTTCCAGTTCGCGGACGCCCGAAGGCCCAGAGAAGGCCCTCGCCGCCGTGGAGGAATCGGGCCTTCGATGCACGCGCAGCAGCGAGGTGGCCACGCGCCTCCGAGCTGGCGAAAAGGCACTCGCGGTTGCGCGCCTCTTCCTCCCCCGCCGCGCCGCGACGACGGCGCCCGCGCGGCAGTCGGCGCCCACTCCGCAGCGGCACCTGAGAATCGCACCATCGAGCCCCGAGAGCGCCTCCAACAGTTCTAGCCTCGCCGGGGGCCGCTCCGCGAAAAGCGGGACGGCAGCTTCCTGGCCGCGGCGCTCGACGGGGGAGGGGCTGCCCCATCTGTTCGCAGGGCGCTTGCAGTTGCCCGGCCCGACACAGGGCCCCCCCTGTCCGATCGGGCTGCTCTTGATGGGGGGCCCTCCTCGGCGCCCATCGCCCTCGCCCTCGCCCTTCCCCCCGCGCGCGACTGGCGAGCGGCCCCGGGCGAGATTCCCCCGCCCGCGGCCGGGCGCGAGCCAAACTGACACGCCGCCGACGCCCTGCGCCACCCACTCGCGCGGCCGCGGGGGGCCAGGCCGCGGCGCCCGCGAGCTCGAACGGGGCGTCGCCCCGCCCACTCAGGCGACTGGGCCCCTGCGCGCGGCGGCGACAGCGGCCCCTCGCGCGCGCCGTCAGCCGCGAACTACGGCCTCCCGCGACGGGGCCGCGGGTCGGCAGTCAGCCCCGGGAACCAGCCGACGCGTCGGCCTCGGGCACGGCGCGCCGAAACTGCTCTCATGGAGGGCCGCCGCGCGCGCGCGCCGTCGAGGGCGAAGAACTCGTCGATCACTGGCGTCTGCCACATCCTGGCCGGGCGTTGACCGCGGAGCTCGCCGCGTTGGACGACGCCGACGCCCTCGGGCTGCACTGGGAGATTGGCTGCCTGCTTGCCGTCGGCCATCGGGGTCTTCAGCGCGCGGAAGGCGAAGTCGGCGAGGCGGTTGGATACCTGGCACTTCAGCGCTCCCCGACCTTCTAGCCAGGGGGAGCTCCAGGGGCATTGCTCTGACTGCACTGGGCGCGGTCCTCGGCGGCTTGCCCGCGCGGATCGCGACCAGAGGCTGCAGGGGGGCGATCACGCGAGCGCACCCCATTCGCCCCCTGCCAGCCTCTTGGTTGCAGCAGTCGCCCTGCAACGCTGCGCCGAACAAGGCGTCGCCCGACCTGGCCACGCGAACCCCCCTCTGGTGCGACAGCGCGCCGAGGGCGCGCCCGAAGGCCGACGTCTGCTGGCGGCCTGCGCCACGACCACCCCGGCGTCGAGGGCGCCTGGCTTCTGCCCCGATTCCCTGCCCCTCGCCCGTCTCGCCAGGGTCGCCCCCGGCTGGGGCGCACGGAGACAGCTCCCGCTCCTGGACTCCGCTCGCGGGCATCAGGATGACCTTGCGCGGTGGGCGCCCACCCCAGGCGGTCGCGCGGCGCCTCTCCCTCGGCGCCGACAGCCTCGGCGAACCGTCGCCCGTTCTTCCCGAGGCGCGCCGGCGGCCAGCCGGCGCCCGCCCCGCGGAGGCTGCGCTGCCCAGTTCGCCACGCGGAGGGCGCGCATGCGGAGCCCTGCCGCGAGGTCGCGGCCGCCTGGGGCCGCTGGGCCCGATGCTGCGGTCGGCGAAGCGGGGGGCGCGGCCCCCCTCGCCCTGCGCCGCCGTCGTCGTCGTCGTCGCCCCGGCGCCAGCACAACTCGCCGCCTCTGCCCAGCGGCGTCGCCAGTGGCCGACGGCCCTTCGGGCCGCCCTGAATCGGCGGCGCCGCCGGGGGGCGGGCCCCTGCTTGCGCGCCCCCCCCGCGACCTGGCCCTCTGCGCTCGCACCGCGGGTGGCCCCGCGAGGAGCAGAGCGAGCACGCGTCAAGGAAAGGGCATTTCTGCGGGCCCCATTTGGCAATCTTGGAGTTGCACCTGAAAGAAATATTCCTGCCGTTTGGCTGGCGTCCGCGAGGTGGGCCCCGTGCCCCGGTCGGCTGCCCCGCCGCCGCCTCTGCGCGCCCCGCCGCGTCTGCTTCTGCGGCCTGCGCCCGTCGCCCTCCGGAGCACCGCGCGGCGCTACAACTGAATTTGCCGCGCCAGCTGTCGGGCCCCCTCGCGCACCTGACGCTCGCACAGCAGCACGCGGTTCCACGGCCTGCGCGCGGCCGCGTCGCCTCGGGCGCCCCCCCTCGCGAGGGTTCAGACGCGCCCGCCCAGCAAGTGGTCCAAGCACGCCTGGCAGCGATGCGAGCCCCCGCCCGACGGCCCCCACTAGTCCGCGTGGAACTGCCCGAGCGCGGCCCCGCGACTGCCCCCAGACGCACCGCGCGCGCCCGCGGCGCATCTGGGCCCCGTGGGTCGTCGACCTCGATGGACAAGGCCCCCCTGGCCTGCGCAGGCCCGGAGTCGGGCCGCGTCGAAGTCGGCGGGGCGGGGGGGGCGCCCCCCCAGTCTGAATCGACCGACGTCGGCGCCTCCGCTCTGGCGCCCCCCCCCGCCCGATCTCTGCCCGCCTGATCTCGAAATGGGACTTTGCTGGCTGGCCCCCTCGATATTCCAGAGCGCCGCCTCGAAATTCAGCCGCGTCGCCAGGTGATCGACGACGCTCAGCGGCTCGCCCCCCTGGCGCGCGCCGGCCTCGCCCCCCATCTTCTGCCGCCGCTCGACCCGAGCGCGCGGCCGACCGCGCGCGCGCCAACGCCGCCACCCTCGCGCGAAGCCCAACCACCCCGCCATCCGCGTCCAGCTCGAGAGATCGAAGTCACCACGCGGGCGAACTCCCGCGCGCCCGCGATTCCGCGGGCGCGCAGCGACGCCTGCCCGCGCAGCGGCACGCCACGAAGTGCAGGTCCGAGCCAGGCAGTCTGAGCGCACCCCCCTGCCGCTCCCGCGCGAGGTCGGGCGCCGCGCCGCCGAGGCGCCCGCCCCCCCGCCCAGCCAGGCCAGCGACGCCAGAAGCCGCGGGGGTCTCAGTCTAAGCCACTCGAGCTGAAAGGTCGCGGCCCGAGCGAAGGCCCCCCGGCCCGGGAGAGCGACGGCAACATGCCACGCGGCCCCGAAGACCTTCCCGCCCGCCACGGGACCCCCCCAACACACGCGACGGACCCCCCCCCCTGGCCAGGGCCGCCATCAGCCCGCGCCGCGCGGGGGGCTCGCGGGCGGGGCGGACGTCGTCCACGCGGTTCGCCGTTCGACGGGGGCGCCCGCTGGTCGGCGCGGGTTCGGGGCGGCGAGCGGAAGGTTCTCGCTTTGGCGCGGCCCACCTCTGCCATCAATGGATTGTCTCTGGTCACTCCTTGCGCGGGCAGGAGAGCTGCGCCCGGCGTTTCGCCAGCGCGGCGGCATGGCCTCCAGCGTGCTCGCGCCTGCGTGGCGAGGGGGGGCCCCCGCCCGGACGGGTCGCGCAGGGCCCCGGCCCCTCCGTCGTCGGCGCCCTCGCGGCTGCTCCGTCAGGAGGGGACGGGGCGGGGTCCGGCGCGCCCCTGCCCCAGGGGGGGCGCGCGAAGCCCGCCGCCGCCGCAGCCTTTTTTTGAAGGGGCCCTGGGGCGCACAAATAAATAAACACACGAAAGAAGATTCCCCGCACCTTTTGGGCTTCATGTCTCCCCCAAAACTCCCATATTTTCCCACGCTTTCCAAGTTTTCTGAGGGGGGTAGACGATTAACTGCGTCTGCGCGTGTTTTTCCCTCTAGATTTTTCGCGACCGCCCCCCGCGACGCGCCGGTGCTGTCGGGGCCCGACCGCCCCCGCCATCTCGGCCGAGTCGAGACGCCAGCGCAACTGGCAAAAAACTGCACAAACTTTTGGGGCTGGCACTTCGTCGAGGAAGGGCAAATTCAGCAGCGACCTGCCATTCGCCCGGCCGCGGCCCCCCCGAGCTTGGAGCCTGGCCACCGTGCGAGCCCTCGTAAACACCACGCGATAACTGCTGGTCTCCTGGGCGCCCTCGCTCTCAAGGGGGGCTTCTCTTTGCGTCGCCGATCAGAGCGTTCACCCAGCTACCCTCGCCAGCGCTGACGCGCCCGTGATCTGCCTGCGGCGCGCTTCGCGGGGGGCGTCGCCGCCCCCGCCGTCGGCGCGGCGTCGCGGGCGGGCGAGGCGGGGGCGTCGCCGCCCCCGCCCAGCTCGCCCTCGTCGCCCAGGGGCGTCATCGCCAATCCGCCGGCGCAGTTCTCGAGGGCCGCGCAAATTTACACGGCGTCGCCGCTTTCTGCAGCGAGAAATTCTTCCTCGGCACCAGCCGATTCGTCAGCTCCGGGGCGGCCACCGACTCGTCCAGCGCCGCGCGGGCACTCCATTCACGCAGCACATCTGCGAACTGTTTCTGGAGCGTGGTCACGCCAGCGCGGCACGCCCTCGCGCAAAGGCCCGCCCCCCCAGGCGACCACCTGCCCAGGTAGTCGCAGTCACTCTTCGAGAGCCGCAGCGCCGCCACGGAGGGGGTCGCCACCCGCCCCCAGGAATCCACGACCTCCTCGGAGAGGAAGAGCTCGATCACATCCCGCGTGCACGCCGCTGGCTGCAGCATCCTCCAGCACACCTCCTGGCTCGCTGCTGATGCATCGGCGTGCCCGGCAGGCATGCGGACTACGACCAGCCCCGCGTCGTCGCACCCCGGCAGGAAGCAGTCCCTCTCGAAATCTGCGATCCCCCGCCACAGATCAAAGCCCATCTGGATCCACTCTGGGCCCAGCATGCGACACTCTCGGGATACCACTTATGGAAGCTCCGGGATCTTGCGCACTGTTCCGCTCGCCCTCGTGCGCCCCAGCGCGGCCGTCGGTCTTCCGCCCACGAGAGCGCGACGCTGCGGCGGGAACCAGCTGCGGTCGTCGTCGCAACGTAGCACCGCCCGTACCTTGACGAGGCGAAGCCACGCCACCCCGAGAAAAGTACGGCGCGAGGCCGTCGTCCATGACCAGCCGATCCAAGACGCAGATGAACGCGCTGGGGACACGTGCTGCCCTCGTCGTCGGCCCCTTGCCCACGCCGAGGAGACGTTCACATTCGCGGCGACATGCTGCGCCGCTGCGGAGAACCTGCCGCTCGGATCGATACCCGCGACCCGCTCCGTCCAGACCAAGGCGCGCAAGGTCTGATTGGGCACCGTCGGCCCGCGCGGTTCGGCCGCCCTGGCGCGCACGCAGTCTACGAAGTGCACGATGATCGCGGGCCACGGGGCCCCGCGCGCGCGCGCAGAAGCCATCCGCTCATCGTCTCCATGGCCCGCACGTGCGACGTCACTGTGTTGATGCGCGAGCAGCCTGTGATGCCGTCCTTCGCCCGCTCCAGCTCCACGCAAGCTTGCGCCGCCCAGAAGGAAGGCGCTCTCATCTCCTCGGAGAGCGCGATCAGACGAGGCCCCCACCGAGCCCACTCCTGCACTTCTAGCCCACGTCATCCGTCCTCCGCGGCCATGCGGCAGTTCCGCGCGGAAACGGTCCCCCGCCGTCGCGCAGGCCCGCGGCGGCGGCGGGGCCCAGGCCGCGCATCGCCAGCCAGTCAACCGCAGGCACGCCGTGGCGTCCTCCAGCATGGCCCGCTCAGGGCAACCACGGCAAGCCCCCAGGCGCTGCTGCACGGGCTTTGCAGCAAGACCTCGATCGACGTGCTCTCTGAACGGTGGCCGCGCCCTCCTTCACGCTGAAGACCGCGGCCTCTCCGCCACCTGCGCGAAGGCCCCCCTCGAGCTCCGCCTCTTCTGCCTGCAGCGCGAGGCGCGGGCCGAGTGATGGGCAAATTTTCCACCACCACTACCATATGCAGGACGGGGGATCAGGGAGGATCAGGAGGTCGTCGTCGTCCTCCTCCTCCTCCTCATCATCAGCAGCATCATCATCATCAGCAGCATCATCATCATCATCACCATCATCATCATCCTCATCCTCATCATCAGCATCAGCATCAGCATCAGCATCATCATCATCATCATCATCATCGAATCATCATCATCATCATCATCATCATCATCATCATCATCATCATCCTCATCATCATCATCCTCATCAGCATCGTCATCATCACCACCACCACCATCATCATCACAATCGCAACCATCACCATCATCACCATCACCACCACCATCATCATCATCAGCATTACCATCATCACCACCACCATCATCACCAGCAGTAGCATCATCACCATCATCATCATCATCAACAACATCATCAACATCAACATCACCATCAGCTGCATCAGCAGCAGCAGCAGCATCATCATCCTCTTCCCTCTCCTCTATATGGTAGCGATGGTGGAGCATGGGCCCATCACCGAGGAGGTCGCCCTCATGCAGCACCTTGCTGAGCCCCCGCCGCGGCGTCGAAGGCGCACGGCCCAAAGGGCCAGCACCTGCGCCCAACCGTGGTTCTACGTCGGCCGAACGCCCGAGCCCCCAAATGGCCACAGGCACTGGGCAAAGCGAGAGGATACAGTAAGGACCAGTCCACAAGAAACGTTCCACCAGAACCCCGACTCTGAGGCCCCAGGACGTCCAACGATTTTTGGTGTGGGCACGTCACGCGCTTCCCATAACAAAACCATCGAAACCCAAGAAAGCCAGGGCACCCTGCAGGCGAGCAGGCTGTTTCTTAGCATGGGCCTCCTCTGTACACATTCGTGGTTACACATGGGGCCAAAGCTAACTGTCTTATCCATCTGGGGGGGCGGGGCCAAGAGGGGACCGTGAGGCCGCCAGGACGGCCCCGAGAGAGCCCAGGTGCGTCTCCAGAAGGCCCCAAGAGAGGCAGACCATGATACAGAAGGTGGAGAAGCAAACTGGTGTCCTTGAAATCCTTTTCTGCAAAATAATTGAAGCAAATCAGAAGTTTGACGGATATTGGCGCTTCAGGGGCGTAATTGGGAGGCATCTCCAATATGGCTCCGAGATTGCCGAAGATGGTCTCCAATATGGCCCATGCTGTTCTAGGTTGGCTCAATGTGGCTTCCACCAAACCTCCGAGAGGCTCCAAGACACCTCCAATGCGGTCCCAAGCGCTCTCGGAGCCTCCAGGACGCCCCCGAGAAGCCAAATCGCCCAAGCACGTCAAGCTGATTGCATCATGCTGGGGGCGTTCTCGCCTTTTCGCTTCCGATGGGCGCCTGAGGCCTCCAGATGGCTCCAAGCTCGCCCAAAAGAGCCCCAAGAGGACGCCGTAAGGGCGGCAAGACGGCCACAATGGCACCCAAGCGTGGCCCAAGAGCGTCCCGGGCGAACTGTCGGGGTCCGACGGGGGTGGGCAGGTGAACGACACCCTTGGTCCTCGATGTCAACCAAGAAAGTCTCAAGAGGACTAAGACAGCCCCAATGGCCTCAACAACGGCCCCGAGAGGGCTCGACGAGGGCCAGGGTACCCTTCCAAAGGGGCTCCCAGATCGAAAGACTCCTGGGCTTCATCGGGCTGACCCCGAGCCTGGGTCTGACAGCTGCCCCTCCTTGTTCAACGGCTAGCGCCTGCGCTCGCCTCATCGAGGCAGCTCGCCCGGGCATCGTTTCCGGATGGGCTGGTGGGGATACTTTTTTGGGGGTCGCGGGCGGACGCGGATTCGCAGTCGCCGAGCTGAGAGGTCCGGGCCACGGGCCTGTCAAATTAGCAACGCGCAAGCCTAAAAGCACAGCGGCCGAGCCCGTACCTGGTGGGGATATGCGAATCGTCTGGAAATCTCAGCCATCAGCAGCGCGACCGTGGGAAACAGACCCACACGAACAGATGGCAGAGCACCCAAGGTCGTAGGTTTGGGCGAGTATCAGCGACTGCTCTACCCGAGCAACCCCTCTGTGTGTTTCACCATTGCGCACGTCGTCTCACGAGCAGCAACCGCCCTGCCTGCTCTACACTCTTTCTCGGGACCCTTTGACCTCTCTGGTCAATTCTCCAACGCTCGATTGATGTGCTGAACAGTGCGGCACATCGGAGAATCGGAGACCCGAAACGGAGTGAAGCCGCCGTGGGACAGGATGGAGATGGAACGCATAGGACAAGCGCCATGTGCCCAACGTTGACCGCTCAATCGGCCATCGCTACGACATCCCCTTCCCCCCCGTGCGCCGTACCAAGCGTCAAGAAGATCCCCCTGCGCAGAGTTCCCTGCCTCGTCGTGGCGGCACGTTGCGAAGCCATGAAAAACGAACCAGTGGGCCTCAAAACAAAACCACGACTGAGCTGCAAGATCTTCGCCCTCTTGCAGGGCACCTACGAGGCCGCCTGGCGTGCGATCGAAACAACGGGCCTGGTGTTACAGAAATCGCACCTGGACAGCAATGCTGCCCTGACTCGCTCTCGCATGCACAATGCTGCGCGAACCGACTTCCGCCGCCAGATTGGCACAGAGATGCCGGCCACGCGGCCATGCGCCAATCTTGGTACAGCGTTCGAGGTCTGCATACAAAAAGCGACGTCTCGGCTTCGCCTGCGATAGAGGACGCCTCGTGCACGCTTTGAGCAGAAGAGGCAGGGGGGGACAGTACATTCGAGGCTGATTGGAGAAGACACGCGAGAGGACACAAGACACTTCCGAGGGCCACATTGCCACAGGAGTGTAGAAGGCATGGGTCGCCCTCAGTTTGGCAGAGTCGACCTACTAATCAGCCTTGACTGTAGCAAGTAAGGAGGATATCAGAGCTCACCTGCCACGGCTCGTCAGAAAGGGCCCCCCCGACCACACCTCCGTCCTCCCCTCCTCCTCCTTCGTCTCCTCCCTTCTGATCCTCAGAAAAGGCTCGGAGGGGACGCTTTGGAGTTCCACCTAGACCTCCAGAATACGCTTGCAGGGTCAATCTTAGAGCGGCATCGGGGCCCTCTCTCGCTATCTGGGCTCCTGGATCCCTCGCGGAAGTGGCTCGGACACTGTCGGCACTCTCTTTTAACCCCCCCCCCACCCCCCAGAACACGGTGCACTACGAACCCCCAGCGCTAGGGAGGCGCCCCGAATGGTGAGCAAGCCAGAAAAATAGACGAGAAAACAATACCTGGCGGGAATGGGAAATCGCCTAGGAGACCCTGTCTGAACCCAACGGTCCGTTCACCATCGTGAGACTCGCTTCTGTTCTGGATCCACGACCCGTCACTGTGGGCGGCACCAGACTGTCATTCGGCAGCGTGCCTCTCTGCCTTGCTAGGTTGCGTGTCGGGATTTTGTTGTGTTCCCAAGGCCTTCCCATCCGCCTTGAATGTTGTGCATACTCGATGACACCTACTCCACCCAATCCCGTTCGGACCAAAGCAGTCGTGAAGAGGTTGACAGGCGATGGGCTTCAAAGCATTCCAGGACGGCAGCCCAAAGATGGCCCGAAACGATATCAAGGCATCACATGGCGGCCCAACGTCGTCCTGAAGATAGCGGGATGGTCTCATCGAGACAGAGGCGAAGTCGCACGGTGCCCCGAAGAGACCAACCAAGAGGCAACGCAAAACCTTTCAGGAGGCATTCCAAAGTGCTCACATCTCGAAAACAAAAAGTCCATATATGTAGATGAATACATACTGAAACCTAAACAGCGTGCGATGAAAATATCCATACTTATGTGTATGCATATCTTAAATATACAAATACATATACACATACATAGACGCGTACATGCGCATGTGCATATACATCTACATAGGCATGCACGTATACACACACATAGACATATACACATGCAGACGCATACACCTACGTATATGTGTCTACATAAACATATCCATAATCATGCATATCCATATGCATATGTGTTCCTCCATCATAAACATATATAGACGCACGTACCTGTACACATACATAGACATAGGCATAGGCACATACACAGATATATACATAGCCAGTTACATATACCGGTACATGTACATATACATGTTCACATGCAGCTGGCATTCACATACATGCACGTATACATATACACATGCATACACATGTACATATACAAATGTGTGTTCTTATACCTGAGCGTATGCATAAACATGCACGTGCACATACACGTATGCATACACATACACATGTACGGTTACGTATGCATATACACTTGCATAATACTTTTCAAATATATTAACATATGCATATGCACATACACCCGCACATGCATACACAGATACCCATTCGTATATACACACATATGCATGTACGTACGGATACGTATGTAACTAGACCTACATAAACACAGATGCATGAACATATACGTTTACATATACATACACAAGTACAGGTACACGTACACATACGCGTATACACGTACGCGGACACATACGTGTGTATATGCATACACAGGTACGTGGACATGTACATGTGCATTGACATATATGTATACGTATTCATATGTATTCACATAAACAGATATGACTATATATATATATATATACATGCACACGTGCATAATAGTATATCTCTACATAGCCATGTCCATGTACATGTAGATGTACACGAACGTGTGCATATACACCTACATCTACATGTGCATATGTATATCTACATATGGATATACATATGCAAATTCATACGTTCACATGTATGTAGATGTATACGTATACATACACAAGCACCTATATACACATGCATGCGCATATACAAATACATAGGCATAAACGTGTACACCACCATATACATATACATGAACATATACCTACACACATCCATATCCATATACAGACACCGTTATGTATGCATACACACGAATGCTGTGCGGCCCACTTGGTCGCCACAAAACGCTTCCAAGAGGCCTCCCCA
>CAUYUJ010001940.1:15000-95311 GCA_963575745.1 Prorocentrum cordatum | reverse complement strand
GAGTGGAACGACCCCCCCCGCGCATGGCTCTTGCACACGAGACTCCAAGCTTTGATGTTTCGCATGCCTGCTCGATTGAAGGGGCCCCAGGACACACAAATAAATACACACAAATAAACATATACCCCATATGTTCCCATATTTTCTGGGTTTCTGTCTTCCCCCCCACTTCCCATATTTCCCTATATTTTCTGGGGAACCGAGGATTCATTGTGTCTGTGTGTTTCTTGTCCTCTTGATCGATCGGAACGCCGTCAGTGCCTCGAAGCGGTGCTGCCGCTGCAGCGTGGGCCTCCTTCCGGGATCGGCGCCTCGCTCCCGCCGTTCACAGCGGCGCCGCTCTCCCGCCCCAGGCGCGGGCCCCCTTGCCTGGATCCGCGTGCTCCCTCGCCGTTGCCCGCCCGCTCCCGCCCCCTCGCCCGACCTCCTCTGGCCATCCTGCCCCCTGCCCCTCCTCTGCCTCCAGCAGCTCTTGCTGCTGCTGCTGCTGCTGCTGCTGCTGCTCCTCGTTCTCCCCCCTCCTCGTCCTCCTCCCCGTTCCTCCTGCTCATCCGCCGCCTCCAACTGCCAATTCACGCAGCTCTCCTTTCCCGATTACAGTCAAAACGTATATGAAGGACGCGTGGTAAGGACGCAAGGCCCTTGGAGGCTGAAGTTGGGATTTTTTGGGCGGCGGCGACCAGTGAAAACGGCAAAGGACGGGCCACAGGGGCAAGGACGCAAGGGCATCCTAGATGAAGGCGCGCGTCCTTACCAGGCGCGTTGACTGTACGCATGGCACGATGGGGTCCTTATTGGAACGCTAGGTTCGCTGCGGCACGCGTCGGCGGACACAAAAATCAGCGCCATGGGAACTGACGGCTTGGAGGGTTAGAATGTCAGATATGTCGCGAGCACACCTAGCTCTTTCCCCCCCTCTCCCTCCTCCATTTCCTTCCCCCCCTATCCCTCCTCGTTCTCCCCTCCTCCGCTTCTCTCCCTCCTTGCCTTTCCCCCCCGTCCTCCCCGCCCCCTCACCGCTCCTCCCATCCCCGCCTCCCCCACTCCACATTACACAATATGAATACTACTCTCCTCAACTGCCCTGATGACGTCAGGAAGATATATTGCCCCCCTCCGCCTACTCTTTTTTACACACAGGATTCCAAGACATGGATGTTCGCTTGGGTTGTTGTTCAGCATGTTGCTCCCGCTGGAGCGCTGGCCCCATTTCTGCGCCTCTGCTTGTTCCAAATCGTGTTCCCGCTGCAGCGCGGGCGTTCTCGGTCCTTCCAGGTAGGCCCCATATCTAGAAGTGCACCCCGAAAAAAAAGCATCGGAAGTGATTCCACATTCGGTGTCGATTCGTTGGTTTTTGGAGGCCGCAGAAGCCCCCCCCCACTTAGGGGCGTCGCCGTTTTCAGGAAGGATCAAGCGGGAACCCCGTTTCTGCTTTGAGAAGGCGATGTTGGAAGCAGAGCCAGCGGGTGCTCTCCATCAGCCCCGCCTGGTGTGGATCTTTTCGGTGAGCCCAGGGGGCTAGACTTGTGAATGCCACGACAATGGACACTCTAACAATCCGATCATTGAAGTGAAGATGTGTTTAGAATGTGTGAAACATGTTTTAACATATTTGAACCATTTTTGCAACATGTTCTAGACACCTGGAAATTATTTGGCAGTATGCTTCCTCTCCATTGATCGCCCTCCACAAAGCTAGACATGGAGCCACGATTGCAGAGCAGCCAGGACCCCTCGAAGGCGATCCACGTTCCCTCCAAGGAGCCAACCTGGCGCCATGCCATGACCTGCTGTGCGGTGTTGCGTTCTGCGCCGCTGTGCCATTGCCATGCTTTGCGTTGCAATGTTTGGCGGCGAGCGAGGGGGGGAAATGAGAAGGAGAAGGCTTTCTCAGAAGGCGGCGGGACTTCTCAGAAGCCCACGCGCCTTCTGAGAGGTTTTTTGTGTCTTCGGGGAAGGCTTAGAAAACTTCTCAGAAGGCTGGGGGACTTCCGAACCTTCTGAGAAGACCGACTCCTTCTCACTTCCCCGCTTCGCTCGCCGCCGAAATGCTTTGTGGTGCAATGCTTCACAGCGCAATGCCACGCCATGCTATGGCATGCTACGCTGTGCCGTGCTCTTCTACGCCATGCCATGCCGTGCTCTACCATGCATCGCGTACCCGCTCGCGATCACTGCCCTGCTCGACATCCGACTGTGCGAATAGAGAGAAGATCTACGCCATGGTAAATGATGGGAGGGAGGGGTAGGCCGTCAGATATGACGCGAGCGCATCTAGCTTGCCTCCACCCCTATTATACCTGGACCAAGCGGCAAAGAGGTGGGATGGGGGAGCGGAAGATGTTACGGATGACGACCCCCCTCAACGAATTGACTCAGATGTCTGCGCGTCTTCACCCAAAACCTTGCCCGCACAAACACACACACACAGACACACACACAGACACACACAAACACACACAGACAACACACAGACACACACACACACACATATTCACACACACACAGACCACACAGAGACACACACAGACACAGACACAGACACAGACACAGACACAGACACACACACACACACATACACACGCAGAAACACACATACACACACAAAATCACTTGCGACCCTGGAAACCTTGGCTCCAAAAATGCTGGAGCCTCACTTTTTCCCTTCCGCCGCCATCTCACCTCCGCCAGAAGAAGAGGCGCGCCGAGGCCGATCCCCCCTCATGGAGCGCCCTGTGTCCTGTGTGGTCCGGAGCAACTTTTCGGAACCCGCCCCACTACTCTCTGGCGGTATGGCCACCTCGCGAGGTGCGCAGAACAACACGTGTCAGGATCGGAGCGGCCGCCTGCGCCACACTGGCCCCCACCTCGCACGCAGCACCAGCGCGTCGGCTGCGCTCGCCTCGCCCTCGGCACTGTAGCACACCGGCCGCGCCCGCTCGCCTGCTGTCTGCGTGGTACGACCGCGGTGCCCAAAGGGAAGGGGCCCTGGGACACACAAATAAATACACACAAAGAAAAAGATTCCCCATATTTTCCTATATTTTCTGGGTTTTTGTCTTCCCCACCACTTCCCATATTTTTCCACATTTTCTGGGGGATCGACGATTCATTGTGTCTGTGTGTTTTTTGTCCCTCCTGAACAGGAGCAGAAGCGCGCGGATCAAGCAGGGCACTGTGCCACTGCTGCCAGCAGCTCGGCACGTCCCTGGGCGCCGGGCGGCGAGCTGCCATGCCTCGATATCTGCGCCGGAGCTGCGGCCCCCTTGCAGTCCTCGTCTGCCTAAAACCTTCCCTGGCCTTAGTCGGCCTGGACCGGTCTGCTGGTCTCCGCTCTCGTCGTCGCAGCCTCGCCCCCTCGCGGGCGTCCTCTCCTTCCCTCGCCCTCGCCGTCGCCCCTCCTCGTGCTCGACGTCGCCCCCTCCTCCATCTCGCCACAAGATTCCCGCCTGCGTCTGCGTCTCGTCGTCCCCCCCCCCCCGCTCGGATCGGCTCGACATCGGCGAGCGGAGGGAGCTCGGGGGAACTGCGCCGATCACGCGTGCGCACAGCGTGAGGAAACAAAGCTCGGCGAGAAAGACAAGCAGCGGCGGCAGCAGGGTCAAGTCCTCCTCGTCCTCCTCTCGACCACATTCTGTCACTCCGTCCTCTCTCTGGCCCCTGTGCCGCGCTGGCGGCCTAGCGTCCACACGACGGAGAAGGAATCGATGAAGCAGCCGAGGACCTCGCGTGGCAGCCGGCGAGGAAGCCGAGAGAGGGGAGGGGTGGGAGGAAGAGGGGGTTGGGAGGAGAGCGAGCGAATAGGTTAGGAGGACTAGGAGGAGGACTGCCAATGCCAACGTCGTCGATGTCCCACGATGCTCATCGCCTCGCTTACTTCAGCACTGGGTATGGCCCAGCAGCTCCTGGCGGAGGAAGAGGAATCAGAGCAACCGCTGGGCATTTCGGCCTGGGCGGCTTTCACCGCCAGCAGGCAGGGGACTTGAGAGGAGCAGATGAGAACAAACATTGGGTGAGAAGGGCGAGAAGAGGGGGAGGGAGAAGGAAGGGGAGAAGGAGGGAGGGCGGGTCAAAAGGGAGGGAAGGGGGAAGAGGAGAGGAGAAGGAGGATGGGGAGGAGGAGGAGGGGGAGGAGGAGGAGGAGGAGAGAGGAGGAGGAGGAGGAGGGGGAAGAGGAGGAGGAGGAGAAGGAGGAGAAGGAGGAGGAGGAAGAAGAGGAGAGGAGGAGGAGGAGGAAAAGGAGGAGGAGGCGAGGGAGGAAGGAAGAGTGAGGAGGGGCGTGGCAGAGGAGCGCACGTAGCTCGAAGGGGGCGTGACAGATGAGGATGAGGATGAGGATGAGGATGCTGCTAATGATGATGATGCTGATGATGATGATGATGATGAGGAGGAGGAGGAGGAGGAGAAGGAGGAAGAGGACCAGCACTCAGATTGGCGGAACGACTTGGGTGGCCACCGCGTCGACTACCTCCTCCTCCCTGGGACTCCCCCCTGGAACTTCCTGCGACCCCCTCCCCCCCTGGGACTCCCTGATGTGTCCGCGGGGCCTCGTCGCGTGGCCGCGGCCGCGTGGCTCGGCGGAGCGAGCCTTCGCCGTAGGACTTGCGCTCCCCCTCCCTCCTTCCCTCCCCCCCTCCCTCCCTCCCTGCCCCTCCCTGCCTCCCTTCCTCCCTTCCCTCCCTCCTTCCCTCTCTCCCTCCCTCCCCCCCTCCCTCTCTCCCTCCCCTCTCTCCTCTCCCTCCCTCGCTCCTTCCCCCTCCCTCCCTCCCTCCCTGCCTCCGTCCCTGCGTCCCTCTCTCCCTCCTTCCCTCCTTCCCTCCTCCCTCCCTTCCCCCTTCCCCCCCCATCCCCTGGTTCCCGCCCGCGACGCCGAGCGACGCGGAGGGGCCTTCCGGGGAAACTTGACCACGAATTTCTCGCACCCGTTCAGCGGGTAGGGCTCCGCTCCGGCCAGGTCGGCGAACCTCCGCCGCCAAGGAGGAGGGATGGAGCGGGGGAGGGGGAGCGATGGAAAGAGGAAAAAGGGAGAGGGAGGAGGGAGGGCATGAGGAGGGGGGATGGAGAATGGGCGGGGGAGGGCAGCGGGAGGGGAGACCAGGAAGGGGGCGGAGGAAAAGGGGGATATGGTGAGGAAGGGGCAAGGAGGATGAGGAGGAGGAGGAGGGAAAGGAAAAGAAGGAGGGGCAGGAAGAAGGGGGGAGGTGGGAGGAAGGAAAGACGAGGAGAGAAGGAGGAGGAGCAGGATCAGAGTGAGGACAAGATGCGTCAGTGATGCGGCAAAACGCCCTCCCGTCCCAAGTCCCCTCCTCATACGTCCCTGCGAGAGCTTCTCACTACAAGAACGGCGTTCCTTGAAAGACCTGGCGCCGAATCAGGACTGCGAAAGCTGCTGTCGCACAGGTCAACGGCATGTCATTCGATACTATTTTTCGAAGACAGATCGCCACCAGACCGAGCAATTCTCGCAGGTGGTCAAGCACTTCGAAGAGATCTCAAGGGAGGGCTCCACTTAGAAGGAGGGCCGCCCTGGAATCCAGCAGTGCTACATGTGTTGAAGCATCGGGCTTTGAACGCTGACGAAGCCTCTAGCGATAACCCCACATGTACGTATTCATAAAGCTGTCCTCCGCCCTTCAAAGTATTAGTTTCGTATCAGCAGGCGTGGACCTTGAATCACGTGTTTCTGACAGTAAATGTACTGCGGCCTATTTGATACATCGAATGTTGTGCAGCATCTGCGAAGCAATCTGCACGGTGCGATAGATGATGCATTTGACTATGAAGAACTTGGGGTTGTTCCACTGCTCGCGCCATCATCCCCCCCGCCAGCCCACATTTCGGTTTATAAAACCCATGCGGCGGCGATTGCGATGAGTGCTTGGTGCTGGCTGGTGCATCTCTGCGACCGCGCTATCTCGTGCATGCTCGCGCGCACAGCGGCCAGCTAGTTTGGCGCGACCGACGCGACCGCGGTGGCGCTGACCGCTGGGCACTCCCCAACGCGTCTCGCAAGCCGCGCTGACGCGCGGGCAGTTCAGAGCAAGTCGGTTGCTTGGACGGGCACGGTATCATGGCGACGTCGACAATGGTAGACACGATGTTAGTAGCGATGCTGCTGAAGATGATGACGTTGACGACGACAAGGCCACTGACAGCGCCGATGCTGATCACGCCGGTGACGATGATGGTGCCCTCGCGTCGGCGAGGAAGGGATTTGAAGGATTTCGACATGCGCGCGCGGCCGGCGCGCGCGAGTGGCCCACATGGTCTTACTTGACAGGGTCGTGGGCGTTCGAGTGATTTCGACATGCGCGCGCGAGAGGCCGGTTTCGTCAAATTTGATGCGAGTGTTGACAAACCTCTGGTTTTCTCAGGAATTCGCGAGAGCACGCGCGCAAACCCTTTTTCCAACGCGTATGTAGCAACGCCATGTGTGTGCTTGCATGTTATCGGGGCACTCGGTTTTGACATCCTGACGAAACCTATGGTTTTTGAACGATTTCGGCATGCGTGTGCGATGCCCCGGGGCGTGCGCACTTCGTTTTCTGTTTGGTAAGGGGGCTCTTGCAAACTGATCAATGTTTTTTCAACGGGATGGTTGGGGGTCGATATTGGCTGTACTGGGATGGTATGAACCCATATTGCGGATGGAAGGTGGGGCATAATCGCATGCAAATTGCAATGCGAAGAGGCGGGCGGACAATCCCGTGGGGAGGTAGATCATACTTCGTCGTTGGAACGAAAAATCTGGATTACCCGTGTTTTTAAAGCGGAGAACGTCTGCCACTATCTGACTGGGTCACGCGCAGCGTGGGCCAGGCGGCAGGTTCATGGACCTCGAGTCCTGCTTGACATCTGTGAGCTTAGATCGACACAGGGTGGGTCGGGTGGATGCGAAGCGGGAGGGCGCTTTCAGCTTGAGCCCGCAAGTTGACGGGCGGCAAGCTGCGTCGGAGCGATGCTGAGAGAGCGGCCCCAACCAAACACTACAAATCAATCCCGCGTACGCACTAACATTATTACCTGCGTTTTTTTACAACGGAGAACGTCTGCTATCTGACTGGGTCACGCGTAGCGAGGGCCAGGCGGCGGGTCAATTGACATCGAGTCCTGATTGAAGCCCCCCAAACCCCCGCATTAGAGAGTTCGCAGCGGGGGGGGAAGGGCGGGCGGGAGCGAGAAAAAAGGCCAGGGGCCAGCAGGCGCCAGGGCAAACCAAAAGTCACGACGCCGTGGCCCGGGGAATCCCACGCGCGCTGAAAGTCGACGAGGCCAGTTTCCCATAGCAGAAAACTTTCGCGAGGGCAGCGGCGAGACGAGGGGGGGCAAGGCTGAGCGATGCGGGTCCACAGCACATTCTTCTCATTACGTCCACTGAGCTCTTGATGACGGCGGTTCGTGCGTGAGCATATTCCCCGGTGAGTATCACAACATTGCGCCAGACAAACCGAATCCTCCTCGTACATATGACCACGCACGAGCCAGGTCCTCTTCCTTCAGCGGGCTCCCCATTGACAAGAATCCGTTTTTCTCCTCTGAGCCGTTGCTTGTCTACGCAATTTGAAAATCTCTGGAATGTACCGCAGTCTAGATGTGCATGGGTTCTCGAGTGCCCATGGAATTCTGTATCGAATGAAACGTTGAAGCATCCGAAGAATTACAAGAATCAATGCAGTACCAGCCCGAAGAGCGACTCGATCCCTATCTGAAGCATGAGTCGTCGGCACCCCAAGGCTGTTCACGTGAACAAATCTGGAAGGCCCTGTCCCGAGCGATGGTGAGCTATGCACATGGAATAGCAATCATTGCGCTGAGCGATCTCTGAAATCTACCAGAAAATACCTCAACACACGTTCATCTGTTAAGTCGTGATCTGGGCCATGAGCAATATCCCATGCTCGAGCTGAAATTCCCACCTGTACAATCTTGCGGCCCACGCGCCCGCAGCCGGCAAACATATCCGCAGCCTGCGCACCATCGCGCACCACTTTGCGGCGGCTGGCAGCGGCGGGACACGCTCGGGCGACCACAAGTACTCGGCGAGGTTGCGCTCGCCCCGCTGCATGTGCAATTGAATCGGCGTCGGGAGATCGTTCCAGAAGCTGCCGAGCCTGGCCGATGTCTTGTAACGTACGACACTTTTCCCGCTTTTCCTTCTGCCTCTCATCGAGCACTCCTCCTGCGCGCGCGTCGGGGCGAGTCGGTCGAACGCCGGGCCCGAGTGGCGCATCTGGTATGCCACTGGGTGAGGCATCATCAGGACCCCCGCGCACGTCTTGAACTCTGCCAAGAAGTTCAGATAATCGAAGCACCGCAGCTGGCCTCCCTTGAGCTTCAAGACTTGGAGGTACTCCTGGACCGACGGCAGCACGCACGGCGCGTCGGTCACCAGTGAGTCGTAGGCCTCGCCAGTCTTGCTCCCCTGGGTTTTCTTTGACGGATGCAAAAGGAGGCTCCAACGTCGCGACCCTGGCGCAGCTTGAGCAATCAAGTCGGCGGACGTGAGACCCAGGAGCTCCGGGGGCCCCAGGTAGCAGTTGGCCCCGACCATCACCGCCAAGGCCCTGAGCAGCTAGTCCCCGCGGGCTAGCTCCACGCTGAGGGCGCGCCACCCAGGGGCGCCCGCCGCCCTCTCCTCGAGGGCCGACGGCTGAGACGGGAGCGCCCCCGCCAGCTCGAGGTGCTTGCGAGACCTCCGCTGGGCTCGAAGGGCGCATTGCCGGCGGCGGCCCCCCTCTCTCGGACCCTCGAGCTCGTCGCCCGAGGCAGTGCCATCGCTGCCCTCGGCGGCGGCCTCGGCGGTGGCAACGGCCTTGGCCCATGCCGTTTCGTGGTCCGCCATGCTCCCGAGGGTGTGAGACGGCGCCCTCGACGGCGTCATCCTCGGGCGGGCGGCGACAGCTGGCGCTTCCAGGGTCCGAGACCTCCTCCTCGGCGTCGCACGCGCGGGCGGCCCGGCACTCGCTGCCGCGCTCGGAGCCGTCGACGGGGGCATCGGCATGACTGGTGACGGCGCCGAGCTGCATCCCGGAGGGAGGGTGCGAGTGCGCTACGTTGAAGCCGATGGCACGGGCAGGGTCGAAGGACTCGACCCCGCCTTCGAATCCACCGCTCGAGCCGAGGTGTCTTCGGGCGCAGGTCGATCCGCTGGCCGAGGTCGACCAACGAGGCGCGCGAGGTCCTTCTTTGGGTCGTAGTTGGGGTCGTAGATGCGGGGCCCTGCATCGCCGCTGTTAATCTCCGAGGGGCGCCACCCGTACCTGAAACGTACTCCACGGGCCATGGCGTAGGCCGCGACGCGTCTGATCTGCACGACGAGGCCGAAGCTGCGGACCCTAAACCTTTCGCGCGCCAAAATCACATACATATTATCTCAGCTCTGCAGAAACCACCAGGAGCGCACTTGCAAATCCTTGCGACAGTTTTGACCGTGGCACGTGCCTCAAGCGCCAAGGTATCCTCCGTGAAGGACCATTACCGTGCAAACCGAGACGCCGTCGATCACCGCGTTGGAGGGGGCGGGGATCTCGGGGAAGTCGTCGCGCATCTCCCACAACCCAGACTGGCGAACATCTTCCTCGCTTTTAATTATCTAACTATGTCATCGACGATGCCCCAGGTGTCGGTGGCGGGGCAGTAGACGAAACTAGCGGCAGAGAGAGCGCTAGCGCGAGCAGGTATGCCACAGAGACGACGGAAGCGAGATCGTTCAAGGACGCGACCGCGTTTTCTGGCCTCGAGCGGGCCGAGCTCTAAGCAAGCAATGCCCCAGCCGTGCGGGCTGGCGTCCACCGAGAGCACCTGCGGCAGCCAGGCTCGGTTTCATCCGGAGCGAAGGAGCGGCATGAGGCCCAGGAAGCGCCGAAGCTCCTCCTGCAAGGTGGCCCATGCATCGCTCTTGCCCCAGTGCCGCTCTCGGATGAGCGTATAGACGGTGTGCCATGCCGAGAAACTCTCGCGGCACAACAAGCCGACGAACGTGCAGCGGCCCAGCGGCACCGTCAGCTCGCGGCCCGCAGGCCGCCAAAGACAGTGGGCCCAGCGCGGGCCCAGCCGCAGCCGCCAATTGCGTCGCTGGGCAACGACGGCCCGGTGGGCTGAGCCGCCCAGGCTGACGCCGAGGGCCTCGGCCGCCCAGGACCCCGCAGACACCTCGTGCATGATGGGCCCAGCCTTGTCGAAGACCTCGGCGGCGCCCGCGAGGGCGCCCTGCGCGCGCGCGGCGTCGGGCGACAGTGGCCCCAGGTTGTCCGCGTAGACGTAGCGCCAGTTGCGCTTGGGCGAGAGCTCGACGGGCGCCCCGCGGTCAGCGGCGACCGAGCTGCCTGCCAGAGAGAGCGCGCGCTGCGCCATGGTCAGGTTGGCACCCTAAGCGAAGTAGAGCGACCACGCCCAGCCCATCGGCAAAGCGAGCGCGCAGGGCCACGCGCAGTCATCAGCGCAAGCGAGCGCCCCGCTGATCAGCTCGCGCACGAAGCCGGACTCCTTGGCCAGCCCGCCCGGGTAGCAGAAGTACTCGGACAACATGCCGCCGAACAGCGCGCGGCGGAAGCAATCCTCGACGTCCGCCTTGCCTCCAAAGAGGGAAACCCTGCCGTGCACCACCGCGCCAAACTCGATGCGGCCCAGACGCTCGGTGGCGAGGAGGTCCACCCTGAGCGGGGTGACGAAGCGCTGGTTGGAGCGACGACAGTCTAGAACCGCCCCCATGGACTGCCTCTCCTTCTTCCACGCGAAGAAGACGCCGACGAACTCCTTCGGGCGGCGCGAGAAACCGACCGGCCCGCGCCGCCTCAGGCCCCTTCACGAACGTGGAGTAACGGCGGCGGCTGCCGGCGAGCGAGGGGTCGGTGTAGACCTTGATCTCGCCGAGCGAGGGGTCGGTGTAGACCTCGGCCCTGATCATCTGCTCCTCTGCCTTTACCAAATACTCATGAGTGCGCCCCCGCGCCGGGGAGGCGACCGCCAGAGCAGTCGACGCGTCCTCGGGAAGGGGGGCCGCGCCTCGACGGCAAGGCGCCAGCGCAGTGTAGGCCGTCTCGGCGCCATAGACGCCGCGGCCTCGAAATGGCCGCGAAAATGCCTTCTTCGGAGTGAGGTCGAGAGGCGGGTCGCCATAGAGCTGGACACTCTCGGCCACGCGCCTCAGAACTGCAACTTGTAGTTGGCGACGGTAGGGATGCGCGCCTCCTCGAGCACTGCGTCCGAGTGCGCGGCGGCCAACTCCCCACGACTCCACGCAACTACGCCAATCGCGGAGAAATCGACGCCGTCGACGGGGTGCCAGGTGGACCCAGAAGTCCGAGATGGCCGTCGGGTCGACGGGCAGCGGGAACATCTCGGGATATCCGCATACAGGCGAACGGCGGTGGGCAGGCCAGACCCATCGCCGAGGGTCGCGTCATTCAGGATGCCTGCGCCCCTTCCTGGCCCTTGCCACCCTAGGGAAACCCTCTGGGAGCTTTCTTCGGCGACGGGCCCTTCGGGGCGCTTGGAACTGTGCCTTCCCTTCCTGGTAGACTTCCTGAAGCAAGGGCGTCGGCGGCCACCGGCAGCGTGCGCGACCGACACCTCATCGACTCAACCTCCGCCTCATTATTGGCATTCTTGGCGACGCAGTGCTCCAGCTCAGGCGCCGCCAAGTCCACCGCCGACCCATGCCGACCCGACTCCTGAGTACAGCCTGGCAATGGCCCACTGCGGCCGCGATGGATCGCCCGAGTACGCGTCTACGATGCGCTGGATGCGCCTGGCCACGCTCTCGAAGCTGACCAGCTACACCATGTTAAGCTGGTCACAGGTACCTCCTACGTACTAGTAGAGCGCCTACACAAGAAGAGACATCTCGTGGTACACACGCCCGCTGGCACCAATGTTCTTAGAGCGCGCCCTGATGCCGAACCATAACCTGGTGTTGCCTCCGTGTCTCTCAGAGTGTCGGAGGATGTGCATCACGCTGGACGGGCCCTCCACTGGGCTGTCCGCGTAAGTAGATGGGAAGCTCTCGAGCGCGAAGTTCCTCCAGCTCGTATACCGCACATTCTGCGCGTCAGTGTCTACCGACAACGTATATACATCCCCGCGTCCTTCAGCGGCGTCCCCAGCGACGGCAGTATGGTCGTGGAGCGAAGCGAGCCCGCGGTCTCCCAGGAAACGCAGCACCGCGCCGACGGGCACGGGCGAGCCCAGCGGCAGCTTCAGGCCGACGTCGCTGACGATCCAGCGGCTACCTGCCTCGCCAGGCGCGGGAGCCAAGCCCGCCTCGAGCTCTAGAGGCGGCGCTTCCCCGGGAGGCGGGAGCGACTGAACCCCAGGCGGGGTGGCGGTCCCACCTACGGGCAGCGCAGGTGCCGCCGACGCCAGCCTCTTACCAACCACGCGGCGGCCCACCAGAGGCGTCGCACGGCCGTCCTCGTCCTGGAAATGCGTGGGGTCGGGCGGGACGCCGCGGGGGGGATCGCTCGCCCGAAGAGCTTGCGCCTCCGACCTAGCATCGCGCACCAGCCCGCGAAGCTGCTGGTCCGTCGGCACTCGATCGAAGGCCACCGTCCTGACGTCGTCGTTGGGCAGCGAACGGGGAGGTTGCCCAGTGGTCATCTTGAATATCTGCTGCCAGTCAGCCTCCTCCTCGACATACAGGTCTCCCCCCAGCGTCCACACGATCCACGAACCGGCGTGGCAGGGCCAATCCACTATCCTCTCGTGGCGGTGCCCTGGGTCACTTGCGAACGACACGAGCAGCTGGGTCACCGGCAGCCACTGACACCCCCTGGGTCACCACCCTGCGACTCCGCTGGGAGCCAGGGCGCGCGACGGCGCCTCCAGCAGCAGCACAGCGCCACGAGCACCTCCAGCACGCCGAGCGCGAGCACCAGCGGCAGTCCACCGCTGGGGGGGCGCCCGCCGCGGCGACGCCCAGGCTCGCCGGCTGCGGCGAGGGGAGGCGGCGGCGGCGGGGGTGCGAGGGCGTCGCACACGCACTGGCAAGCCACCTCCCACAGCGGCTCCTGCCAGCAGCCGCCCTCGCCGGCGGCTGGCGAGGTGGCGGCACTGCCTGCGAGCCAGCCAGACAGCGAGGGGCCAGCACGGAGAACCAGCCAGCGATGGCGGCCTGGGACGACGTGAGGGCCATCGAACGCCAAGCCATTGCCTTTCAACTTGAGCCCGCATGTTGACGGGCGGCAAGCTGCGTCGGAACGACGCTGAGAGAGCGACCCAAACCAAACACTACAAATCAACCCCGTGCACGCACTAACAATCGATTGCAATCTATGTGGTGCAACCTCTGGGGTGCAGTCGATTTGGTACAAGATGTGTGAAGCAATCTGTGCTGATAGATAGTTGTGAAACAACTGATGTGGTGCAATCTATGTGGTACACTCTATGTTGCGCAAAGAGGTGCAAAACAATGCGATGCAAAGCGTGGCGGCGACGAGGCGGCGATGGAGCGGCGACTGCGGCTACATAGCCGCCAGACCGACTTTCACCCCCGGGCGATGGTCGGCGACGAGGCGGCGACATGCGGCGACGGGGGGGCGACTGCGGCTGCATGGCCGCCCGACCGACCTTCAGGCCCTGAAAAAGAACGGCGACGAGGCGGCGACGGCGGCTACATGGCCGCCAGACCGACCTTCAGGCCCAATTCCTTATTCCAGAAGTAAGAAAACCTAATTGCAAGCACTGTTTGGTCGCCAGAAGTGTTCCGGGCCCAAGGTGCCCCCAGGATCTCCAAGGAAGACCCACGGACTTCAGAGCACTTCTCACGAGGCCCAGAGGGCCCCAGAGGCTCCAACATTGAGCGAAAAGCTGGGGGCACCTTGGGCCAGCGGCACCTTCAGCAACACTCGATTGGGGAATTCTATACGCGATTTCAAACCGTGCCAGCTTTTCCTTCCAGCCGACGTTGGCAAAGGCGGTGCGCTTCAAAAGGGGCTCAAAGGGCCCCTGTAGGGCCCTTTTCTTCACCCCCCATGTAGGTCCCCCCCCCATTACCACCCGCCCGGTAAAGCAGGAGTAGAACTTCGCCTGCTTAGCGGTCCAGAAGCGTGGGATAACACCAGCAAGACTGCACCACGTAGATTGCAAAACATATATTACTTTGCAAGTGGCGCAACCGATGTGGTAGGAGCTAACGTACTCATAGGCTTAGATGAGAAAGAGGAGGAGAAAGAGGAGGCTCAGAGGAGGAGAAGGAGAAGAAGGAGGAGGCAGAGGAGAAGGATTAGGAGGAGGAAAAAGGGTGAGAGAACGTGGGTCACCCTGCACCAGGAGCTGCAAATGGCAGGTTCCTAATCAGATGCCTGGAGGCTCCAGATCAAGCAATCGAGCTTCAGCTCTTTCCGCAAGCGAGTGTGACTTCCTTGAACAAAACACAATTGGTGAACCAGGACAGGCGGTTGCGGAGGGAGGGAAGGGAGGACAAGGCGGAAGCAAACTGCGGAGGAGTGAGGATGGCATCGGATCAGCTATACGTGGAGAGTCCTGTCTGCTGCGAGGTATCTGCCAGGGACGCGCATCGAAATACAGTCAACCCGTAGAATAAGGACGCACAACGATGAGGATGCAAGGGCCTTGGAAGGCCATGCCGATACTTTGCGAGCGGGGCGCGGCCAGCGAAAACGGCCAAGAATGGACCGAAGGGCAAGGGGATGCAAGGGTAACCTTGGAAACTTGCTCATCCTTACAATGCGGGTCGTATGTGTCGACGCAGTCCAAGAGGATGGAGGGCAGCGAATGAGACTTCTGTGCGCTTCTTAATAGACACCGATGGCGCCAGCCAGCGCAAGGGGCTTGCGCCAGCGCTCTCTCGCTCTTGCGAGTGAGAATGAGAAAGGAGAAGGACGGAGGATGCGGATGGAGGAGGAACAGGAATACAGAACACTTCAGTAGGACGAAGAAAAAGTGGACGGAGAGGATGATCAAACATCGAAGATTTGCTTGAACGTGTTGTTGCCGTTTTCCAGCCTCTGGAGGTCTCCGAGGAGGCCTCGCCCAAGTACCTCCCAAGACCTCCGAGGGAAGAGGAGGGAGGAGGAGGACGAGGAGGATGAGAAGGAGGAGGAGGAGGAGGAGAAGACTGAGGGGGCTTCGAGCCCCACTGCATGACGGCAGAACAAGCGCGACATGGTGGCGGCACCAGTGCACGAAATCTTCCGATCCCGCACGATGGGGATGCCCGGTCGCGCGTGAGACATTTTGGAGGAAGAGGAGGAGGAGGAGGAGGAGGAGGAGGAGGAGGAGGAGGAGGAGGAGGGAGAAAATCGACCCCCCCTACTGGAAACTGGAAATGGAGGGCAGATCGGGGACTTCGGGTTGGGTTGGGGTGGTTTGGTGGGCAGTGAAAGGGAGGATCCCGCTCGAGCGGAGCACACATGTGCAGCCCTCTCCGTCCCCCCTATGGGTATGGGTATGCTCTGCGCCCGTAAGAGCAAGCCTGCAGCGCCTGCCCCCAAGATCACGAGGCCGAACGCGACGAAATAATCGCGGCGCTTTGACCGCTACTTCAGGTCCCTCAGCCCCCACGACAAGAAAATACAGGATGCTTTCACTGCGATTTCACGTTCAAGGGAGGGGTAGAGAACCAGCCCACGCAGCTGGCTCTCCCACCACAGCCCAGAGCCGGAAGCGCCCGTGCATCGAAGGAAGCGCCGGGTGGCGGGGCCGAAGCTGGCTAGCTGGCTGCGTGCCGCGGATGTCGTGGTAACCCCTACTTTCCCAATCCCCGAGCCACTTCGTCCGACCCGAGATTCGGGGGCGGCCAAGAGGGAGGGGGCGCAAAATCATGGTCGGCAGCATGTGCGCGGCCCAAGGGGTGGCAAGGGACGTAGTGAAATAAGAGGCGCCATGAAATCGGGGAAATATCATGGCCCACGCCATGATATCCACACACCCCTAGTCTTAACCCCTCCTCTCTGCCGCCCCCGAGAGATGCGCCGATCCAGGCTCGCTCGGCAACGCCGGGCGAGGCAGGGGTGGAGAGGACGCTCGCCAGGGAAAAAAAGAGAGAGGAAGCAACAGCGCATAAGCACGTGGCGGCCCCTGGAAGCCGCGCCCCCCCTCACGGGACCGGCCTCTCGTCCCGCACATCGCTCTCCGACGGCCCCAGGGCTGGGTAATTAGAAGGGACGCCGGGTGCCGAAAATGGGGCAAGATTCGCCCTGAGATCCGACGTAGCGACAAGATCGCAACATCGTGAAAATCCGCGGCGCCGGAGCCCCGGACCCCATCTTTCTGCGTCATCTTTCGAGCTGGATCGATCTGTGAGGGTCCCGGGGCCCGAAAAAAGGCGAACACGCCCGGCTCGAAAAAATTGAGTCGCCAGGATCTCAGGGTCGAGTCGAGGGTCAGGATCATTTTTCGAGCCGGATCGATCTGTGAGGCTCCCGGGGCCCGAAAAAGGGCGAACACGTCTGGCTCGAAAACATTGAGCTTCCAGGACCTCAGGGTCGAGGGGAACTTCTAGGATCGAGCATCGACTGGTCTCCAGGCCAGGCACTGGGGGGCCCCCACTGGCCATCGCTCGGACGTCCATTCCTTGTGTTTTTTTCGGTTTCGTGCGTGGTTTTTTCGCCAAATGGTCAAGGATGCTCCTCGATGGCCCTCGCCGATAGACATGCACACGTCCGAGCGACGCCAATCCCAGGAGTGCCGCAGATGCCTATCATTACCCGAAGCCTCCGGCCGCGGCGGCGCTCGAGCGCCCATGGGGACCGGCGGCCCCCATCGCCGCCAGGCGCCCCCGGCTAGAAGGCGATGTCTCTCTCCGAGGCGTTGCCGGCGATGACCACCTTGCGGAACGACCTCGGCGGGCGCCCGGCGCGGGCCGCCCAGCGGCGCCGGGTCGTCCGAGCATCTTCCGGGGGTGGAGGCCTCGGGGTGAAATCCATGTGGGCTTTTGCACGTCAGAGATCGATCCGTCTTGTGATTCACCTTTTGCAGATTCAAGCCTCGAGAATCCATCGAAACGGCATTTCAGAGTTCACCCTTTGCCCTCCACCCAAAGAAAGCGCTCGGGCTGTGGGGGCCAGCTCTGGAGCCCCTGCGCAGTCGAATGCCGCCGCCTCTCGGGGACGCGCTCTCCGCGCCCACCGGCTTCCGCCGGCGGGCTCCACCGTGTTCTGCTCCCGCCGGCCTCCACCGGCCTGCGGCCGCTGTCGTCGGGGGGATGGATGTCAACCTCTCGATCCCTTGAAGGCGAAGCCCTCCGGAGCTCCACATACATCTGGGCTTCGCAGCGACAAGGGTCTTGCCAGCCCAGGGTGGCCGCAGCCAGAAGCGCTTCGACAGGGGCGGGCGTTTCCGGCACTGGCGAGGGATCTCTTCCTTGATCTGGTGCCGTGCACCGCCCGCTCTGGCCCATCTTTGCGGCCAGGTGGCCCCAACTTCTCCGAGGAGAGCCGAGGAGGGCCTCTGGCCCTGAGATCCGACGTAGCGAAAAGATTGCAACATCGTGAACATCCGCGCCCGGAGCCCCGGACCCCATGTTTCTGCGTCATTTTTCGAGCCGGATCGATATGTGAGGGTCCCGGGACCCGAAAAAGGGCGAAAACGCCCGGCTCGAAAAAATTGAGTCGCCAGGATCTCAGGGGGAGCCGTCCTCACGAAGCCAGGCTCGGTCCAGCATGGCGCGAGCAGCCAGGAGCAGGCGGAGGCGGAGGAGGAGGAGGAGGAGGAGGAGGAGGAGGAGGAGGAGGAGGAGGAGGAGAGGAGGAGGAGGAGGAGGAGGGAGGAGGAGGAGGGGGAGGGGAGGGGGAGGGGAGGGGGAGGGGGGGGGGAGGAGGAGGAGGAGGAGGAGGAGGAGGAGGAGGAGGAGGGGAGGAGGAGGAGGAGGAAGGAGGAGGAGGAGGAGGAGGAGGAGGAGGAGGAGGCGGAGGAGAGGAGGAGGAGGAGGAGGAGGAGGAGAGAGAGGGAGGAGGAGGAGGAGGAGGAGGAGGAGGAGGAGGAGGAGGAGGAGGAGGAGGAGGAGGAGGAGCACCTCGACACGATCGGGCGCGGCAACCCGTGCGCGGCGTGGGCGGCACCTGCACGGGCCGCCCGCGCGGCACCGCGCGGGGGGCACCGCGCGGGGGGCACCGTGCGCGGGCGGCCTGCTCGCGAGCGTCGCCACGGTCAGCCCCGCCTTCTCACGTCGTCTGTCCTGTACAGTTCCCTTGCTCCGGATCCGCCCTACTTTGGCTTCTTCCAACTTAAATTGCGTCGGAAATCCACCTATAAGAAGCCGAACAAGTAGGGCGGAAATTTCTGCACCCAACATCAAAACAGGGGGGAAATCCACAGAAGTAGGGCGGAAACAACAACAGAAAAGTATGGCGGAAATTGGCATCAGCGGGGCTTGAAAAGTAAGGCGGAAATTCAAAGCCCTACTTACGAATTTCCCCGAAGTAGGGCGGATCTGGAGTCAGGGTTGGGGCGGTGACCTAGGTAACCCTAAATAAGGAACGAGGCCCCTTTTCCCCCACTAGTTAAGCTTCGATATCCCATCGAAAATCTGAGGAAAGCCCAAGGCAAACTGTAAAACAGCTAAGGAACACGGAGCCCCTCCCCAACGACAAGGGTTCCTTCGTCAGCGCCCCGACTGTAGTGAACGATCGGGTCCTGGGGGAAAGGGTGGAGGGCTCTGAGGGCCAACGACTCGAACAAGCTCGTGTCCGAGGAGGTCTGGGAGCGCCCCCTCTTGGGGGTCACAGGCAACTGCCACCAACCCTCCGCTAGCGGAGCCACCAGTGCTCTACAGTACTCCCGCCGCGGCTTCCCGCCGAGGGCGATGTCACCTTCTCAACTACTCGAAAGAGAGGGCCTACGGTTAATAGCACGTGGCCCATCACGCTTCGGCGCGACACGCTAAGCACGTCACATTCCCGAAACAAGACTGTTCCGAGCTTTTCCCAGCTTCCTGGCAGAGCAAGATGTTGCAGCGTGTCGCAAGGGCCGCCATCGCGACACTCTCAACAAAAATCCCACCAGCCCTCTGAGCGTGAGTGGTTTAGCGCGGCGTCTCATCCAACCCCCTTCTTCCCCTTCGGGGAAGGGTTTGCCCCTCCCCTCCACCCTCCCCCTGGACAGGGCGTTCCGCGAGGCGTTGGAGCGTCCAAGATGGCCTCGACGAGAAGGCCAACATCATTGATTCGTGCCAAGGTTATGGCCATATGCTGGCCTCCTGGGGGGGCGCCACTAATCAAGGATTCCTTGGGACCATAACACGCTCCAGACTCATCTAAATTTGGTGGTTGCAGTTGGAAAGATATACGGGCTGGAGCGAAAGTCTGGGAAACCAATCTTACTACACATGCGAACAAACGCAGCTATGTTTGGTCCGAATGGTGAATCAGTCAAGTGCAAGACTACTTACGCAGGACGAATGATTTTCCCCTTGAGGTGCAAATGGCGATGATGAGTTGGATGTTAATGACCAAACCCCCTTCCCCCGTAGAATATTAACACGGGCGGGGTCCGCGGATCCGATTTCTCCCAATTCTCCGTTTAAGTGTAATAGTATAATGTTAGACGGGCTAAATGTCGGATCCGCCGAACAAAAATGAGTCCGAACGCGGATCCAGCAAATCCGAAATCGGATCCGCGCGGACAGAAATCGGATCCACCGACGCAAACGCCAAAACCACAATTGGATCCGCGCGAGCTTCACGGGATCCGACGGCTATTATTTCATGCGCGTTTGCTCAAGACTTCAAGCCGTCGGTCCGGGCCCAAGAGGAAAAAACTGTCGTCCTGGGGATGTAGTGCGGTCTATTTGGAGGGCTTGCTACGCGTTGACGGGAACCCTTGCGCGGAGCTCACACGGAGACTTGGTGAAGCCAAAAGCATAGTTTAAGCATTGTGCGTGGTCTGGAACCACGGCAATTTGAGTAAGACCCGCAAGCGCCACATACTGGAAGCGTGCGTGTTCTCCAAACTGTTACTTGGGTTGGAATCGTGCATGCTCTTCAAAGTGAACAGAGATCGACTCGATGGATTCCAAACAAGGTGTTTTCGACAAGTACATAACATGTTGACGGTTTTTGTATCCAGGGTGAGTAATGCAGAAATTCGTGGACTCGCCAACGCCAGGCCGTTATCTGGATCTTTGCTGGAAAAGCATCTGGAGATTTACAGGAAACTTGCCCGGGATGCCACAAAGAGCCTCCCTAAGCCAGTTCAATCAGGTGACACCACAAAGATGGAATATTCGACGCTCGCGAGGGCGGCCTCGACTACGATGGACGACCTACCTACACGCTCAAGCCTTGGCCGTAGCAGGGGGCGACCCCGACAAATCGCAAACCATGGTGACACATGCTTCTGAGTGGCAGTCGGCCGCGGCGCAATACTGCGAAGTCTAGCCACATTATCAGGGGAACGAGGAATGACATAATAAACATAAAAACTCGGAGGTCCGCGCGGGTTTCTCGGATCCGCGCTGGGCCCCCCCTCCCCCGCGCGCGGAACGCGCCAGGGGCGGCGCCGGAGGCGCCGCCAGGGGGTCCAGCGCGGATCCGAGCAATCCGCGCGGACCTCCGAGTTTTTGTGTGCATGTCATTCTTCGCTCCCCTGATTCTTCCCCTCCTCGCCCCCCTCTCTCCCTCCCCTCCTCCCCTCCCCTCCCTCCCCCCTCCCCTCCTCCCCTCCTCCCCTCGCCCCCCTCCCCCCCCTCGCCCCACCCCCTCCCCTCGCCCCCCCCCTCCTCCCTCCCTCCCTCCCTCCCTCCCCTCCTCCCCTCCCCCCCCCCCCCTCCCCTCCTCCCTGGCCGGAGCTTGGCCGCCCACCCTCGCGCTGTGCCGGCACGCCTGTGCGCCTGCTGTGCGAGGCTCGGCGATTGCCCGCGCACGTGCACGCTCGAGCCCCGCACGCTTCCCGATCGCACGTGTCGTCCTCTGCGCCGTCTGGGCGCGGCTGCTGTCGTTCCTCCTTGGCTCGACCCTCCTCCAAGATGGCCCCCGAGATGGCCCCCGAGGCTCCCAAGAGTGCCCCAAGACGGCTCCAAGAGGTGCCCAGGAGGGCCCAAAAGGCCTCCACAAGATGCCCCCCTGGAGGCTCCCAAGAGGCTCCAAGGAGATCTCCAAGTGGCCCCCCAGAGGCATCCAAGACGCTCCAAGAAGCCTCGGCGAGAAGGCCAACATCACTGATTGTACTAAGGTTTTTTTGGGGGAGGGGGGGGCCCCGTCAGAGCCCAAGAGGCGCCCAAAACAGCCAAAGAGGGCCCCAAGACGGCTCCCAAAGGGGCCCCAAAGGGGAACACGAGCCGAAAATCCGAGCTCCCCGCCCCAAGAGGCCCCCAGAAGGCCCCAAGAGGCGCCAAGGAGGCCCCAAGAAGCTCCCAAGAGGCCCCCAAGAGGCTCCCCAAAGGCCCACTAAAGCCCCCAAGAGGCCCCCAAGGGGCCCAAAAGAGGCCCCTAAGCGGCCCCCAAGAGGCGTCCAGACTGCCTCCAAGAGGCCCTGGAAAAGCCTCCCACGAGATCCCAACGAAGCCACTTGATACTGTGTGCATGGCGCCTCGACGGGAAGCTCATAATTCCTAATAGTGAGTAGTCTTGTCTTCGACCTTCTATCAAGGTGCTTTGGTGGATTTTCCGACATATATTTGTACCGGAAAAGCACCCCAAACGATACGAAAAAGTAAGGCTGACATTTCCGCCTCATAACACTAGGACCTATATTTCCGCACAGGTATGGAAGAAGCAACGACGGCACGGTAGGGCGGACATCGGCACGAGAGGACCTGAAAAGAAGGGCGGAACTTTCTGCCCTGGCTGCGACACCGCCCAAAGTACGGCGGATCTGGAGCCAAGGTTGGCTAAGAAACCCAGACCCTGGGGAAAAAGGCCAACCGATTTTCTGGTTTGGCTCTCTTGCGAGGGATTATTGTTGCCGCGTCCCCACAATGACATTTGTTGGTCCTGAGGCCCTTCAGGTAGAAGCATCTCCTTCCAGGCTGGGCGTTCCTCCTGAAAGGTCTCGCAGGTATCGTGCCGAATGAGTCCGCCCGCGAGGACGTGATGATCATGGAGCTCTTCAGAGAAGCTGGGGAAACCAAAAAGTATCAATACTGCTACCCCCTGGACCTCTCCTGGGGTGCGTTCTGCCCAGTATTTCGAAGCGAATCCAGCGGGGGCAACGAGGGCCTCCCAGGAGGCCCCAAGAAGGGGAAAGCAGGCGAAGGGTAGCAGTATGAGCACCTCTTCCTCCTCCAAGAAACGTGCCTCTTTTCCCAGACGGGCAGTCGACCCCGGCAGGGCGGGAGCTCTCTTCCGCCCGAGAAATTCGCACGCTGTGCCCACAGGCCGGGTCGGGCGAGGGCCCTGGTCGTGGGGTCCTGGAAGTGAGAAATCCGTGGCTTCTGCGTGCTGAAAATGGCCCCGGGCGGGGTGGAATTTGACTGGGGCGGGGAGGGTGTGGTATCAGAAAAAGAAGGAACGCCATAAACATAAACTTGTGGCGTTCCGCGCGGACTTCTTGGACCTGCGCTGGACCTCCATCCCTGGCGTGCGGAGCGCGCCAGGGGCGGCGCCTCCGGCGCCGCCGGGGGGGTCCAGCGCGGATCTAAGAAATCCGCGCGGAGCGCCAAATGTTTCTGCTTATAGCGTTCTTCCTTCTTCGAGGGATACAGCTAAATCTGGAGGATCAGCCTTGTCCTCTTCGTCCTCGTCCTCGTCCTCGTCCTCGTCGTCCTCGTCGTCCTCGTCCTCGCCCTCGTCCTCGCCCTCGTCCTCGCCCTCGCCCTCGCCCTCCTCCTCCTCCTCCTCCTCCTCCTCGTCCTCCTCCTCGTCCTCGTCGTCCTCGTCGTCCTCGTCCTCGTCGTCTTCGTCCTCGTCCTCGTCCTCGTCCTCGTCGTCCTCGTCGTCCTCGTCGTCCTCGTCCTCGCCCTCGCCCTCGCCCTCCTCCTCCTCCTCCTCCTCCTCGTCCTCCTCGTCCTCGTCGTCCTCGTCGTCCTCGAGGCCCCCTCCTGCCAGGTGGGGACGAGCGTGGCGCCGAGGCCCGGGCCGGAAGAGCGCCCCAGGCGGAGCCTCTCCTGGCGGCCGGGAGGCGCGCCCCGGCGGCGCCCCTTCCTCTTCCTGGTCGTCGTCCTCCTCTCTCTCCTCCTCCTTCCTTCATCCTCCTGCTCCTCCTCCTCGTCCTCCTCCTCCTCCTCCTCCTCCTCGTCCTCCTCCTCTTCCTCCTCCTCCTCCTCCTCCTCCTCTCCTCCTTCTCTCATTCCTCCTCCTCCTCCTCCTCCTCTCTCCTCTCCTCCTCCTCCTCCTCCTCCTCCTCCTCTTCCTCCTCCTCCTCCTCCTCCTCCTCCTCCTCCTCCTCCTAGATGGGGTCGGAGGAGCTAGGGTCGGAGGATCGCGCCGCATCGCCGATACATCGGCGATGCCCCGGCGATGCATCGGCCATGCCCCGGCGATGCATCGGCGACGCCGCCGATGTATCGGCGCCGTCGGCGTGGAGAAACTATGAGAAAATCGGGCTCCGCATCGAGCCGTATCGTCGAAGCATCGGCGATGCGGCGCGATCCTCCGACCCCATCTACTCTGACCCCATCTAGGAGGACTGGACTCTTCCTCCGCCTTCGGCGGCGAGCGAGGGGTGGAAGTGAGAAGGAGAAGGCCTCCTCAGAAGGCGGCGGGGCTTCTCAGAAGGCCTCTGGCCTTCTGGAAAGTTTTCTGCATCTTCGGTGAAGGCTTATAGATACCTCTCAGAAGACCCGGGGACTTCCGAGCCTTCTGAGAAGGCCCGCCCCTTCTCACTTCCCCCCGGGTTCGCCGCCGACTCCTGGTCGTCATATGTCGTCATCGTCGACTGTCCATCGAGCATCGCGGGCAAGAGTCGATCGAGGATTCTGGATTGCGTTTCCGGCCGTTTTCGGGCCTCCAGGGCGTTTCGGAGGCCTCTGGGGGACGCGGGTGAAATCTGTCAAATCTCATTACTTTGGCGATGTCGCACTCCTTTGATGCCGATTTCCGTCCGACTTAGCCGTTGCTATTTCAGGAATGCTTTTGCGGTCATATCCGCCCTGTTTTTTTTCTGAAGCGGAACACCTTATTTTTTCGCGTCGTTTGGGGCGCATTTCCGACACAATAGTAAATCGGAAAATCAATCTCAACACAGCGCATACGGAGTCAGGGCGAGGTCCGACTGTCTTTTTGGAGGGACGTGTTCAATCTTCTGGAGTCCTCCACAGGATGCCTCCAAGGCCTCAAGATACCTCCCAGATGGCCCACCGCTGCCGAAACCTCGATACTCCACCAAGCCCGAGGTTGCCCCAAGACGGCCCAAGATGAGGCAAAGACGGCCTCAAGATGGCCTGAGGTGAACCAAGGACGGCCCCCCCTTTCCCTAACGCGAATAGAGAGACAGAAAAAGGGAGAGAGAGAGAGAGAGAGAGAAAGAGAGAGATGGAGACGGAGAAAAGACAGGAGGAGAGAGGCGATCGTCGTCGGCGGCGTCGGCGACGTCGTCGTCGTCGTCGCAGTCAGTCGCCGTCGCCGTCGGAGTCGCCGTCGTCGTCGTCGCCGTCGCCGTCGTCGCCGTCGTCGCCGTCGTCGCCCGTCGTTGGTATCGTAGCCGTCGTGGCCGTCGGGGACGTCGCCCGTCGCCGTCGTCGATCCGTCGCCGTCGCCGTCGTCTATCAGCGTCCCGTCGGCGGCGACGGCGGGAGCGAACTTGCAGAAGGGACCAGACCTCCCAGCGGCTCCCGACGGTGAAGATGCCGAGGCGGGCAGCTTCTCCGGATCCTGGCCCTCGGGAAGCCCGACGGCGGGGGCCCGTCCGCAGGAACGGTCTTTGGAGGATCGTCGGCGCGCATCCTGCCGATCGTGAGCGCAGGCGGTGGCGCGCTTGCCATGCTCGGCGGTGATATGGAGGTCGCCCGCCACGAGAAGCGAGAGAGGCTCTGGAGCCATTCGGGCATGCCGAGCTTGTTCAGTCATATTGGCCTGCGCATGAAGAGTGCCCCCGCGATCGAGATCACGAGCGTGCCCGTTCCACCGAGGAACAGCGTCAGGCCGCTGGATATGCAAGCATGCGAGCACCAGTACACGCCTTGGAAACAACACTCCTCTCGAAAATTCCAGGGAGGCAATACCAGGCATCATAATTAAAAGCCCACCACTCCAAGGAACCCCACTGTGGGAGTGGAAAGGGCGATGAGGAATAGCAACACACTGAAGAACTTCACGAAACGAACCTTCATCTCCGTGAACCTCCAGAACCGCGACGCTGGGACCAAGCAGGGCGAGTTCCTTCAACAAGCCCAGGCGTTTCGTCATCTTGGCGGGGGCATAATGAATAATATTATTGAAATGTTAACTTATTATCCTGAGATATGTGAGACCTAGCAGAGTATTACCAACGCCATTCCACCGCACGCACCAATAACGTCTTCTTGGTAATGTTACTCGCGGACTCCCTGCTGAGACCAACATCGCCGAATACCGCCTAGTTCCACTCCACCCGAGGGATACGTGTTGAAGGACATGGCGTGACCTTCGCCAGCGGCTCCCGCTTGGCACAGCATTGGCCGCTCATCGACAGTCGATGAAGGCGTTGGCGCCCAGCTTGTCCAGCAGCGCCTCCCGCAAGCGCTTGCGTGCAGTCTCGGCGGCAATGCCCGTGCGACTCTTGTCGACTGAAACAAAGAGGGTGGCCATCTTCATATCGGCTACACGCAAGAGTGGCCCTGGGTAAGAGTGACCTTTGGTGCGCGGCTTTTTGGGGGCCGCGGGGGGACCAAACCGAGGCGCACAAGCCGCTGCTCATGCTTCCTCTTCCGCCATCCGGGTACCCATCTGTGCCCACACCAAGGGTCCCTCTCCGGCGAAAGGTCACTCTTACGCCTCGTCGATCACAACCATGGTCGCCGCGAGGCTGCGCCAGCGCCCCGGGCCCCAGCGGAGAGCTGCGCGCACTTGTCGGCGCCCCGCCTCCCGCGGGGCAGGCCGAGGGCCCCGGAGGACCAGCGCGACCCGCGCCGCGACCTCGTCGCCTCGGAGCCCCACCTCCGCACCGAGGGTTAAGCGGGAAGCCCGGCGCCATGCAGCAAACCCCTGCACCACCGAGGCTCTGGCCATCGTCTCGGCAGCACGCGCCACCATGACCGTCGGGGCCCAGGCAGCGGTCCCAGTCGTCCGGGGGATGGGGGCCAGCCTCGGCTTCGCCTCCGCAGGGTCCAGTTCCTTCCCGAGGCGTGCCAACCGCCCCCCCCCCCCCCCCCAGCGAGGCGTAGCGCCCCTCCATGGCGGCTGTGTGCGAGCCCTGCTGGTCCACCTGCTGCTGCAACTTCCTGATCTGCTGGTTGAGCTTCTCTTTGTACGAGTTGAGGTGGAGGAGGAGGAGGAGGAGGAGAAGGAGGAGGGGGAGGAGGAGGACGAGGAGGGAGCCCTGGGCCTTGGCAAGAGCTGTGGGCAGCTCCTTCCAGAGTGAGGCCACCGCCGCCTCTGTGAAGTCCTGGCTCGCCAGATCTCTGATTTCTTCAAGCTGCATGCTGAGGGCTACTGCTGCAGATGGACCACCAAGGGGACGAGGCCAGGAGCGAGGCTCACTCGTGGAGCCTGCACCATCATCAGCATTCTCGGACGAAGGAAGGCCTCCGATCGGTGTGCCAGGGGCTGCCACTCCCAGGGTAGGGGGGCCGTGATCTCTCCATGGGGAAAGTTTGGGGCATCACCAGGTGCCTGAAAGCCCCGCTCGTCGACGACCCCTCCGAAACCAACCTGGGTACTGGGCGGATCACATTCAATCTCCTCATCAGCAGTAGCAGCGCGAGCACGACCATCCGATCACCACGATTGCCTGACCTTGGTGGAGGTGGCGAACGAGGGGGAGTGCGGGAACATGATCCAGCGGAAGATGAGGAGGGTGAACGCATGAGTGGCTTGCCTCGCTCATGTTCTCTGTCGCGGTCCCTGTCATTATCCCTGTTCTTCTTGTCTTCATTGGTCCTCATGCTTGCTGCGCTGAGGAGTGCCAAACTTGCTGTCAACTCATGTGGCTGTACTGGGCGATGCAGGAGCGGGAAACTCCACCGTTGACCCGCACCATCCAATGCAGGCGACCGCGCGTACTCGTGACCGCCAGGCGGCTCGCCACGAGGGTCCAAGGGAGAAAAGACTTTGTGGTCTAGCCTCGGATCAGAGGTATCCACGCTTTCCGCTGGGGAACTAGGCATCTTCAGCCAAACTGGCTACGGAGGAGACGGAGGAGGAGGAGGAGGAGGAGGAGGAGGCGAGGAGGAGGAGGACGACGACGATGAAGACGAAGGAGCACGGACGGTAAGGAGCACGAGGAAACGGACGTCGAAGGAGGGGGGTACTCGTGAGCTTTTGAGGCTACCCTGGGGGCTGCTGGGGCCGCCAGGGGCTATCTTGAGGCATCCTGGGTGCCTGTCGAGGTCTTCTGAGGGGCTACTCGGGTCTTCTTGGGCTGTCTGGGCGTGTCTTCGGGTTCCGTGGGGGCTCTCTCAGGCCGTCGTGGCGCCATCTTGGGCTGTCTTGGGGCTCTCTTGGGCTGTCTGGGGGCCTCCTGGGACTCTCTTGGGAGCCTCTTTGGGCTCTTTGTCTGTCCTCTGGGGGGCCCTTTTGGGGACTCTGGGGGCGATTCCAAGATGATGCGGATCCAGAGTCCCCTCCGAAGCCGTTTATTCGAAGATGCCTCGAGCGGAACCGTCATTTCCAGAAACATTTCTTGGCATGAACGGAAAGGGCGTGAAATAGACGAACTTGGCAAGAACATGCACCAACATGAAGACGAACTATAGCGCAAGCGCTTTCCACGAACGCCCTCAAGGGGTACTAGGTGGAGTTCACTACCAGCGCGAGTTCAGACGTGGCACTAAACTGGCGCGGTTGGGCAATCACTCCTTATTCTGGTCCTGATCCCTTGCGCCGATTCGTCCTCATCCTGCTCTTCATCCTCGTCCGCACCGACATCGTCATCACCAACATCACATTCATCACCAGCATCATCGTCATATATTCATCACCATCATAATCATCATCATCGTCATCACCATCATCAACGTCATGGTCATCATCATCATCATCATCATCATCATCATCATCAACAACATCAACATCAACATCGTCGTCATCATCATCAGCAGCATCAACATCGTCATCATCCTCGTCATCATCACAGTCGGCATCATCAACATCATCGTCATCATTGCCGTCACCATCGCCAGCATCAATGTCGTCATCATAATCATTGTTTCCAACATCATCATCATCATCATCATCATCATCAGCATCACCAGTATCATCATCAGTATCTTCATTCTCGTTGTCATCATCATCATCATCATCAGCAGCAGCAACAGCATCATCAATAGCATCATCACCATCAGCGTCCTCACCATCAACATCACCGTCATCATCAGCATCATCTCCATCAACGCCACCAGCATTATCATCACCCTCATCCTCGCCATACTCATCACCATCATCCTCATTCTCACCATCATCAGTATCATCACCATCATCATCATCGTCATCATCATCAGCGTCATCAGCAGCATCACCATCACCAGCATCACCATCAGCATCAGCATCATCATCATCACCATCATCGCCGTCGTCATCACAATGATAAGTAACACTTGCCAGCATCAACATCAGCATCAGCGTCAGTATCGTCATCATAGTCTGACTCGTTCGGATAGTATATTCGAAAATTAAGCCGATTGTATGTTGCTGAGGATGTCTCGAGCAAAGCGTTTGCTTGTGAACAGAAGTGCTGAAACAACAATGTGTGTTAAAAGAGGTTGTCTCTTGGACCGTCTCGGGGGTTCTCTAAGAGAGCCCTCCAAAAAGATGTAGTCCATCGGCTCGTTCGGCATGCAGTACTCGAGGATGTCTATGGTGAAAGCCCCCTGTTTAAATATGCGATGATTTCCCGAGCGATTTAAACACCTCGTTGTGTTGAGGACGTCTGCACCAGGCGTCCTAAAAGAGAGAACCTCCAACATGCAACGCGAGCACAGCCTTCACGGCGTGACATCGTCGCAACCTTTGGGCGAGAACGGCTTTTCGATGTCTCTCGGGCACGGCTCCGCTTCCCCCTCCCAACCGCGTCGCCCCCCGATCCTGACCCCCCCGGACACGATGATAAAGATCGGGATCCCGAGGGGGATCATAAACTTTCTTGGGAGGCCTGGCAATTGTCACCAACACCAGCACAGGGCGTTCGCCTCCACATGGGGAAGACGACCCTAGATTTCGGTGTTGGTGGTAATATTTCGGTCACCCTGAAGCCAGAATATTGCCACCATCACCGAGATCGGGATCGTCCTCCCTCGGTGGAGGCACACCGCCGATCTTGGTGTTGGTGTCAACCTCTAGGCCTACGATTTCTGTCCCGGCGAGTCGTACGTGGAATGTATGACGACGACGACGACCCAGCCCTGCCAGGCGCCAGCGCTCAAGGGCGTGAGGAGTCCGTCGGGCCGCGCGCAGCCCGCGAGCGGCAGTCTGCCAGGAAGCCTCCAGTGGAGGCCCGAACACAGGAGACCTTCCACGAGAGACCCAGCCCTGAGGCCCCAGGACGTCCATCGACCTTTGGTGTGGGAACGTCACGCCTTCCACAGCAAAACCACTAAAACCCAAGAAGCCCAGGCACCCTGGAGGCAAGCAGGGCGTTTCTTGTTCCGGAACCGAGCCGAAGCGAACCGGGCCGAACCGGTGTTTTTTGTCAATGGGAACCGAACCGAACCGAACGGGAAAATTGCGACACCGAATCGAACCGAACCGAACCGGGACTCCGAACCGGGCCGAACCTCCCCCCGCCGAACTGGACCGAACTGGACCGAAACGGAAAACTGGCCACGGAGGGAGGAAGGGGGAAGAGGACCGGCAGCGACGACGACGATGACGACAACCCCCCAAATCCGGGCGCTGTGAAAAAATCACGACCGGAAGTTTTTCACTATTTTCGGCCTACGGGAACGTCACAAACCGACCCAGGATGAAAAACCCGTTCCGGGGAAGGTCTCCAGACCGCGGCCGCCGCCGCACGCCGTCGTCCGTCGTCGGTCCGTCGGTCCGTCGGTCCCTCGTCCTCGTCGTTGGCGATGTCGACGTCGAGGGCGCGGAGCGGACCGCGGGAGGGCGGGCCCCTTTGGCGCACCCGCCCGCGCGAGGGCAGGGGGCCGCCGCCGGGGTACCCGGCCTTCCCGCGGGAACCGACCCACCAGCTGTCTGCTGCAGCCACCCCGACGAACCCCCCTTTGGGGCGCCTTTGGGGTTTGGGGCCCCTTTGGGGCCCCTTCCTTCGGGGCCTCTTTGGAGTTTGGCGCCTCTTTGGGGTTTGGGTCCCCTTTGCGATCCCTTTGGGGCCTCGTTTGAAGCTCCTTTAGACTCTTTGGGGTTTGAGGCTCCTTTGGGGCCCCTTCGGAGCAGCTTTGGGGTTTGGGGCCATTTTGGGGCCTCCTTGGGGCCCCTGTGGAGTTTGGGACTCCTTTGGGACTCCTTCGGGGCCCGTTTGGGGGCCCTTTAGGCCCTTTGGTGTTTGGGCCCCCTTTGAAGCCCCTTCGGCGCTCCTTTGGGGCCCCTTGGGGGCCTCTTTGGGGCCCCTTTGAGGCCCCTTTGGAGCCTCTTTGAGGCCTCTCTGGGGTTTGGGGCTCCTTTGCAACCCCTTTGGGGCACCTTCTGGGTTTGGAGCCCCTTTGACGCCCCTTTAAACCCTTTGGGGGTTGGAGCCCTTTTGGAACCCCTTCGAAGCCCCTTTGGGGGCTCCTTTGGGGCCCCTTTGGGGCCTCTTTGGGGTTCTTTTTGGGGTTTGGGGCTCCTTTGGGACCCCTTTGGGGTTTGGGGCCCCTGTGGGGCACCTTGAAGCCCCTTGAGCCCCTTTGGGGTTTGGGGCCCCTTTGGGACCCCTTTGGGGCCCCTTCGAGGTTTGGGGTTCCTTTGGGGCGCCTTTGGGGTTTGGCGCCCCTTCAGGGCCTCTCTGGAGTTCGGGACCAAAGGGTTTGGACCCCCTTTGAAGTTTGGGGCAACTTCGGGGCCCTTTTGGGGTTTTGGGCCAATTTGGGGTTTGGGGCACCATTGGGGCCCCTTTGGGGCCTGGAGCCCCTTTGGGGCACCTTCGGGGTTTGGGGCCCCTTTGGGGTTTGGGGTCCCTTCGAGGTTTGGGGCCCTTTGGGGTTCCTTTGGGGTTCGGGGCCCCTTTGGGGTTTGGGGCCCCTTTGGGGTTTGGTGTCCCTTTGGGGCCCTTTAAGGTTTGGGGCTCCCTTGAGGCCCCTTTGGGGTCCCTTTGGGGTTTGGGGTCCCTTTGGGGCCCCTTCGGGAGTGTCGCCCTGCCTCCTCCTCCTCCTCCTCCTCCTCTTCCTCCTCCTCCGAACCATTGGCATCGAAAGGAGCGCAACGAAATCGGATCGGCTGGGGTCGGAACCGCTCCTCGACGGCGATCTGGCCGGAACTGGACCGAACCAGAACAGGAACCGGTCCGAACCAGAAACAAAAAAAAACGTGCCGAACCGAACCGAACCGAATCGGAAGATTACGGCACCGAGCCGAACCGAACCGAACTGGAGGCGCTTCGGAACCGAACCGAACCGAGCCGAACCGGCGCTTTCCTGTGATTATCTTGGCATGGGCCTCCACGGTAGCTGCCAGGGCGCACGAAAGGGAGAGGACGGTGGCCGAGCACAGCGGATGACACAACAAATCAACGACCATGCTGGCCGAGATCCTCCTTCACCACAATCATGAAGGGGCCCCAGGACACACAAATAAATACACACAAATAAAAAGATTCCCCATATTTTCCCATATTTTCTGGGTTTCTGTCTTCCCCCCCACTTCCCATATTTTCCAATATTTTCTGGGGAATCGAGGGTTAATTGTGTCTGTGCGTTTTTTCCTCTCCTGAAATCAAAAAGTCCGCCGCCGCCCGTCGCCGCCAGCGGCACAGCAGGGCCAGGGCAAGGCTCCTCCTCCTCCTTCCTCCTTTTCCCTCCCCCTGGCAATTTTCCCTCCCCCTGGTAATTTTCCCTCCCCTCCTTTCTCCTCCCTCCTTCCTCCTCCTTTTCCCTCCCCCTGGTAAGTTTCCCTCCTCACTGCCCCTGCTGTCCCTGCACCAGCCAGCCCATGTTGTAGTCCAGCTTGGTCTGGGTGAAACGGATGCTCTCCTGAGGAGGTGGAAAGGGGAAGAGGGATGGGATGGGAGAGGAGGAGGAGGAGGAGCAGAAGGAGGAGGAGGAGAAGGTCAAGGAGCAGGGGGAACGATGCTGATATGGATGATGCTGATGGTGCTGGCGATGACGATGATGATGCTGATGATGATGATTCCGGTGGTAATTATGATGATGATGACGGTGGTGGTGATGATGCTGCTGATGATGCTATTGGTGCTGATGTTGCTGATTCTTGACTACTAAAGAATTGCTCTTGTTGGACCCCCTAGATCCGCCCTGGCGCCCTCGCCTCGGCGCCGGCTGCATGTGCTTCGAAACTGAAGCCCGCGCTCAAGCGTTTCGGGGTTCCACCCTTGACGGCCCCCCCCCGCCACCGCCAACAACAGCAATCAGTTTAAGACGGTTCGCTTTTTATCTGCTTGCGTGTGCCGCTCAACACGCATATCCCGAGCTCTCGATACCCGCCCTCCTCGTCTTCGACCGTACCCCCCGTGGGGATATGTGTATATATATATATATATATATCTCTCTCTTTCTTTCATGCAACGTGTAGTTCGTGCAGCCCCTGAGGCAGGGGAAGAGAGGACGGATGGAAGGAAGGGACAAGGGGAAAGGAGGAGGATGGAGCACGAGAGAGACTAGGAGGAGGGGGGCTAGGAGCAGAAAGCACGTGGCAGAACCAGACGGGCAGATTAAGCGGGTAGACCCTACCAGGCGGGTCGGGAAGGAGGGCCCAGGCGGCCAGGTCAAGCAGGCGGGTTGCTGAAGCGTGGGTCCTGCATGAATCGCGAGGAAATCTCGAGCGACAGCTCGGTACCCAAATTAACCGCGAGGAAATCCACAGCGAGAGCGTGACTCTTGAATCTGTTATGCGAGGAAAACATTAAGGAATCCATTGTGAGGAAATATGAAGCGGCAGCCGTTGTTGTTGTTGTTGAATATGATTACTTCTAAAGAAATATTATTGTTGAGACCCCTGGTGCGCGACCCCCCTCCAAAACCTAGGCCGCAGCCTCATTTCCTTCATTTTCTAGCGAAAGCTTCAGAAAAGTGGATTGTCACCGGATCCGGTTGTTTTGTTGTAATCCGTTTTCCCTTGCAAAAAACACTATAAAATGAAAATTCTTGTTCTTACTTGATCAAATTGCAAGAATCCCTTGCAAAAAATAAGGTAAAGTGGACATTCGTGCGCGCAAGACGAAATCCTTCCAAAACCTTAGGTTTCGTAGCGATTTTAACATAAAAACATCAAAAACCCAATGGTTTTTTAAGAAAAAATTGTCAAAATGTCCTTCCGCGCGCGCTGTCCGAATCCCACAAAACCAATGGTTTTTCAACATTTATGTTACATGAGCTCGCGCGAGCTACTTTTTCTTGTTCTAACATAATCAAATTTCAATAATCCCTTGCAAAAAATAAGGTAAAGTGGACATTCGCGCGCGCAAGACGAAATCCTTCCAGAACCTTAGGTTTCGTAACGATTTCAACATAAAAACATCAAAAACCCAATGGTTTTTCAAAAAAAAATGTCCAAATTTCATCCCGCGCGCGCTGTCCGACTCCCACAAAACCAATGGTTTTTCAACATTTATGTTACATGAGCTCGCGCGAGCTACTTTTTCTTGTTCTAACATAATCAAATTTCAATACTCCCTTGCAAAAAAAAGTAAAGTGGACATTCGCGCGCGCAAGACCAACAAAAAACACGACGATCTAGGAACTTGCCCCAAAAATGTGACCAACTCCGCTCTCTCTGTCTCTCTCTCTGTCTGCTCTCTGTCTCTCTCTCTGTCTGTCTGTGTCATGTATTGTATGTCACAATTGCAGGATGCTGGGCACACGCGCGCCCCGAATAAGTGACCAAGTTCTGTGGGTGTGTACCCCACGCCAGTGTAGTAGCCACGGTCGTCCGCACGCCACGAAGTGAAGTGTCCCAACGTCATAGGGCGGGAAGCTGGGTTTGGGTGGTCGCGAAGAGTCGTTTGGATATTTGGTAGAGCGTGAACTGCCCCCCCACGAAGTGGGGGTATTGTCTCGCGTCGCATGAAAACCCTGGCACTGGTGAGAACACTGAGCGTTCGGGTAAAATGATTGTTGTTGTTGTTGTTGTTGTTGTTGTTGTTGTTGTTGTTCGGGGGCCAACAACGCAGTTTGAGAAGGAAGATTTTCCATGATAAAAAACCAGGTGCGAGCCCCGGGAAGGGCACTTCAATGGATAAAACACGTATGTTACCAGAGTGGGGATCAACGATCACTATGCTTCAGTAATCAGAGTTCAACAACAAGAAACATCAACAACAACAACAAGGCATCAACGCCTATGTGCGCCCCTCTCCCCAAGGGCACAGGAGTCCGGTCACTCTACTCGCATGACCGGACTCCTGTGCCCCTCCAGACCCACGAGGGGGGGGGGCAGCAGCCAGCAGCCAGCAGCCAGCACTCATACAAACAACTAACCACAAAATCCACTGGGACCCATGTAGGTCTCAACTCGGCCCTGCGTTCGCCAAACGATCGCGCGCTGGCGAAGCAACGCCTCTGGCTGCCTCCTCTAATGGGAATCTGGTAGGGATGGGTGGAGCCCTAATACCATCCTGTTAGGAGTGGATGAGAATAACTTAGAATCAACAAGACACACATATAGTCATAATCAATTGGTATCAACAGAGATCAGTTACAGGGATCAATCGGAATCAAGTAAGACCAATAGAAATCATTCAGAACCAACAGGAACCAATGGAAATCAATAGTAATGAGTGGGAACCAATGAGACCAAATTAAAGTCTATAGGAGTCAATAGGAGCCAATAGGGATGAATTGATATCAACGGGAATCAACTTGAATCAGCAGCACTCAAATAGAAACAATAGAAATCAGCTTAAATTAATAGGAACCAACAGAAGCCACTCAGGATTAATTGGAATCGATCGGGATCAATTAGAATCAGAAGCAATAGAGATCAACCAGCGGCAGCAGGATCAATCATAATCAACCGTAATCAATTCGAATCGATTGGAATCACGGAGAATCAATAAGAACCAGTAGGACCCACTTAGAATCAATCATAATCAATAGGCAACAATTAGAAGCAGTAGGAATCACTGAGGGTCAATCAAAAACCACGAGAATTCAATCAGGACCAACAGGAACCAGTTAGAACCAATGAGAAAAGCTTAGAATCAAGAAGAATCATATGCAATCATAACCAATGGAAATCAATAGGGATCAATCGGGATCAATAGGGATCAACTGGCATCATTCAGAATCAAGAGGAATCAATGCAAATCAGTGGGAATCACTGAGGACCAATTAGAATCAATTAGAATCCATAAGAATCAATCAGAGTCAATAGGATCAGTTGAGACCAACAGGAATCAATTAGAACCAATCGGAGTCAATACGAACCAATGGGACTCAATTATAATCAGTAGGAACCAATAAGAATCAATTGGATAGGAATCAACGAGAACCACTAAGACCCAACTATAATCTACAGGAATCAATAGGAGTCAATCGGGATCATTTGATATCAACGGGAATCAAGTAGAATCAATAGGAACCCAATAGAAGCAAGAGGGATCAGTTTAAATCAACGAAAGTCAACAGAAACCAATCAGGAAAAATTGGAACCGATCGGAATCAATTAGAACCGATAGGAATCAATAGGAATCAATTGGGATCAGTTGGAAGCAGTAGGAATCAAGTGGAACCAATTGGAAGCAATAGGGATCAAGTAGAAGCAACAGGAATCAAGTATAATCAATCGCAAGATATTAGAATCCATGGGCACCACTGAGAACCACTAGGAACCAATAGGACCCACTTAGAGTCACTTAGAACCAATAGGAAACAATTAAAATCAGTAGGAACCACTGCGAATCCATAAGAACAAAGAGGACTCAATCAGGATCAATAGGAACCAATTAGAATCCATGAGAATAACTCAGTGTCAGTATAATACCATACAGCCATAATCGAAAGGAAACAATCGGGATCAATCGGAATCGAGTAGGACCAATAGGAATCATTCAAAATCAAAAGGAACCAATACATATCAGCTGGGACCAATGAGAATCAATAAAACCAAATGAGAATCATAGGAATCAATGGGGATCAATAGGGATCAATCGATATCAACGGGAATCCATTAGAATCCGTAGGAATCAATTAGAACCAAGAGGAATCATTTTAAGTCAATCGGAAACAATAGGAACCAGTAGGAATCAATGGGAACCATTTGGAAGCAATAGGAATTAATAGGAACCAATTGGAAGCAATAGGGATCAACTAGAAGCAACAGGAATCAATGATAACCGAGAAGAAGCAAGAGAAAATGCTTAGGATCAATGGGAGCCAGGTAGGATCGATAATACTAAAATAGAAAACATAAAATCAATTACAATCACAATCAATGGGGAGCACTAGAGACCAGTCGGAATCAATTAGGATCACTATGAACCATTCAGAATCAAAAGGAATCAATGCAAACCAATGGGAATCCATGAGCATCAATAAGAACCAATGAGAAAACATGAAAGTGAATTGAAGCCGATATGAATCAATTCGAACCAGTAGGAACCATTTAGAAGCAATAGTAATACATTAGAATCAACGGGGCCCAAATTAAGTCAATAGGAACCAATAGGGGTCAATAGGGATCAACTGATGTCAACAGGAATACATTACAGTCAATAGGAATAAAGATGGATCGATAGAAATCAAATGGGATCAATTGGAATCAACAGGACTAGTACTCCTTAGAGCTAGTACTCCATAGCACGCGTACTCCCTAGGACTAGTTCGCCCTGGGACTAGTACACCCTGGGGATAATAATCCCTAGGATTTGTACTCCCTAGGGCTAACACTCCCTAGGGCTAGTAGCCCCTAGGACTAGTACTCTTTATGCGTGGTACTCCCTAGGAGTAGTACTCTCTAAGACTAGAACTCCCTAGGAGTAGTACTCCCTAGGAATAGTACTCCCTAGGACTGGAAAGCCCTAGGACTAGTAATCCCTAGGGCTAGTGCCCCCTAGGGCTCGTGATCCCTTGGACTAGTAGTCCCTACGGCAAGTGTTCCCCGGGGCTACTGCTCCGTAGGACTAAAGATCCCTAGGACTAGGAATCCGTAGGACTAGCAATTCCTAGGAACAGTAATCCTCAGGACTAGTAGTCCCGAGTACTGCCCATGTGTTTGCACACATATGTGTATATACATGTATCTATATGTGCGTACACACATATATACATATATATATATCGATCTATATATATATATATATACGTGTGTGTGCGTGTGTGCGTGTGTGCATGTGTGTGTGTGCTCTTCCTGCTCCCTCCTCCTCCTCCTCCCCTCTCCTCCCCCCTCCCCGCGACTACGACTGCGGCCGAAAGGCAAGAGAGCGCTTTTGCTGCGCAACCCTTCCCCTGGAACTGCTCTGGCACTGTTGTCGTGTAGGCGGCTCACAGTAAAGCGGTTTGACAGTGCACCTCCTCCTCCTGCATTTTAGGATGCCAGCATGCCTCGTCCTGCCAGGCCCGTAGTTATCAGGTTCACAATCGAGGCACGGCTATATCCTCCTCTACGACCACAACTCAGGCACGATCCGCGATCCTCGTGTGAGGATGTTAAGTGTGAACAAGGCTGGGGGCCCAAGGTGGGATCCGGGCGCCTTGACGGCTGGGAGCCCAAGGTGGGGCCCAACAAGGCAACAAGGAGGAGTCCCTCAGAGACCTCACGGGGGTCCACGGGAGCGCGGGTCCTTTTTCAAAATTGAGCCCCCAGGGTTTCTCCAAGCACTAGTACCACTACAGCAGTACCACAATGCGGACGCAACACTACCATTGTACTACCACACTACAGCACCACTACCACAATACCATTACCACAACACCATAACACCGCTACCACAATATTGCTACCGTAACACTACAACACCGCTACCACAATACCACTACCACGACACCACAACACCATTACCACAACCACTACCACAGCACCAGTGCCACTACCACAACACTACTAGAACACGACTAACAACTCGACAACACTACCAACACCACACCACTCACACAGCACCACCACATCACCACTGCGAGTGCAAAACAGGGGTCTGTTACGGACTCGCCGCGCACTACTACAACTTCTAATGTTAGAATACAGATACCACTGCCACTACCACCCCTGGCAATGGTTTCATAGCTGATACCCCACGACCCAGGCACGTCGGCGAGGCTTCTGACCCCGCAGCCCAGGCAACGAAACATGTGAAGGGTGCTCCGAAATGGGCCTGGAGCATCCCGTGGAGACCCCTCGTGGAATCACGAAACGTGTGAGGGTGATCCGAAGTGGGCCCGAAGCGTCCCGCAGAGACACTCCACAAGGGCAGTGGACCGTGTGAGGGGCTACTGAACGTGCGAGGGGTGCTCCGACATGAGCGCGGGGCGGCCCGTGGAGACCCTCGAACGGCGGCGAAACGTTTGAGGGGTGCTCCAAAATGGCCCCGAGGCATCCGAAATGACTCGCGTTGCCATCGGTGGGGACACCTCGTGGGGCCACAAAACGCGTGAAAGGTGCACCGCAATGAGCCCGAGGCGTCCTGGAGACCCCTCGTGGGGCCACGAAACGTGTGAAGGATGCTCCGAAATGGGCCAGGGGCGTTCCGTAGAGACCCCTCGTGGGGCCACGAAACGTGTGAGGGGTACCCCGAAATTGGCCCGAAGCATCCCATGGAGACCCCTGGTGGTGGGACCACGAAACGTGTGAGAGGGGTACCCCGAAATTGGCCCGAGTCCCGTGGAGACCCCTCGTGGGGCCACGAAACGTGTGAGGAGTGCTCCGAAATTGGCCCGTTGGCGTGGGCATGGGCGTGGGCTTGCGCGTGGGCGTTGGCGTGGATGTGGGTGCAGGCGTGGGCGTGGGCGTAGGCGTGGGCGTCGGTGAGGGTGTGGGTGCTGGCCTGCTGGCCCTCCCCCCTGGGCGTGAGCGGGGGCGTCGGCGTCAATGTGGGTGTGGGTGCTGGCCTGCTGGCCTGCTGCCAACCCCTTCCGGGGACGGGATACACATAGGCGTTGATACCAACAACAACAGCAGCAACAACGCTCCCGCGTGATATTCCGTCACAATGTACTCCGAGAGGCCATGGCCAGAGAGGGCTCGAACCTCGGGAAGGGCGTCATCGCCCGAGGCATCCTCGCAATTCTGGACGCTCCGCGGGACCCCATCGAACCCATTCAGAAACGATGCCTAGACGAGTTGCCCCGATCAAGGATGTGGAGGAGCATGCAGTGGAACAAGGGTCCGGGTAAACCGTCGTGCCCCAAGAGGGGGAAGATGGAGGAGACATCGGCGGAGCAAGGGGAGGATGAGGAGGAGGGAGAGGGGGAGGGGGAGCAGGGAGGAGGAGGAGGAGGAGGAATAGGCGGATGAGGAAGAGGAGGAGGAGGAGGAGGAGGAGGAGGAGGAGGAGGAGGAAGAGGAGGAGGAGGAGGAAGAGGAGGAGCGCAAATAGCATGAGGCGCAGCAGGTGCCGAGCTCATCTACATGCTGATGGCAGCTTGGGCTGCACGGAGTGTGTGAACGTATGATGAGAAGGCTTGGGGCGGAGATGCGGCGCGCCGCACGTTATTATACAAGTGAAAGGGCAGCACTGTGCATGCATGGGCGTGCTCTCGCTCGAACTGGGAGCTATACAGTGGCGGGAGCGCAAACCCGATGCGAATGGCGGGATCGGTTGGGAGAGGGGAGCGGACGAGGGACATGAAGCGAAGAAGGCGAAGGCAAGTGAGGGATTTGGAAAAGAAGCCAGAACATGAGGGCACCTGACAAAGCAATTGGCCGACGTCTCGACCCTGACTCTGTGAGTGGCCGTCTATCCGCCCACTATGGTTTTGATGTGGGCCCAAACCGATGCTGGCTTCGAATTGATCAAAATCGCTTTCAGCTCTGGCCAGGTCTGCAGGAGCTCACGGATCTCTGGCGCAACTAATTCACCAAACCATTTTTCAAACCGATTCCGCAACAGGCTGGGCATTGAACCGGGGTCGAGGGAGGTGGCAAAGGGGGCCCTGATGAGGCCGCCGGGCAACTTCCGCCAGGAGGATGGAGGCGACTTCCAGCCACGCTGCCGCGCTGCCGGGGCTGGAGGAGAGCGAGGGTGAGGTTGAGGTGCCAGCTGGTTGCAAGATGATCAACCCCGATATAACAAAAAACACGTGGCCATGTTGGACATGCCTTATCAGTTCTTAGACAGAGAACTGCAAGGAATGACCAGCACTGCCACTTGTGTTCTCGCGAAGGAACGTCCAAGGCGGCAATTTGCGAAGGAATGTGGTACTGACTGCATAAGATCCTACACATGGGCAGCTGCGCGCGCCCTTAACAAAAACCAGGCCCCTTCTTATGCCCGCAAGCACCACCGCTGGGGGCGCCAATACAGGCCTGGTTTATCGCTTTGGGTTGGATGTTAAGCAACGACCAACGGAGGGATGCTGCGATGAGGTCGCGGACGCCTAGAGATAACCCTTAGCGACTCCGAGGCCACAGCACAGTGGCGTCTGCAAGCCCCGGCCAACCCGAGGCCCGACGACTCTTCTGCAGGAGCTGCGGGGCCCACGCGCAACATCCGAGGCAGGGCCGGGGAAAACTCCTGGAGGCTTGCGTGGACCCAGAGGCTCCTGGCCTGGCGTTGGGCGGGCGCCGGCTGAAGCAGGGGCTCCACCCGCACCTGGATCGGAAGCACATCGGTACAGACCCGCCCCGGGGCCCAAGCTGGGCAGCACATGCCACCTGGCGCACGGCGCCAGGCCCGGCGGAGGTGGACGTGCAGGCCACGGCTGCGGCCTCCAGCGGTGGCCCCTGGCCTGGGTGGCGGCCGCCGAGCTCCACGTGCTCCCAGGCCCGCAGGCGGCGATCGCGGGGGCGCGCCGCGAGGCGCCAGGGGGCGAGGAGCGGCGCCGCGCAGCGCAGGCGCAGGAGGAGGAGGGGGAGGCTGGAGGCCTCGCGAGGGTGAGGGCGGGCCGGCGCAGGCTGCGAGAGACTTACAGCACCGGCGCGTGGGGGAGAACTTGCTCTCCCGCTAGCCGGGGTCCAGGGGCCCGTCCTTGCGCGCCTCCCTCCTCTCCCCGCCCCTCCGGCCCCCTCGGGCTGCCGAGGGCGCGCTGGGCTTGAAAAGAGGAAGAGCAGCTGCTCCGAAAGTCTCAGTCTCCACCTCTTCCTCCTCCTTCCTCCCCCTTCCCTTCTCGCCCCCCTGCTCCTGGTTTGCCCTCCTCCTTCCACCTCTGCCCGTTCAAACCAATGATGAAATTCACAGCGGCCGAGTTGAGACCGCATCCGGCATCTCTTCAGCATTTGATAAGATATTCAGGTGGCTTCCTGGAGAAAATATGGAGTCTCTTATTCTCTTCCGAGTAAACGTGGGTCAACATAGAAAGCAAGGAGTACTGCATGAGCGGTAGCCACCCCCTGCTGCAATGATAATCATCCTGGTGGTTCAACGGTGGCGTGAAATTTAGATACCTGGATGCCCTGGGCTTCATTCTTGAAGGGGCCCTGGGTCACAAAAATAAACACAACAAAAATAAAACGATTCCCCATATTTTCATATATTTTCTGGGCTTTTGTCTTCCCCACCACTTCCCATATTTTCCCATATCTTCTGGGGGATCGACGATTAATTGTGTCTGTGTTTTTCTCCCTCCTGATCTGTCGCACCTGTAAATGTGCCAGGAGGGCTCAGACGCTGCATTCCGAGTATTGCACGGGTCTGGCATGGGATTCCGCTGGGAGCGCGTGGGAGCGCCTGGGAGCGCCGGGGAGCGCCGGGGAGCGCCCTCGGGCGCCGGGGAGCGCCTGGGAGCGCCTGGGAGCGCCTGGGAGCGCCCGGGAGCGCCTGGGAGCGCCTGGGAGCGCCTGGGAGCGCCTGGGAGCGCCTGGGAGCGCCTGGGAGCGCCTGGGAGCGCCTGGGAGCGCCTGGGAGCGCCTGGGAGCGCCTGGGAGCGCCTGGGAGCGCCTGGGAGCGCCTGGGAGCACCTGGCAGCGCCTAGGAGCGCCTGGGAAGCGCCTGGGAGCGCCTACTCCCTGCGAAATGCTGAAGAAATCATGGGTTAAGAAATTCATGATCTCAGAATTTGAATAAAATCCCAGAATGTCTATTCAAATCTCGGGATTTACATTGAAACATTAAGAAGAATCGAGACTCTGGCCGAAAACTTGCGTTTTCTTAAGCATCGCCTAAAGTGTACTCCTGAGAACCGTGTCAGACAGCGCCTCTCTCTTCCCTGCGGGACCTCAGCTCACGCGGGGGCCGGCGCTTCGCGGAATACCTGCCGGTGGCACGGTCCTGTGGGCGGGGTGGGGCTATGGGGCCCCCGTCGGCGATCCGTGGGCGATTGGGGGTCGATGCACCCTCCCCCCCTGTGACTATCCCCCCCCCATCGTTGCCCTGGGGCTATGGGGCCCCCATCGGCGATCCATGGGCGATTGGGGGTCGATGCACCCCCCCCCTGACTCCGGACCCGCCCTACTTTGGGGAAAGTCGTAAGCAGGGCTTGGAATTCCCGCCTCACTTTTCAAGCCCCGCTGATGCCAATTTCCGCCCTGCTTTTCTGCTGTGGTTTGCGCCCCACTTCTGTGGATTTTCGCCCCATTTTATGCTGGGGGCAGAAATTTCCGCCCTACTCTTTCGGCTTCTCATAGGTGGATTTCCGCCGCAATTTTAAGTTGGAAAAAGGGCCAAAGTGGGGCGGAACTGGAGTCGGGGTATCCCCCCCCCATCGTTGCCCCCAACGGTTCTCGGGCTATAACTCGACACTCGGGCGGCCGTTTGAGACGACCCGGGCCCCCCCCCCCGAACGCCCTCGGCGAGGCGCAGCTGCTGGAGGGCATCCCGAGGCTGGCAAGTCGACGGGAGCCGACGAAACACCACCCCAAAACCTCGAACCTCGAGCCGCCCGAGCCTATCCCCCCTATCGCTGCCCCTGATACCCTGAGCCAGCCCCCCCTGTTTGAAGGGGCCCTGGGACACACAAATAAATACACACAAATAAAAAGATTCCCCATATTTTCCCACATTTTCTGGGTTTCTGTCTTCCCCCGCACTTCCCATATTTTCCCATCTTTTACGGGGAACCGACGAATAATTGTGTCTGTGTGCTTTTTCCCCTCCTGACTGTTGTCGGCGCCCCTGATACAGGCCCACCTCCTCCGCGAGACGCGGCCCCGGCGGCGGCGGCTGCCGGGAGGGCGCGGGGCCTGCTGGCGCGGCGACAGGCCGGTGAACGACGGCAGCGCCTGCGGGCAGTGCTCGAGGACGTAGCTGAGGGCCGCGTCGTGGTCGAGGACGGTCTTGGCGGCGGGCCGCAAGGGGTATGAGAGAGAGAGAGAGAGAGAGAACCACCACTGCGGACAGCTGTCCGGGCCTGCTCGAGACCTGGTGGAGGAGGCCGTAGCCTCTTCAAACCTGCACGTATGGACTACACGCGATCATGCATATGGACAGCGAGACAATAAAAACAAATCTGCGACGGAGGAGGGGAGGAGGGAAGTCCTTCTTCCCTCCTCCCCTCCTCCGTCGCAGAAGGGGTATGGAGGAGCGGGAAGGGCTTCTTAGGAGGAGCTTGCCTCGCAGACGGCGCCGGCCGTACAGCTGCAGACAAGGCCCTGGCCTGCTAAGAAGCACGGGTGCTTCTGAGAAGCCGTCCCCCTTCCCCCCCTTTGCCCCCTCTGCGCGTGGCCGACGGTCTGTTGGAAGTGCCCCTGGCAACGGGGTCGCACCTTGGGCTAGGGGCCCCTTTAACAAACCCCGAGTCTCGGGCAAAGCAGGGATCGTGAGTGCACTGCCCTGTAAGCTGCAAGATAGGAGTGCGGACGCGAGTCTCGATTTGTGCTGGAATCGCCCCCCCCTGTCCTGAAGTGACTATGTGCTACACGCGCCCTCGTGTGCGAACCGACGCAATATCGAAAGGTTAAATTAAGACATTCTACCAGTCACGTGTTTAATAACAAAAATCATACAACATGTCGAACTCGGGAGCCGACGGGCATTGCGAGCGGGTGCGTACTGGTGTGAGAAACTCTGAAGGTCCACGCAATACACCTTTCACGGAAGTTTGCCGCATGGCGTGCGTCTCTCTTGCTGTGAGGCTCGACCAGGGCCAAAGCTGTGAACAATCCCGAGGCTTGACGAAGGCGGAACTGGCGTCTCGGGTGTGGAGCGGCAGGCGCCAATGGTTCCTCGCACTGGCAAGGAAACACAAGAGGGGCAGCTCACACATAAACAAGTTGCACACACACGCACGCACGCTCATGTGCACACACACACACACACACTTCACGGCGTCGCACATACACACACAAGCACAAGCACAACATCACTGACACACGCAGATACGCAAAGAGCTGGGACGGCATGCCGTGTCCTGCACGTAGTTGTCATGATCTTCCCCCTTCCTGGACCAAAAATCAAACGACACCACCCCAACTATGGCCCCAGGGGGCTCAGCGAATGCCCAGAAATCCGGCGTGGGCTTTTGCGTGGTATGCGCTACGGCGCCCGATAGGCCGTAGTGCAACATGGAGGGCCGTAGGGTAGGTGGGTTGGCGTCGTTTGTTCTTTTGGCCGACTTTCTGGGCTCCTATCATTCACATCCTGCCCCGCGCGCGACAAACGAGCTTGCCGCCTCGCCCGCTTTGTAGCCGTTCCACGTGCCAGCATGCCGAGCGACCACTGGCAGTATCACGTCCAGCTTCATGATGTCGTGCACCTGGGGGGGTGGCAGAGCACGGCGAAGCATACAGTGCGGGCGCGGCCGCAAGAAACCCTCGCAAGAAACTTAACCCTGAGAACCCGCGCGCGAGGTGCACCGGAGAGGGGAAGTCTGGAGCACCCTGAACGCAGCAGCTCCTTCGACGGCCGCGGGAAGTCGCCGCGCAGCGCGAGGCGCGAAGAAAGCCAGGATACCCTGACGAAACGCATATGGCTTCTTGATGCGCGCCCCCACTGTGCAACAGAACGGCGTGGAGGTCTCCTCGCTGCCCCGGCACGCAGCGCGCACTGCGCAAACAGCGCGCTGGCGCGGAGCGCTGCGCGTGGACCGAGACACGCAGGCCTGGCGCGCTGCGTTCGCCGAAGCGTGTTGGCCAAGGCGCGGAGCCAAGACGCAGCGCACGCGGGCGCGCGATCCACAGTCGCAGGCCGGAGCACTGTCTGCTTGGGAGGTCGGAAACCATGGGCCCGTCGTCGGCGTCGTCCTCGTCGTCGTCAGCCTCGGCGTCGTCGTCGTCGTCGTCGGCATCGTCGCGTGCAGAGCCGCCGTCGTCGTCGTTGGCGTCGTCGCCGTCGTCGTGGTCGTCGGCGTAGTCGTCGGCGTCGTCGTCTTCGTCGTCGGCGTCGGCCTCCGCATCGGCGTCGGCTTCGGCGGCAGCGTTGGCGTCGGCGTCATCGTCGTGCGTCGTGCGTCGCGCGTCGTGCGTCGTGCGTCGTCGTCGTCGTCGGCGTCGTCGTCGACATCGCTGTGCGTCGTGAGTCGCGCGTGGGCGTCGTTGTCGACGTTGTCGTCGTCGTCGGCGTTGTCGTCGGACTCGTCGTCGGCGTCGTCTTCGTCGCAGTTGTCGATGTCGTTGGCGTTGTCGCCGTCGCCGTCGTCGCCGTGTGTCGGCGGCGTCGTCGTCGTCGTAGACAGCTTCGGGGTCGGCGTCAGCGCGTCGTCGTCGGCCATGTCGTCTTCGTCGGCGTCGTCGTGGTCGACGTCGTCGTCGTCATCGACCTCGGCACTTTCGTCGTCGTCGTCGTCATGTCGTTGGTGTCATCGTCGCAGTCGCCATTGTCGTTGTCGTCCTCGTCTACGTCATCTTCGTCGGCGTCAGCGTTAGCGTCGGCGTCAACGCGTCGTAGTCAGCGGCTTCGCGGCCTTCGTCGTCGTCGTCGACGTCATAGACGCCGTGTCGCCGTTGCGGTCGTCGCTGTCGTCGTCGGCGTCGGTGTCGTCGTCGTCGTTGTCGTCGGCGTCGTCGTCGTCGTTGTCGTCGTCGGCGTCGGCGTCGTCGTCGTCGTTGTCGTCGTCGTTGTCGTCGTCGTCGTTATCGTTGTCGTCATCGTTGTCGCTGTCGTAGTCGCCGTCACCGTCGTTGTTACCGTCGTCGTCGTCGTCGACGTCGTCGTGGTCGTGGTCGTGGTCGTGATCGTCGTCGTCGTCGGCGTCGCCGTCGTCGTTGTCGTCGGCGTCATCGACGTCGTCGTCGTCGTCGGCGTCGTCGTCGTCGGTATCGGCGCCGTCCCCGTCGTCATTGTTGTCGTCGTCGGCGTCGTCGTCGTTGTTGTCGTCGTCGTTGTCACTGTTGCCGTCACCATCGCGGTCATCGGCGTCGGCGTCGACGCCAGCGTCGGCGTCGTCATCGAGGTGCGTCGTACGTCGTGCGTCGCGCGAAGTCCGTCATCTTCGTCGTTGCCGTCGTCGTCATCGTCGTCGTATGTCGTCGTCTACGTCGTCTGCGTCGTCGTTGGCGTCGCCGTCGTCATCGTCGTCGTTGGCACCAGCGTCGTCGGCGTCATCGTCGGACTCGTCGTCGTCGTCGTCGTCGTCGTTGATGTCGTCGGCGTCGTCGTCGTCGTCGTTGACGTAGTCGTTGCCGTCGTCGGCGTCGTACGTCGTACGTCGTGCGTCGCGCGAAGTCCGTCATCTTCGCCGTTGCCGTCGTCGTCATCGTCGTCGTCGTATGTCGTCGTCGTCGTCGTCGTTGGCACCAGCGTCGTCGGCGTCGTCGTCGTCGGCGTCATCGTCGGACACGTCGTCGTCGCCGTCGTCGTTGTTGTCGTCGGCGTCGTTGTCGCCGTCGTTGACGTAGTCGTTGGAGTAGTCGTTGTCGTCGGCGTCATCGTCGTCGGCGGCGTCGTTGTCAAGGTCGTCGACGTCGTCGTCATCGTCGTCGTCTGCGTCGTCGTCGGCTTCGCCGCCGTCGTCGTCGTCGTTGGCACCGTCGTTGTCGTCGTCGTTGGTGGCGTCGTGGGCGCCGGAGTCAGCATTGTTGTTGTCGCCGTCGTCGTCGGCATCATCGTCGTCGTCGGCAGCGTCGACCTCGTCGTCGGTGTCGGCGTCGTCGTCAGTCATCGTCGTCGGCATTGACGTCGGCGTCGGCGTCGGCGTCGTTGTCGTCATCGTCGTCGTCGGCGCAGTCGACGTCGGTGTTGTCGTCGTAGGTCGTTGTCGTCGTCATCGTCGTCGTCATCATCGTCGTCGTTGTCGTTGTCGTCGTCGCCGTCGTCGTCGTCGTCGTTGGCGTCAGCGTCGTCGTCGTCGCCTTCGTCGTCTTCGTAGTCGTCATCGCCGTCGTCGTCGTCGAAACCGTCGTCGTCGACGCCGTAGTCGTCGTCGTCATCGCCGTCGTCGTCGTCGGAAGCGTCGTCGTCGTCGTGTGCAGCATCGTCGTCGTCGTCTAGGCCGCCGTCGTCGTCGTTGTCGTTGTCGTCGTCATCGGCGTCGTCGACGTCGGCGTCGTTGTCGACGTCGTCGTCGTCGTCGGCGTCGTGTCGTCGTCGTCGTTGCCGTCGTCGTCGTCGTCGTCGTCGTCGTCGTCGTCGTCGTCGTCGTCGTCGTCGTCGTCGTTGTCGTTGTCGCATGTTTTCGCCGTCGCCGTCGTCGTCGCCGGCTTCGGCGTCGTCGGTCTCGGCGTCGGCGCCGGCGTCGGCACCGTCGTCGGCGTGCGTCGTGCGTCGTGCGTCGTGCGTTGTGTGCCGTGCGTCGTGCGTCGTCGGCGTCGGCATGGGCGTCGTCGTCGACGTCGTCGCTGGCGTCGGCGTCGGCGTCGAAGTCGGCGTCGGCGTCGGCGCCGGCGTCAACGTTGTCGTCGTCGGCGGCGGCGTCGTCGTCGTCGTCGGTCGTCGTCGTCGTATTCGTCATCGTCGTCGTCATCTTCGTCGTTGCCGTCGTCGTCATCGTCGTTGTCGTCGTCCCTGTCGTCGTCGTCGTTGCCGGCACCGTCGTCGTCAGCCTCGGCGTCGGCGTCGGCGCAGTCGTCGGCGTCGTCGGCGTCGTCATGATTCGTGCGTCGTGCGTCGTCGTCGTCGTCGGCGTCGCGCCGTCGTCGGCGCCGGCGGCGGCGTCGTCGTCGTCGGCGGCGGCTGCGGCGGCGGCGGAGTCGTCGTCGTCGTCGTCGTCGTCGTCGTCGTCGTCGTCGTCGTCGTCGTTGTCATCGTCGTCGTCGGTCGTGGTCGTGGCGCCGTCGTCGGCGCCGGCGGCGGCGTCGTCGTCGTCGTCGGCGGCGGCTGCGGCGGCGGCGGAGTCGTCGTGGTGGTCGTCGTCGTCGTCGTTGTCATCGTCGTCGTCGGTCGTGGTCGTGGTCGTGGGCGTGGTCGTGGTCGTGGTCGTGGTCGTCGTGGTCGTCGTCGTCGTCGTCGTCGTCGTCGTCGTCGTCAACGTCGTATTCGTATTCGTCGTCGTCGTCGCCGCCAGGAGGGGGTTGTTTGTTGATTTTCCATAATGCTTTCCCTGGGGGAAGGGCGGGGGGAGGGAGTTGTTCTGGACCCCCCCTCACATATTTTCTGGGTGGGCGGGGGTGTTCCAGACCCCCCCTACTAATTGTCCATGGGGAGGGCGGGTGGTTCCAGACCTCCCCAATAATTTTTCGGGGTGGGGGGCGGGGGGAAGGGGTGGGGGTTCCAAACCCCCTCCATGAATTTTCCCAGGGGGGGGGGAATTGAACGCCCCCCCCTGCCAGCAGCGGCAGAAAGCGCTCTTTCGCGCGTATTGACACGGACGTTTTGAGCGCAGTACGCGTTGCGTTTCAAAACGGGCGTATCGAGGCAGCTAAGATGGAGGCGCATCTGGCGGCGCAAGCCCCATAGCATTGAATGGGAAACGTCGCAGCGAGGAGGCACCAACATATTGCCCAAACCAAATTCTGAGAGGCTGCCACGTAGAAAGATCCGCGAAAGCATTGGTGTTTGACCCGGGGTTGGCCCAGGCTAATCCCGTTCGGTTTGACGGCTGTTCCCACCTCTTCGCCCCACTGCCTGCTCCTTCACTTCCCCGATCAAGGCAACTCGGCTGGGCACAGCTGATCTGCCAAGATCTTGTTTTTGTCGGGCGTTCCGCGGCCCGGCCAGGCTCTCCGTCGCCCAGAGGAAACAGGCGATACCCGAAGTGGCACATAGCGCAGGCAGCAGGGCCGTTGAGCACGCCACTTTAGGCACGCTGAACATGGGGAGAGAGCCCGCTTGTTCAAGCACGGGGGTGTGGCTGAAACTCTAGACGCATAGGGACACATGAGGGCGAGAAAGCTAGATATTGAGAGAGAAGGAGAGAGACAGAAAGACAAAGAGAAAGATATACAGAGAGACAGGGAGACAGACAGACAGACAGACAGACAGACCGAACGACCGACCGACCGACCGACCGACAGACAAGACAGACAGACAGACAGACAGAAAGACAGACTGACCGACCGACCGACAGACAGACGCGCGCGCTTCGCGCGCTGAGGTTCCAACAAGCCTCGGCGTTGGACAAGCTCACAACTGCACTCACCTGCGCAACCGCAAACGGCTAGATCATAACTCATCGGGTATTCCTGTCTGCGGGCGAAATACGCCCATATAGCCCTATATAGCGCCCAAGAGCCCATATAGCCCTGTAGCCCTATAGCCCTACAACCCTAAAAAGATTATGAGTGGGTTTTTCGCTGGTATCATATGCTTAATCTTATTGTTATTATCCTTATTCGTATGAGTAACAATAATGTATTGTTCTTCCTACTCCTCCTGCTCCTCCTCCTCCTGCTCCTCCTCCTCCTCCATGCCGGATAAGATGGGAGGTGCATCTGGCGGCGCAAGCCCCATAACATTGAATGGGAAGCCTCGCAGAGAGGAGACACCCACGGATTGCCCAGCGCAAATTCTGAGAGGTTGCCGTGTAAAGAGATCCGCAAAAGCATTGAAGTTTGACTCGAGGCATCCCGAGATAGGACAACCACCGAGAACCAGCGACCACGCGTGAGCATGTCGGATCGCAACCCTCTCTCGTCCGAAAACCTCGGGCCTTGACCCCCCCAGAGTTTCATCCCGAGGGGTCTTCGCCGTCCTCCTCCCTCCTGCTCCTCCTCCTCCTGCTCCTCCTCCTCCTGCTGCTCCTCCTCCTCCTCCTGCTGCTCCTCCTCCTCCTCCTCCTCCTCCTCCCAGACTCGTCTCTTGACGGTCTCAGGGCCCCGAAACGACCTCCAGAGGCCGAAACGACTGCAACAAAACTCGCCGTCGCGATTTTCTGTGTTGCGTCGGCCGCTGCTGGCGACACCGCGATGGGAGACGCGACCGTCTGCGCTGGTCCGGGCAGCGCCTAACATAGCACCGACGCAGGCCACGGTGGGGGCATTTTTTTTTATCTCTGTGGGCTCCGCGCGACGAGACCCGCGGAGGTTTCATGCATGCATTCGAAAGAGGGGGCGGCAGGGCAGGCGGAGGGCCGCGAGAGCACTTACAGCCACCTGCCGAGCCCTCACCAGCCCTCGGCGAGCTCCGCCGCGCGGCCTGCGCGGGCGGCCGCTGCCCTCGCGGCTCTCCCGCGCTCGCGGGCCGCCGCAGCGTCCGCGAAGCCGTGGGCTCGGAGGACGCCCTCGAGCCCTGGGCGGATCCGCCGCGGCTCGGCGGCCTCCGCCCGCGGGGCCGCCGCGGCCAGGCGCCGGGGCGCCGCGGCGCTCGGCGGCGCTGTATCCTGGCTCCCAGCGCCAGCCGCAGGTGGCGGGGGCGGGGCGGCTGCAGGCTGCCGCTGCGCTGGCACGGGCGCCGCCTCAAGCGCCTGCTCCTCCGCGCCGTGGCCCTGCCTGGCCTGGAGTGCCGCCGCCCAGCGCAGGCGCGTGCCCTCCTTTGGCGAGGCCAGCGGCGCGATCGGATCCTTCGACGCTGGCAGGATGCCACGTGCGAAGTCCGACCGCGCCTGTGCCCTGGAGCCCTTCTTGCTCTTGGGCTGCCCAGCCGCCGCGCTGGCCCCGCACGGCTTGCCCAGGCCGCGGTGCGCGTACCTGGGGGGGCGGCAGTACATCCAGCAAGCCGCGCAGACCAGGAAGGGCTCGGAGTCGTCGCCCTCGACGCGCGACTCCATTAGGAGGTGGCCGTTGACCCTCCATCCCGCTGGACGGGCCGCATCTGCCGCCTCCGCAGGGGCTGGGCCGCTGCACGCCGCCGCTGCCGCCGCCAGGCGCGGGCTGGGCGCGGGCGCCGAGGCCTCGCGGCGCCTCGGCTGCTCCTGCGCCCTGCGCTGGGCCACTCGGCGCAGCACCTCCGCGGGCGTCTCGACCGAGGCTGGGCGGCGCCTCGCGGGCGAAGGCCTCGAGCTGGAGGCGCCAGCTGCCGCAGCCGCTGCCAGGGCCGCCGCCGTGGCGAGGAGGGGGCCGCCGTCAACCGCCGAGGCCTGCACCTCGCCATCGTCAGCCGCGCGCACCTCCGCGTCGTGCATCATCCCGAACTCGCCGCGCCCCTGGGACTGCGACTTCGGCGGGCTGAATCCACCTGTCCCAGGGGCGGGCTCCGCGACGGCGGCGTACAAATAGTCGGCCTCGCCGTCGAGCTCCGCCGCCATGTAGGGGGTGAGGTCGACCAGCTCCAGCGAGCTGATGGGCCAGGAGTCCCGCATGCCCGACTCCGCGGCCTGGACCTCGAACTCGGCGGCGTAGCGCGCCGCGTCACGGGCTCGGGCCAGGCAGCCCTGGAGCAGGAGGGCCTCCTCGTCGGCGATGGCGCGCAGCGCCGCGCCCGCCTTCGCGAGCTGGTCCGCGAGGCGGTTGCCGTAGAGCTCCACCTCCGTGAGTTCGCCCCGCTCGACGGCCGCCCGCGAACGGTGGGCGGGGATGTGCTTCACGTGCGCCCCCTCGGCGGCGTCGCCGACCCTCGCCCAGAGGTGGGCGAACTGGGCCGTCGGGCCCGCCGCCCTCTTCACGTCCTTGCAGGCCCCGACCGTGCCGAGGCAGTCGATCATGAGGTGGTAGTGGCCGACGATGTCCGTGAGGGCGACCACCGCCGCGTAGTCCTCGCCTGCCCTCGCCGTCTGGCTGGGCACAAGGGCAGGCGGCACCGCCCCCCACGCCTGCGCCATCCACTCGCCGTCGGGCGTGAGCACCACCACCGACCAGCCCGCGCTCCTGATCATCGGGAAGTCGTTGTTGACGCAGGAGCCGTCCGTGAAGACGAGGGTGCCCGCGGGCACCACGAGCGCGCCCTCGTCCCAGCCGCGCGAGCGGCGCTCCCAGCCAGGGTCCCAGCGCGGCCTCTGCACCAGGTACTGGGCGTCAACGAAGAGGCCCTGGCAGAAGAGCTCCTCGTAGCGGTGGCCCATCGTGCTCACCAACTCGGCAGCTCGCTTCAAGTCGGCGGGCCTGCGATCTCGCCGCCAGCCCTCCCAGGCAGGGCACCTGTGGTGGCGGTGGGCCAGAGTCCCGCTCTCCTCGCCGCAGAGCAGGCAGCGGTCGTCGATGTCGGTGCCGCGCTTGGCCAGCCTGGCCTGCGGCCAGAGTGACAGAGTCGCCAGCCTGCGCAGGCAACCGCAGTGGTGGCTGGACCACGTCTCCGTGGGCGCGGCGCCGAGGAGCTGGTTGATGGCCCGCCAGTTTGGCGGCAGCTGCCACGGCCACAGGGTCTCAGGCCTGGCGTCGTACTCCTGGAAAGCTGCCGCCTTCCTGGCCGCCTCTTTGGCCTTCTCCGCAAAGAAGGCGGGAGAGTACCGCAGGACGGAGTAGCAGCAGCCGAACTCGTCCTGCAGGAAGTCGCCGTCGTCGCTGAGGCCCCAGCCGATGACCTGCAGCGCGAGCACCAAGGCCGAGATCGGGTCCCTGACGGCAGCCCAAGGGCGCTGGAGCCTCACGATCCTGGCGCTCTCCGCGATGCAGGCCTGGATCGCCGCCGCGGAGGCCTGGCCTGCCCAGCGGACGTTGGTGTAGGCGAGGACGGCCAAGCCCGTGGCCACCACTAGCGGGTCCTGGCGCCAGCCGCGCGGCGAGCACTGCAGCAGGAAGCCCAGCGCAGCCCCAGGAGCCAGTTTGCCCATCGCCTTGGCCGCCGCCAGCCTCAGGGCTCTCATGCGGCCAGGCGGGATGCCGTTGCAGGCCGAGCCCCATAGGGCTTTGGCAGAGGGGCCCGCGCGCAAGACCCTCGCCTGCCGAAGGCCAGGCCCGAAGATCTTGTGGAGCCTGCTGGCCTGCCGCAGCGCCGCGAGCTCCCTGCCGACCTGGGTCGCAACTCGCCTGTGGCTGCCAACCGTGGCGTCGACGCCGAGGTCGCGGTGGCCCGAGACGAAGGCCTCCGCCGCGAGCTGCCAGTCGGGTTCCTGCTGCAGGCGGCGCTGGAGGCCCACCGTGGAGGCCAAGACCTTCGTCTTCGTCCAGTTGATGGGCAGCCGCCTGTCCGCCAGCATCTCGACCACGCCGCTGACGAAGCTCGTGATCGTTCGGCTGAGCGTCGCCGCCGACCCGATGCCGTGGCCTGCTATGTCGTCGATGACGTTGACGACCCTGCCGACGGGCAGCAGCGCCCTGGCCTGGAGCAGGAGGCCGTGCAGCATGAGCCTGGCCAGCGTCGTCGCGCAGGAGCAGCCCGCGATGATGGTGCCGCTGACCTCAATGGGCTCGCTGATGGCGGCGTCCGCCGAGGCTCGGCGCGGCCCAGCGTAGACTACGCAGAGGGCCCTGAGCAGGCCGACGCAGCCGACGCTGAAGCCGCTGCCCTCCGCGGCCTGGCGCAGAAGGTCGTGGTCGATCCGCTCGTAGAACTTGCTGATGTCGAAGTAGACGGAGGCTGCCTCGAAGCCGAGCTGGCGGGCGAGCGCGAGCCCCAGGTTGTGGAGGTAGGCCGCCCTGTCACAGCTGGTGTTCGCGTCCTTGCCCCAGACCTCGGGGAGCGGGTGGTCCGCCTCCCACTTGGCGCAGTAGCGGCGGCGCACCCTGCTCCAGATGCGCATCCACATGCTCATGAGGCCGATCGGGCGGCGGCCTCCGTCTGGCTTCCCCAGGAAGACGATCACCGTGGTGAAGAGGGCTGTGGGCTGCGGCTGCTGCTCCCAAGCCGTGAGCACCTCTGCCATCCTCTCGGCGAAGGGCCTGCCCAGGGAGAGGACCAGCCGCGGGTGGAACGCATCCCAGCCCAGAGCGGTCTGCTTCGGGAACGACTTCGCCGCCTCGAGGATGTCGTCCGCCGTGATCGGGGGCAGCTCCATGGAGCAGATCCAGTCGGCTGGTCTGGTCTTGTGCTCCCCGTCGGCTCCTTTCCAAAGGGCCTTCCACTCTATGAGGATCTGGTCCAGGGCTTGCTGGCCAACAACAGGGAGCGGCAGGCTGTCGGGGCAGTGCGCGATCACCGGGTCCAGCACCTGGTCGCGGTCCCTTATGACAGCGTGGGCTCCTTTCGCCCCTTTCGCCAAGGCCTGGTCCACGAAGTCCTTCCAGCGCAGCCTGGCCGCCTTGGCGTCTTCTTTGCAGTGTCTCGCCGTCGTGCTCTCGATCACCTGCAGGAAGGCCTGCCCTTGCTCAGTGGGCTCCTGGATCACTTCGATCAGCGAGTCGAGCTTCGTGCCTTCGAACATGGCGCAGCCCGCCTGCTCGAACTTGGGTCCCAAGCTCTTGGCCACCTGCACCAGGTGCTTCATGTAGCCCACGTGCCCCACAGGGGGTGAACAGACCGCAGCAGCCGCACTTAGCTGCCTGGCGATCCTCCCGAGGCAGAGCCAGCACTTGGTGAGGGGGCTGAGCTTCCTGACAGCCTCCGTGCGCTGCAGGTCCGCCAGTTTCTTCCTGACGGTGCGGGGTCCTTTGGCCCTGCCCTGGTACCTCTCACCCTCGGAGATGCCGAACTGGTCGATCAGGTGGAGCTCCGCGGCCTCGAAGAACTCCTTGATCGCCGCGTCGGGCGTGCCGTCGCTGTCGGTGAGGGGGGCTGACCAGCTGATCTGGGTCGCCGCCTGCAGGGATTTCTCGCGCTGCTCAGCCGAGACGTCCGAGCCCACGTCAAAGAACCTGGGGGTCTTGAGGACCCAGATCATGGCGTTGCTGCCCAGTTCGCTGAAAGTGAGCCGCACTGGCGCGTGCGGGTGCAGGGTTGTGGGCTTGATGACCTCCACCTTCGGGCTGAGGCCAGCGAGCGCCGTGGAGACCACGAAGAAGTCGTAGATCTGGTCGCCGCAGGTGAAGGTCGTGGGCGCTACCGCCACTCCGCCCACAGCCCGTGGCCACCAAGAGGCGGCGAGGACGCTGGGGTCCATATTCCAGTCGGCCCCCACTATGAACGGCTCGTGGAGGCAGAGACGGTGGGGGCATTTTTTTTTATCTGTGTGGGCGCCGAGCGGGCTCGGCGGATTCTTGCATAAATTCAAGGCGGAGAGGCGGAGGGCCGCGCGGGCGCTTACAGCCGCCTGCCGAGGCCGCCTCAGCCCGCGGCGCGCGTCCCCGCGCGGCCTGCGCGGGCGGCCGCTGCCGTCGCGGCTCGCCCGCGCTCGCGGGCCGCCGCTGCGTCCGCGAAGCCGTGGGCTCCACGTGCACCCTCGAGCCCTGGGCGGGACCGCCGCGGCTCGGCGGCCTCCTCCCGCGGGGCCGCCGCGGCCAGCCGCCGCGTAGCCGCGGCGCTCGGCGGCGCAGCCGCCTGGCTCCCAGCGCCAGCCGCAGGCGGTGGGGGCTGGGCGGCTGCTGGCAGCCGCTGCGCTGGCACGGGCGTTGCCACGAGCGCCTGCCCCTCCGCGCCGTGGCCCTGCCTGGCCTGGAGTGCCGCCGCCCAGCGCCGGCGCGTGCACTCCGTTGGCGAGGCCAGCGGCGCGATCGGCTCCTTCGACGCTGGCAGGATGCCGCGAGCGAAGTCCGACCGCGCCTGGGCTCTGGATCCCTTCTTGCACTTGGGCTGCCCAGCCGCCGCGCTGGCCCCGCACTGCTTGCCCAGGCCGCGGTGCGCGTACCTGGGGAGGCGGCAGTACATCCAGCAAACCGCGCAGACCAAGAAGGGCTCGGAGTCGTCTCCTTCGACTCTCGACTCCATGAGGAGGTGGCCGTTGACCCTCCATCCCGCTGGACGGGCTGCATCAGCCGCCTCCGCAGTGGCTGGTCCGCTGCTCGCCGCCTCCGCCGCCGCCAGGCGCGGGCAGGGCGCGGGGGCTGAGGCCTCGCGGCGCCTCGGCTGCACCTGCGCCCTGCGCTGGGCGACACGCCGCAGGGCATCCGCGGGCGACTCGGCCGAGGCGGGGCGGCGCCTCATGGGCGAAGGGCGCGAGCTGGAGGCGCCAGCAGCCGCCACCGCTGCCAGGGCCGCCGCCGTGGCGAGGAGGGGGCCGCCATCAGCCGCCGAGGCCTGCGCCTCGGCGTAGCCACCGCAAAGCACCGCGTCGATCTCCTTCACGTTGCCATCGCCATACAGCGCGACGTGCTCCGCGTCGCGTGACGGTGGGGGCATTGGATAGGGAAACCTTCGATAAGGAATCCAGGGCCTGCAAGCGAGTGGAAAGGTAATCGTGGCTCGGCCGTGGGAATCACCGCCGCCCTCATCAGACAAGGAATCCCCCAGGGTCTGAAGCCTCCTGGGCATGTTCGTTAACCAATGCCCCCCACCGTACCATTGTGGATGCCATAACAATGGACACTCTAACAATCCGATCATTGAATCAAACATGTGTTTAAACTGTGTAAAACATGTTCTAAACATTTGTCAAGCATACGTTCTATCTAACACATGTTTGACACATGTTTTAGACATCTGGGAATGATTTGGCAACATGATTCCTCTCCGTGTGTCGACTGCCCCCACCGTGCCACAGACGCTGAGGACGGAGCCAGTGCCAGCCCCGCGCGCGACGCGCCAGTTGGCCCCACCGACCCCCTTGGACACCAGCTGAGACCGACGGGGCTGGACCCGCGGCCACGCGACCTGGGTCCCAATCCCCTCCTCTCGTGGTGTCCCACGCGCGTGCCGTGCAGCGCGCGAGCAAGGCAGCGAGGGGTCAAGAGCGCGGTTTTTGTTTTCACCCCCGCGGTTTTTTCACCCCCGCATTCCTGCCCCCCTCCCCCCCTCGCAGCGCGGGAGCACCGACATCAGCACCAGCAGCGCAAGCGTCCGCTCCTTGTCGTGGGGCCCCTGGGGCCCCTCCAGCAGGCCAGCACCTCTTCGGGCTGAGGGGGGGGGGGAGGAAAGGGGGGGGGAAGAGGAGGGGGAGGAGGAGGAGGAGGAGGAGGAGGAGGAGGAGGCGGAGGAGGAGGAGGAGGCGAAGGAGGAGGAGGGAGGAAGAGGAGGAGGAGAAGGAGGAGAAGGAGGGGAAGGATAAGGAGGAGTAGGAAGAACAAGAAGAAGACGAATGAGCATCATAAAAACAACTGATGATGATGATGATGGTGATGATGATGAGGAGGAGAGGAGGAGGAGGAGGAGGAGGAGGAGGAGGGGGAGGAGGAGGAGGAGGAGGAGGAGGAGGAGGAGGAGGACCAATGTAAACCCAAGGGTCATCAACAATGTTGGCATAAACCCTCCCTCCAAGCTCCCGCTGCACAGCCCCCTTCAATGGTTCATTTCCAGCGATGGAACTGCCTCGTTGGAAGACAACGGTTTTTTAGACCCTGAAGCATGCCAAAACATTGTTCTCGGGATTCCAACGCCACTCATCAACTTGACTGTTGCGTCTTGACGATCATGAATCGTGCCAGAGCGCCATTTCTGGGACTTCACCACCGCGAATCAATGTAATTGTTGTACCCTCATAATTCTGATTCCTTCCAAACACAATTTCTGGTACGCTGACCGTGGGAATCCGTGAAACTCTTGCCAATGTTACAACGAATTTGCGCAGCGCCAAGGCGAGAACCACATGTTGAAAAGGAACCGCCCTCAATCCGTGAAGCTCTTGCAATTTGTTCAAGCGAATGCGCACGGCGCTAACTCGCATTCAATCCGTGAAGCTCTTGCAAATTTGTAAAGATCGTACAGATCCGCCGACCCCTTGGGTCATCGGCGTGTGAGATGATTCCCCCTCCCCAAACCCCTCCCCCGGGAACCCGGTCCGGTCGATTTGGAGGGGGGGGGGGGGGCCCACCACGAGCGACTCACGACGCTCTTCCGGGCCCAACAGGGCCCAAATACGGGCCAAGAAGGCCCCAAGAGGCCTCCCAGACGTTCCAAGAGGCCCCCAGACGCCCCAAGAGACCGCCTAGACGCCCTAAGAAGCGCCCAAGAGGCCCCAAGAGGCTTCCAAGACGCCCCACGAGGGCTCCAAGACGCCCGAAGAGACCTCCAAGACGCCCCAAGAGACCTCCAAGAGGCCCCCGAGGAGCGCCCCAAGAGGCCAAAATCGTTGATTTTCATTTGTTTTTTTCGACGTTTTCGTCGTTTTCGCCTTTTCGGCCTTCCGACGCTCCAAGACAGCCCAAGAAGCTCCCAAGACTGCTCCAAGACGGCACAAGAGGCCCCCACGACGCCCCCAAGACGGCCCAAGAGAGCCCCCAGACGGCCCAAGAGCCGCCCAAGGCGGCCCAAGAGAGCCCCCAGACGGCCCAAGAGCCGCCCAAGACGGCCCAAGAACCTCCCGGAGACGGGCCCAAGAGGGGCTCCAGAGAGAGACCACGCACCGGAAAACCCAGCCTTACGCCCCAAGAGGCCCCCAGGAGGCCCCAAGAGGCCCCAAAGAGGCCCCAAGAACCCCCCAAGAGGCCCCCAAGACGTTCCAAGAGGCGCCCAAGAAGCCACAAAGAGGCCCCAAAACGGCCCCCAAGAGCCTTCGAAACTGCTCCAAGAGGCCCGCAAGAAGCCCCCCCGCAAGATCCCAACGGACATCTCCGAACACACCAGTTTTTCGAGTCGCGCCCAGCCCCATAACCCGGAGCCTCATCTCAGTGTCCCCCTCCTCCTCCTCTTCCTCCTCCTCCTACACTTCCTCCTCGTTCCCCTCCTCCTCTTCCTGCCCCGCTTCAGCTCATCCTCACCGATGCTTCTCCCCCCCATTTTCCGCCTCATCCCCCATCCTCCTCTTCCCGTCCTCCCTTTTCTGCCCAGTACGCGCAACCGATTGGGCATCATTTGCACGTCTTGCACTTTAGGGTGCCCTTCTTTGCGTCGCGCGGGACATTGTGCGGGTCGGGGAACGCCGACTTTGGTAGTCCTCTCTTGCACGCGCCGCTGCACTGATAAGCCTGGCAACTGCGCGCTGTGAACCCGAGTTCCTCGCAGCTTCTGCACACCACTTTAGCTCCTTTCGCCGCTCGATGATGTTCCGAGATCATCGGCGTGTGAGATGCTTCCCCCTCCCCAAACCCCTCCCCCGGGAACCTGGTCCGGTCGATTTGGAGGGGGGGAGGGTGCCCACCACGAGCGCGTCACGGGGCTTTTCCGGGCCCAAGAGGGCCCAAAGACGGGCCAAGAAGGCCCCAAGAAGCCTCCCAGACACCCCACGAGGGCCCCGAGACGCCGAAAAATCGTTCGAAGACGCTCAAAATGGCTTCCAGACGCCCCAAGATGCCTCCAAGACGCCCCAAGAGGCTTCCAAGAGGCCTCCCAAGAGGCCCCAAAAGGCGAGAATCGTTGATTCTCATTTGTTTTTTCCATGTTTTTGGCTTTCTCACCTTTTCGGGCTTCCGACGCTCGAAGACGGCCCAAGAGGCCCCCAAGACCGCCCCAAAACGGCCCAAGAGGCCTCCAAGACGGCCCAAGCAGGCCCAAGACGGCCCAAGAGGACCCCAAGACGGCCCAAAAGAGCCTCAAGACAGCCCAAGAAGGCCCCAAGAGAGCCCCAAGGCCAGCCCAAGAGGGGCCCAAGAGGGAGATCACGAAGCGAAAAAAACAGCTTTCCGCCCCAAAAGGCCCCCAGGAGGCCCCAAGAGACCCCCAAGAGGCCCCAAGAGGCCCCCAAGAGGCCCCAAAAAGGCCACAATAAGCCCCAAAACAGCTCCCCAGGTGCCTCCAAACTGCCTCCAGCAGGCCCCCGAGAGGCTTCTCACGAGATCCCAACGAATAACTGAGAGGCCTCTGAACCACAACTCAGGCACGGTGGCGGGATGGGCCGACTACTGGGAGGAGGAGCAAAGACGACGACGATAGGAATGCGGGGGATAAAGTCGGGCCATGACGCCCCCAAGACGTCCAAGATTGCCTCCAAAAAAAAACAAGGGGTCGGCGGTGTGGCGTCAGCCTAAAGAATCCACGTCCGGAAGTGACGTGTTGCCGGAGGCAGGTCCGCGGATGCTGTAATGCAACGGATCCAATGTGTCCAATGATTGCATAATTGCTACATATTGTATTGTATTACATTATTATGTCTCCCCCCCTAACCCCCCCCTGGAGTCGCGCCACAGCGCCGTACCAAACTGGCGGCCCCCCTTTTGGGGCCCCAAAACGTACCAAAACGTATAGGAAATCAATGATTTCGGCACATTGGCCCTCTTGGGGGTCTCAACGGGCCCCAAGACGGCTCCAGATGGCCCCAAGACGGCCCAAGACGGCCCTAAGACGGCCCGAGATGGCCCCAAGAGGGCCCAAAAAGAACCCAAGACGGCCCAAGAGGGCTCCAAGAGCGCCCACAAGAGCGCCTCCAGAGGCCAAAAACATTGATTTTCCTTACGTTTTTGAAAGATTTTAGCTTTCTCGCCTTTTTCGCCTCTCCGAAGCCCATGACGGCCCGAGCAGCCTCCAAAATGGCCCCAAGAAGGCCCAAGAAACACCCAAGGGGGTCTCAAGACGGCCCCAGAGGGTCACAAGACGGCCCAAAGAGGCCCCCAAGACGGTCCAAGAAACCCCTGAGACGGCCCAAGAGGACCCCAAGAGGGCCCCAAGGCGGCCGCGAGAGGCCCCCAAGACGGCCTCCGAAGGGGCGAAACGGCGCGAAAGCGCCCCAAGACGGCCCAAGACGCCCCCAAGAGGCCCCAAGAGGCCACCAAGAGGCCCCCAAATGGCCCCAAAAAGCCCCCCAGAGACCTCCGAAAAGTCCCCAAGAAGCCTCCAAAAGGCCCCAAAGAAGCCCCCCAAAGGCCACATAGCGACTGGAGTGTAATATTATTTCCCCCCCTGGACGAACTGCGGCGCAGCGCCAGCCAGGTGGAAGTTGGTCACGGCGGCGCCCATGATTAGAGCCAGCGCTGGAAGGGAAGATGGGGAGGGAGTTAAAAAAGGGGGGAAGAGGCCAGAAGAAGTCCCCAAGAGGCCCAAAGAAGCCCCCAAGAGGCCTCCAGGAGGCCCCCAAGAGGCTCCCAGAAGGCCCCGCGACGTGACTGTACGTGCTCCGGACGTGCACCCCGCGAAGCGAGAGGAATCTAAATTTTCGCATATGCTTCATGCTTCAATCCGTGAAACTCTACAAAGATCACATTTTGAAAACCGCTCGTCCTCCGTCTGTGAAGCAGTTGCCATGTTTGAAGCTTCAAGGTCATAAATGATGAAAAAGTCTCAGGCGAAACTCCCGAACATCCCTACTAGCCTCAGGGTGCGACAAGGAAAAGTTAAATCTATTCATAAGGTAACAGAAAAGGGGAATGGAGGAAAAAGAGAAAGGAGAAAATGGGGGAGGCGGAGGAGGCGGAACAGGAGAACAACAACAAATAATAAGCAGGCATGGCACGCCCTAGTGCTCGGAACGCCTCCCCGGCCTGTTCCCCTGCCGCCGGGGGCCGGCATCGCGCACCTGGTCTGGTTTGGGGGGGAGCAGCGACAACATGAACAACGCAACAAAGGAAGACATCCATCCTGGATCCCGACGGATCCCCATGGGTACTCATGGATCCCCATGGGACCCCTGGGAATCCCTGTGGAGATCCCACGGGGGGGAACCGTATGGGTATCCATGGGAATTTGCCGACGTAAGCATTCCTTAATCACAACCTTGCGCGCGAGATAATGCCATCGTCGCAACTCGACCAAGACCCGTGAGACGGCGCTGCGTTCAAGTAGCGGATGTACGGATGCATCAGCAAGCTCGCCAGGCCTGTCGACGATGGCCCGAAAAATAGGCGCAACGCAGAAACGGTGTGGCCAAGCAACACCTCAACTCACAACTGCCCTCCGCCCTCCACACGCGACGCACTCATGGCGCCACGCTCAGATTACGAGATGCTTCTGGCTCCGCGAAGAGCATCCCGCCTCTCTGAGGTCGGTGACCCTGGCCCCCCTCCGACCACCGCGTGCTAAGCGTAGTGCGAAACTGAGTGGAATCCACAACGCAAGAGCCACCCCCACTTACCCTGTACGTCGGAGTGATCCCTTCCCCACGGCTTTCTAAGAGGCTTCTTTGATGAGGTCCGACTAGATGGGGTCGAAGGATCTCGCCGCTTCGCTGATGCATCGCCGATGTATCGGCGATGCATCGGCGACGACGGTGTGGGGAAACACGGGCTCCACATCGAGCCGCATCGTCGATGCATCGGCGGTGCGGCGCGATCCTCCGAGCCCATCTAGTCGGACCCCATGCCTTGCCCTCGTCATACCCGATCCTCCGAGCCCATCGACTGCCCAGCACACCGCCATCTTGCCGTCGTCAGCCAGGGAACACCACGCGAAGGACAGCGAGGCAAAGTCGCAGACATCCAGCACCGCGTGCCGTAGGAGGGGTGGTGTTCTCTGGTTATTGGTCGAATCTAGTCAGCGTTGTTTTATTCGGCGTTTCGACATTGGGCGGAAGGGGGGGGAAGGGGGGGGCTATGGCTCCAGGCTTAATGCGACTGCTTGCAGCAGTGCGTCCTGCGGGGGAGACTCCACCCGCTCGAAACCGGCGCCAAAAAATACCATGATCCACCCCGTAATGCCATGGGGGGGGGAGGAGGGGGGGGACGAAGGCCCGCGCCGATCGGCAAAACAATGAATCAAAAAACGTTTACCTAGGAGGCCTGCGGCTTCAAACCTGGTCGGCCGCAGCCGGGGGCGGGGCGCCCAAAGCGGGAGCGCACGGCAGAGCAAGACCGGGGCCCCGAAGGCCGACGGGCACCACCCGGCGACCAGCGCGGGGAGCGCAGCCCAGGGACTCCTCCCCCTCCTCCTCCTCCTCCTCCTCCTCCTCCTCCTCCTCCTCCTCCTCCTCCTCCTCCTCCTCCTCCTCCTCCTCCTCCCTGGGGCGCGAGCCATCCGCACCGCAATGGAGCCCTCCCAAAATTCACGACGTGGCAGAATCTGCCCCGGGAACCCCGAGGAGGAGGGGGAGGAATGGGGAGAGAAGGAGGGGAGGAGGGAGGATCAGCAGAGGGAGGAGGACGACGACAACGACGGCGGCCATCTTGCCAACAGGTGGTCCGACAAGCTGCTTCGACCTTCGTTTGCTTGTCCCTCTCCCTTGCACCTGCCCGCTGAATGCATGGACCAAGCCCCTTCTCTAAGGTTCGCGGGAGCTCTTTTCATACCAGCTCCTGAGAGAAGCATGCAGCAGTGCATTTGGTGCGCGCACCGCGCCGCACTGGTCGTCATGCGAGTTGACGCGCCCGCGGGCAGCTCACCAATCTGAGTGGAGCGTGAGTCTCGAGCGAGGGCGCCGTTCCTGAGTTTGGGATCCTCCAGGGCGTCTCACAGCGAACTGTGGAGAAGTAGCGAGCGGGAGCCGTTGTCGTCTTAGTTCGGCTTTCACATAACTGAATGGATTTCGAAGACGTCGCGGGCGAGAAAGCCACTCCCAAATGCGATATTGCATACTGCCAAGGCGCCTCGGAGTAAACATAATGGAAATATATAGCAGAAGCCGTTGTCGTCGTTGGACCTCAGCTTGGCTCAATTGAGAGGATGTCTCGAGCGAGAGCGCCGATCCTGAGTTCGGGGGCTTCTCTGGCCAAGGCGTCTTGGAACAACCTGTGAGGAACTAGCGAGCGGGAGCCGTTATGGTCGTAATTCGTGGGCCTCCAACAACTTGGCCGAATTGCAAGGACGTCTTGAGCGAGAGCGCTGCTTCTGATTTTGAGGGCACTCTCTGGCCAGGGCGTCTCGGAGTAAGTTGTGCGGAAAGATAAAGCGAGAGCAGTTGTCGTCTTAGATGGGCCTCCAACAGCTTGACTGAATTGCAAGGGCGTCTCGAACGAGAGCGCCGTTCCTGAGTTGGGGGGGCCTCTCTGGCCAAGGCGTCTCGGAGAGAAGAGTGAAGAACTAGCCAGCGGGAGCTGGTGCCGTCGTAATTGGCTGGGCCCCATAGCAACTTCCCTGCATTGTGAGGACGCCTCGAGCGAGCGCGCCGCTGCGCCGCTCCTCAGAGCTCAGGGGGCTCTCTCTGGCCAGTGCGCCTCGGAGTAAGTAATACAGAACTAGCGAGCGGGAGCCTCATTGGGAGCCCCCTGAGGCTCCCCTGAAGGAGGCCCTCTGGCCTGCCGCGGGTGCCCGCCTGGCCGCCCTGAATAGGGGAACAGTAGGGGAACAAAAAGTGGCATAAACATAAAAACTCGGAGGTCCACCCTGATTTCTCGTATCGGCGCTGGACCCCCCTCCCTGGCGCGCTCCGCGCGCCAGGGGCGGCGCCGGAGGCGCCGCCGGGGGGCCCCAGCGCCGATCAGAGAAATCCGCGCGGACCTATGAGTTTTTATGTTTATGCCACTTTTTCTTCCCCTACTGGAGGTTGCCTGGCCGCACCGGGCGACTACCCCGTGGCCCGCAACAGCGGGCAGGAGCGCGGGCGGCGCCGCCGGGAGCTCCGTGGAAGGCTGCCAGAGGCCGCCAGGGCAGCACGCGGCGCGAAGAGCCCCAGCGCCCCCCATGGGGGGACCCGTGTGGGGAGCCGGCGTAGTCTGCACGAACTCCGGAGGTTGCTCGGGTTGTGAGAAGTGGCGGGGGTAAGCGACTGGGATGGGAAGTACGTCAGAAGTGCGATGACAACCAGGGTCGCCCCCGCCTCCTCCTCCTCCTCCTCCTGCTCCTCCTCCTCCTCCTCCTCCTCCTCCACCTCTTTCTCATTCCCTATCGCTCCTCCTCCTGCTCCTCCTCCTCCTCCTCCTCCTCCTCCTCCTCCGCTGGGCGCACCAATGACGAGGCGCTGGAGTGCGTCCCAATCAGCCAACTGGTAAAAGTCCTGGCGCGCGACCGCGCGAGAATTCTCCCGAGCAGAGGCAACACGGGTAGCCACCCTCACCCTCGTCCTGCCCTGCTCCTCCTCCTCCTCGCCCTCGCCCTTCTCCGCCTCCGCCTCCTCCTCCCCCTCCTGCCTCTGCTGCTGCCGTTTCTCAGCGTCCTCTCCCACCTCCCCCTCCCTCTCCTCCCCGCCCTCCTCTCGCTGCACCCCTGCAGCAGCCCCCTCCTCGCCCTCGTCCTCCTGTTCCTCGCCACCCTCCGCGGACGCCCGAGGCGCCGCACGCGGGCCGCCCCTCGATCGCAGCGATCGAGTCGCCCGCGCCACCGCCGGCGAAACGCTCCGCCCCTCTCCGGAGGAGCCGGCGCGGCGGCACCCCGGCGCGCCAGGCTTCCCGGAAGGCCCGCCTCTCTCAGCTGCGGCGTGCTTCCGCATTCTTGTTCGGGCACGTCCCCCTTACAGGCAGCTCTTGCACCAAAAAGCACACACACTCACAGAATACCCAAGAAGAATCAAGTAATGCCTATAAAAAGTCGTCCCCATACAATTTTTGTACAATTTCCTATTTATTCCTCCTGCAGAGGGACACGCCCGACTTAATCCTACAACGAAGGGGCCCAAGGACACGCAGATACATAGACACACGTCCCTGGATCCCCGCTAGTTTTACTGCTCTCCGGATGTTCGTCCTCACCCTCGCTTCCATAGTGTACCAAATTGTCTGGGGCATCGACGAGTCATTGTGTCTCTGTGTTTTCCCCTCCTGATGCAGGCCGAGCCATGGTCACGAGAGCGTGGATCGAGAGCATGGGCCCCTTCGCCGACTGACCAGGGGAGGAGGAGGAGGAGAAGGAGGAGGAGGAGGAGGAGGAGGAAGAGGAGCCTGGCGTTTCACATGACGGAAACAATGGCGCCCCCCAGGTGGAGAGCCCCGCCGGGAGGAGGAACCGAAGGGCACGGCCGGACCTGGGATTGGGTCGGGCATGTCCTCCTACGGGTGGATTCTGGACGAACGCACACACACACACACGCACACACGCACACACGCACACGCACACGCACACGCACACGCACACGCACACACACACACACACACGAACACGCATACACATACACGCACGCACGCACGCACACGCACACGCACACGCACACGCACACGCACACGCACACACACACACGAACACACACATACACACACGAACACACACACACACGAACACACATACACATACACATTAACACGCACACACACACACACACCCTCTATCTCTCCCTCTCTCTCTCTCTTACACACACACACTCACGCACTAGCGCACTCACGCACGCACCCACGCAAACACACACACACACACAAAACATACCGAGAGAAAGAGGGAGAGGGATATAAAGAAAGGCGGAACCCACACCGATGCGAAACAAACATCGCCCCAACGCCGCGGCCGTTGGCGCCCCAAACGCCGAGCCCTTTATGTGGCCGTGGGTGGGCGAAGCTCGGCGCGTGACCACTGCGGCGCACGACGGGCGACGGGCGAAGCGGAAAGCGCCCCAGCCCCGACGCAGCGGGATACATACGTATACATACATATACATATATATATATATATACAAAACTGCATTGGCGCTACGCGCCATGCACCTTGGTTGTTTGGAATTTGCACGCTAGCGGAGTGCGAGCGTGCGTGCATGCGCACACACATGCGTCTATGACTGCATAGTACATATGTACATGTATATTTAATTGTGTACGTACATCCACATGCACACGCAAATCGTCAGTGTAACTAGGCGGTAGTGGCCAGACCAATTTCTCATATCATCGCGCCACTAAAATGCGCGAGGGTCTCAGGCAAACGTGGTCAGACTACCGTGGGACAATGCGTCGCCGAGGTCAGTGTTGCGAGGACGTCCCGGGTGAAGATGGCCTGAACACCTCCGCTCAGGGAAGGGCATATCCGAAGTCAGCCGCGCGAGGAAGTTACAAACGAGGAGTGATCTGAACACCTCAGCTCAGGGCATCCTTGAACTTAGAGTTGCGAGAAGTCGCACGCGAAAGTGGCCGAACCACCACGGTGCAAGGCACCTCCGAAGTGAGACTTGCGAGAGTGTCTCAGGCGACAGTGGCTGGAACACCTCAACTGAGAGTGTCTCGGGCCCCAGAGCTGCGATGATGTCTCAAGCCAAAACGGCTGGACCGATGCGAAGCAAGGCGCTTCTGAAGTCGGAGTTGCGAGCATATCTCTGGCGAAGCGGATTAGACTATTTTCCGTTATCTTCTCTTCCTCCCCCTTTTCCTTTCCTTTCCTCCTCCTCCTCCTGTTCCTCCTCCTCCTCCTGTTCCTCCTCCTCTTCCTCTCCCCCCTCTCCGCTTCTTTTTTTGTCCATTCTCCCCATCCCTGGCGGCGCGGCGCGGTGCCGCTCGGCCTCTCTGCGAGTCAAGCGGCAAAGGGTGAGAGAACCCCCCCGAAGCCGCCAAGGGGGCCCGAAGGTAGTGCAAGAGGCGGCGCAGGTTTTGAAATCCCCCAGGGGCTCCTCGGATTCGGCCGGCCCTCTCCGGCAAGGTAGGCAAGGGCACCGCGTCCATGTGCTCAATCCCCCGTATCCCCCTCCCCTCGTGTTCGTTCCCTCCTCCATGTCCCCCTCCTCCTCGTCCTCGTCCTCGCCATTTGATACGACAACGACGACGACGAAGAAGGCGACGACAAAGAGAAGGGATAATGAGAGGGGGGGCCGCTGTGTTGGGATCTCGTGGTGCGCCTCTCGGGGCCCTCTGGGAGGCAGTTTTGGAGCCTCTTGGGGGTGTTTTGGGGTTCTTGGGATCTTTTGGGGGCCTCTTGGGGGCTCCTTGGGGCCTCTTGGGAGCCTCTTGGGGCCTCATGGGGCTCTCTCCGGGCCTCTTGGGGCCCTCTCGCGGCGGAAAATTTAGTTTTTGAATTTTTGGGCGCCCTCTTGGGTCTCTCTTGGGGCCGTCTTGGTGCTCTCTTCGGCCGTCTTGGGCGCCTCTTGGGCGGTCTCGGAGCCCTCCTGGACCGTGTTGGGGCCTTCTTGGGGGCCTCTTGGGCAGTATTGGGGCGATCTAGGGAGCCTCTTGGGCCATGGTGGAGCGTCGGGAAACGGGAAAAGCGAGAAGGCCAAAAACATCGAAAACACACACAGGAAAATCAACAATTGTAGCCTCTCGGGGCTCTCTTGGGAGGCCTCTTGGGGGTCTCTGGGGGCGTCTTGGGCGCGTCTTGGGCAGTCTTGGGCCCAGATTGGGCGTCTTGGGCCCATCTTTGGGTGTCTCGGGGCCCTCTTTAGCCGTCGTAGGGTTTTTTTTTTCGCGTCGCACTCGCAGGACAGACACGGAGCACTCTGCAGGAGCGCCCCAAAGGCTCAGGGAGGCCGAACTTCGTTTGGGGGGGGGGGGGGGGCACCGTGTGCCGCTTTTCCGGGGTCACCGGCCCTGTAAAAAATATAAATAGGAATGTATATATATATATATATATATATATATATATACACATACATACATACATACATACATACATACATACATACATACATACATACATACATACATACATACACACACACACACACACACATACATACATACATACATACATACATACACATACATATGTACATACACATTTACATATACATATATATACACACAAGACTGCAGTGGCGCTTCGCGCCATGCACCTTGGTCCTCGAAATTTGGTATGCAGGCGGAGTGGCAGGACAATCAAGCCGACAATTTAGCGATAACTTCGTGTTGCCTTTTCCGGCATCGCCGCTATGATAATGTTGTTCGTTATCCTTCCTCCATGCTTCTTTTTCCTCATTCTCGCCATACCTGTGCATTCTTCCCATCCTCCTCAGCTCTTTTTGCGGAGGCTCGTCCTTGGAGAGCCTCTGGGAGCCTCTTAAAAGTGTGTCAGGCTTTCTTAAGGCCTTCTGGAGGCCTCCTGGACGTTTTCTGGGGGCCTCTGGGGGCTTCCTCGGGAAAACCTGCCTCCAACGGCAGTCTCCTTCAACGACTGGGTCACGACTTGGAATGCTTCGGAGGGTGTCTTGGGGTCATCTTGGGCCGTCATGGGGCTCTCGTGTGCCATCTTGGAGCCCTGTTGTGGCGTTTTGTGACTCTCTTGGAATGCCTGGAAGCCGTTTCGGATGGTTGTGGGGCGATTTTCGAGCCTCCCAGGCGGCTTCGGACGCTCAAAGATCGACTTCCTGGAGCGTCGGGAAACCGAAAAGGGAGAACCCCGAAATGTACCAACAAAAACTACAGAACATCAGCGAATTTTGCCTGTTGGGGGTTTCCGGGGAATGTTTTTGGAGGCCTTGGGTGACGTTTTGGAGCGATCTTTGGGGGTACGACGGCTTCGTTGGGTTGTCAGGGGTCGTTTCGGGGGCGCGCCAGAGCGCCTGGAGCCCTCTAGGCCCCTCTTCAGGCTCTCGTGGAGCGCCCTGGGAAGTCCAGGACGATCCGGGGGACCTTCGGCAATGGTGTCCGGGGGGCCCGAACACCCCGGAATCCTGGGGGGTCGGTTTTTTTGGGGGGGAGTGACGGGGTTCCCCCCCCCCCCGGCTTGCAAAAAATACGAAGAGGAATACATGTACATATATATATATATATATATATATATATATATATCCTCAGGACGAAAGTGTTTTCCTCTTGGGTCCGGAACCACGGTGTGAAGTCTGGAGCAGACCCGTATGATATAACCACCGTCGGATCTCATGAACCTCGCGCGGATCCAAATGTGGTTTTGGTGTTTGTTTCGGTGGATCCGATTTCCGTCCGTACGGATCCGATTTCGGATTCGCTGGATCCGTGTCCGGTCTCATTTTTTACGGCGGATCCGATTTCTACCCTGTTTTAAATTTATATTATTATTAAATTAAACCAGGGAGCCGGAAGAAATCGGATCCGCGGACCCCGCAACCCGCCCGTGTTAAGATTCTATGGGGGGAGGGGGGTTCGGTCATCAATTTTCCACGATGGGCCCTGCGTCGTCTCGCGCACTCCCATCAATCAACTCCCCGCGCGAGCGGGCCCCTTCAACATGAATACATACATACATCCCCCCCCCCCCCCCCCCGTTGCTGCAAACAGCTCGTCTGGTCGCCGTCCTTTCGGCGGCGCCGACAGTGTCTCGCGAACTCCTCATGGCCATTTTCACCTCGAGAGGAAAATCTTTCGTCCTGCGTAAGTATATATACATACATACATACATATATATATGTATATATATATATATATATATATACAAGACTGCATTGGCGCTGCGCGCCATGCACCTTGGCCCTTTGGAATTCGCGCGCTAGCGGAGTGCGAGCGTGCGAACATACGCACACACACATGCGTCTATGAATGTATAGTACATATGTACATGTTTATATACGTTTGTATGGATATGTACATGTATCTGCAATTGGTCAGTGTAACTATGTGGCGCATGCACATGCGTATATCAGGCGGCAGTGGCCTGAACAGTTGTTCATATCATCGCGCCACTAAAAGGCGCGAGGGTCTCAGGCAAACGTGGTCAGACTACCATGGGACAGCGCGTCGCCGAGGTCAGCGTTGCGAGGGCGCCCCGGGTGAAAATGGCCTGAACACCTCCGCCCAGGGGAGGGCGTATCCGAAGTCAGCCGTGCGAGGAAGTTCCAAGCGAGGAGTGGTCTGAACACCTCTGCTCAGGGCATCCTTGAACTTAGAGTTGCGAGAACTCGCGCGCGAAAGTGGCCGAACCACCATGGTGCAAGGCACCTCCGAAGTGAGACTTGCGAGAGCGTCTCAGGCGACAGTGGCTGGAACGCCTCAACTGAGAGTGTCTCGGGCCCCAGAGCTGCGACGATGTCTCAAGCGAAAACGGCGGGACCGATGCGAAGCAAAGCGCTTCTGAGGTCGGAGTTGCGAGCGCATCTCTGGCGAAGCGGGTTAGACTACTTTCCGTTATCTCCTCTTCCTCCTTCCCCTTGTCCTTTCCTTTCCTTTCCTTCCCTTTCCTCCTCCTCCCCCTCCTCCTCCTCCTCTTGTTCCTCCCCCTCTCCCCCCCCTTCTCCGCTTCTTCTGTGGTCCATTCTTTCCACCCCTGGGGGGCATCGTTCAGTATGATAAAATGAAGGATGCAGCCGAAGTGGCTGTGGAAGGAACCATCGAAACAGCGGTGGGAGTGGGGGGGACTGGTTTTCGCACAAACTTGGCAAGCGGGAAGAAGAAATTGAAGAGGATGAGGAGGAGGAGGAGGAGGAGGAGGAGGAAGACGTTGCAAGTGTTCGCGCGGCCGTGAGTCCCCAGAGAGTGTTTCCCCAGGAGGTGTGCTGAAACCGAAGGTTCCCGACGGCCTGATCTCCGGAATGTCACAAAAACCTGGTTCCCAACAGCGCGTCCGGATGAGATGGCGTCGCGGCCCCGACGGTTTGCATTGCGTGTTGCGAGAAGCTCAGTCGAGGCGGGAGGAGGAACACGAAGGGGATGAGGAGAAGGAGAAGGAGGCAGAGGAGGAGGATGAAGAGGAGGAGAAGGATAAAGAGGACAGATTATGTGGATATCTGGGGCACAGCCGAGGTGTCGCGGAAAAAATCCGCAGCAGAGCCTTGGGAGAGTGAGGAGAGCTGCTTCTGCTAGACCTTTGGCGGGGCGGAGCGTGAAACATCACGGGGAATTAGGAGAAGGAGGAGGAGGAGGTAGAGGAGGAAGAGAATGAGCAAGAGGAGAAGAAGCTCTTGGGTCCTTCGGTGGTTTGAACGAAAAATGGCCTCGCTGCGCCATTTGATACGTCAACGACGACGAAGAAGGCGACGACAAAGAGAAGGGGGGAGCTCGGGGCCCTCTGGGAGGCAGTTTTGAAGCCTCTTGGAGGTGTTTTGGGGTTCTGGGGATCTTTTTGGGGCCTCTGGGGGCCTCTTGGGGGCTCCTTGGGGCCTCTTGGGAGCCTCTTGGGGCCTCATGGGGCTCTCTCCGGGCCTCTTGGGGCCCTCTCGCGGCGGAAAATTTAGTTTTTGAATTTTGGGGCGCCCTCTTGGGTCTCTCTTGGGGCCGTCTTGGTGCTCTCTTGGGCCGTCTTGGGCGCCTCTTGGGCGGTCTCGGAGCCCTCCTGGACCGTGTTGGGGCCTTTTTGGGGGCCTCTTGGGCAGTATTGGGGCGATCTAGGGAGCCTCTTGGGTCATGGTGGAGCGTCGGGAAGCGGGAAAGCGAGAAGGCCAAAAACATAGGAAAAACACACAGGAAGATCAACAATTGTAGCCTCTCGGGGCTCTCTTGGGAGGCCTCTTGGGGTCTCTGGGGGCGTCTTGGACGCGTCTTGGGCAGTCTTGGGCCCAGATTGGGCGTCTTGGGCCGATCTTTGGGTGTCTCGGGGCCCTCTTTGGCCGTCGTAGGGTTTTTTTTTCGCGTCGCACTCGCAGGACAGACACGGAGCACTCTGCAGGAGCGCCCCAAAGGCTCGGGGAGGCCGAAATTCGTTTGGGGGGGGGGGGCACCGTGTGCCGCTTTTCCGGGGTCCCCGGCCCTGTAAAAAAATAAAATAGGAATATATATATATATATATATATATATATATATATATATATATATATATATATATGCTTCTCTACACCTGTTTTTGTGCACTCCGCCAGGGAGCTTGTCAGGCCAGGACCTCTGGGGGCTACTCAGGGGTCAACCCAGGAGTTGGGAGAGGTCCCGCCCCGTCAGCGGCATCCAAGGGCCTCCCAACCCGCCTGGCACAGCCGTGGCGCTTAAGCACCCGCGCTGCGTCCCAGACGAGCTGACACACTTGCACCGCCGGGAGGTTAACGTCACCAACCCCTGAACCCCCTAGCTCTCGTCCTGGCAATCACTCGCGCGGAGGCAGGCACGGCCACGCGCGAGACGGTAGCAATGCTGCCCCCTGTCTGTGGGTGGGCCAACACAGCTACGGAAGATGGATGAAACTCAACCGTTCTCCATCAACGGCGTCGCGCACGCTCAGGTGGACTCCGCATAGGCTTCCTTGGAAGGTTACTATATGCTTCTCTACACCTGTTTTTGTGCACTCCGCCAGGGAGCTTGTCAGGCCAGGACCTCTGGGGGCTACTCAGGGGTCAACCCAGGAGTTGGGAGAGGTCCCGCCCCGTCAGCGGCATCCAAGGGCCTCCCAACCCGCCTGGCACAGCCGTGGCGCTTAAGCACCCGCGCTGCGTCCCAGACGAGCTGACACACTTGCACCGCCGGGAGGTTAACGTCACCAACCCCTGAACCCCCTAGCTCTCTCCACAGTCCCTACCCTGGCAAAAGCCGCTCCCTCTTGCTCTTACCTATTCCCTCCACCCTGCTGTAATGAAATGAGGGAGGAAAGGTGGAGGATGGGCGGGACAGACAGACAGGCAGTACAAAGCAAGAACAGTTCATCTCGCTTCTGCTCGCAGTCGGGACGCGAGCAGGCCGCAGCGCCTCCGCTGCGTGGGCGAGAGATTTAATTGAGTGGCCTCGGCGACGGCATCCTGAACATACAAGCGGGCCGTGCGCGCCGAGGCCCATCTGCCTCGGAGCAGCGTCTGCTCCATGGAGCCGTGGCTGCGGAAGTCGGCGGAGGCGCCGCCCCGACGCCAGCTGTAGAGGGTGAGCTTCGCATCTTGCAGCTCCAGCAGCTCACGCACGCGGCCAAAGGTGCTCATGAAACTGCTTGGCTCCATCCCGAGGCACAAGTCCTGCTTGTGCGCCTGAGCCTTTGCCCTGGCAAGGAGGGCGACCGCTACGCCGCTCCGCACGAGCACGAACTCTCGGGCACCAGTCTGATGCTGGCTCTTGGTGTTGCGCAGCTGCAGCACGGCCATTTGGCGGAGTGGATACAGCTGTACATCGGACCACACGAGCGAGGTCATCTCACCCGTCCGGAGGAAAGCGTCGTAGCCTGCTGCCAGCACCGCCGCAGCGCCGAGCTGGCCCACGGCCGCAAATGCCCCTGCGAACGCTGCCGCAATCAGCGGCCCGATCGGCAGCGCCCGCCCAGCTGGCTCCAGGCGTTGCCACGTCTTGGCCAAGCGCCAGCTGTCCCGCAAGTGCCCTCGCACGGGCGGGAAAGCGTGCGTGATGCCTGCAATTGCATTATTAATCTCAAACAAAGATCCTCCGCTGAGCCAACGGCTCTCGATGAAGGCGGCCACGCCAGCGTCGACCTGAGCGGGCGTCTGCGGCTGCCGGTGCTCCTGGATCCAGAAATCAACGACATCATCGACCGCCGCACGGTACCGCTGCAGGGTGAGTGGCGTGACCATCGACTCCCTCAGCGGTTGGGACCTCGCTGCAGCTCGTCGCGCCATCGCCTGGGCCGTGACCCGGCTCACCTTTGCTGCTGCTGGCACTGCGCGCTTGCCGGGGGCGGCCCTCCTGGCCCTCGCCGGCGGCAGCACTGGGAGCGTGGCAGCGGCGGCCGAAGCTCCAGCGGGACGGCGTGTCGGCGGGCATGTCGTCGGTGTCGCAGTAGCCGTGCAGCGGGTACCCTGCCGTCGCGAGGAGCAGGGAGTTGAGCCGGCGGAGCGCTGGCTGCAAAGCCCTCGCGCTCGATCTGCCTTTGGTGCTGACTGCCGCGATCGCTTGGGCATCCAGAATGTGCAGGTAGCGGCAGCGGTGGTTCTCCACTGCCCGGCACCTCCAGCGCGCTCCAGCCACCGCAGCCTCCAGCTCCAGCGCCGAGATGTGCCCAGGCCGCTGCCAGCGAAAGCCTTTGGCGATCCGCCAGGCCCAGAGGTGCGTACGGAGGGCTGCCCGCGGCCACGCGCGGGCGCGGTAGGGCGCCCCGGTGTCAAGCCGGACGTCCGTGCCCCCGCGGTCCGCGACCCTCAGGAACTCTACGATCAGGCTGCGTTCCAACTGCGGGTCGTGATGTCCCGGCTGCTGGAAGTCGGGGACCACGTTCCAGTTCGCCTCGCACGTGCCCACAGCGAGGCAGCTGCTGCCTGGGATGGCGGCCGCTAGCGCCCCCACCTGAGCGAGCCACGAGCCGAGAAGATACATGACAGCCTGGACGCAGAACGTATTCCCGATCAGGGACTCAATGACGCTGTCTCGCTCGGCGGCGGGGGCACTATCTTTTACAGCGGCCTGGAAATAGAGACGGTCGAACCCCATCAGAGCAGCACGCTCCTCAGGCACGGGCAGCCGGCCCCGCTCACGCCTCGCGTCCCAGATGAGGCTGCCGTCCTCGTAGTTGTTGACCTGGTAGCGGTAGCTGTCGGCAGCCCAGCGCTCCGCGGCCTGCACCGAGGCGCGGTCGAGGCCCACGGGCCGGAACGGCGGGTGGCGTCGCGGGATTGGCCTCGTGAAGCAAGGGAGGTCTGCCTCAGGGTCCAGTGTCGACCAGCCCTCCAGGAGCGAGGCACTCAGTGGGAGCCTCTCCACCGCAAGCGAGACCTTGAAGTACGCGGCTTCTCCCACACCCTTGGTCTCGACGGTGGCGTCGGACGCCAAGAACGCCGTGACAGGCCACGAGCACCAGTACAGGCGGGGCCGCCTGACGTGAGTGAGACACCTGGCATCGAGGAACACGGGCGTGACTCCAAGCGCCCTGGTGAACTCTGCCCTCGACTCTAGGGTCATGCTGAACACGTTCTCGACGAACCACATGGTGCGCTTAGGAAAGGCAGCCTCCGCTGCCTGGATCAGCTCGGGGACCCGGAAGAAGAGCCTCGACCTCGACCCCTCTAGGCCGGTCCCCACGACATTGATGCTCGCAAGGTCTTGGCACGGGCTCCCCGCGGTCAAGACGACCCAGTCGGCGTCCCGTGCGTAGCCCTTCAGCATCTCAGTAAACCGCGCCGCGTCGACGGCCTCGATGTTGCCAAGCTCAATCACGCCCGCCCAGCGGCGACGCACCAGTCGCCGGGCAGCGGGCTCAACCTCGCAGCTGACGTGGGCCATCACGTCAATCGGGAGTCTGGAGGCCGCCACCGCGGCCCCAGCAGCGCCTGCGAAGACCTCGATGAGAACTATGCGAGGGCGCCACCGCACACCACGCACAGGAGCCGCAACTGCACCAGGCCGCAAAGTCACTGCTGATGCTCCCCCTCTCGCGCAGGCAACGCCCTGCGCCGAGAGCCCGGCCGTGTGGCAGATGCCCCCGGCGCGCTCGCTGGCATCGGTCGCAATGACACAAGTGTCGATCCTTGCGCGCAGGTCGGTGTATGCCAGCGGCAGCGCCATCGCGAAGCCCAAGAGCTCGTCGCACATGCCAAGGGGAACAGCCTGCGGGCGCGTCCAGCGCCCAGCAGCCCACGCGCTGTTGAGGAACCCCATGAAAGGCCTCCTGAACTCCGCTGCCCTGACGCACCTGCCTAGGATCATGAGCATGCCCTGCGACGAGAGGCCCTGTCTGCCCATGCCCCACAGGATGAACGCCAGCAGCTGGTGAAGCTTCTCGGTTGTGACTCCGACCCGGCCGACGGCCCCGTCAAGTCCCGCGCCCATCCGCTCCAGGACCAGCGCGCGGTGCTTGGCCTTGCCGGGGGCGACGCTGATCCCCGAGCGGCCGCAGGCGGCCCTCTGCTCCTCCTGCGCGCAGCTCATCGTGCCGAGGAGCTCCGCGACCATCGCGTTGGGCACCACCTCGCCATGGTCCCAGTCGTCGATGTAGTACTGGATCCACTGCTGCTCGAGCTCCTTCGACTTGAACGGAAGTGGTCGGTCCTTGCGCCACTCGAGCTCCGCGGGAAACCCCGCAGCGAGGGGGCGAGAGCCGAACCCGAGGCGCCTGTGGCAGTGCTGAAACACCGTGACCGCGTTGATCCAGCCCATCGGGATGACGCGCAGCGCGAGGTGTGTCTTCCCAGGACCCGGCACGCCGATGAGCTCGTTCGGGATCGCCTCCGCGAGGGCCATGTACGGCTGCCAAGCCTCGGGCAGCTCGTAGCAGTAGAAAGCGGAGGCTTGGTCATCTGACGACCAGAGCAGCATGTGGCCCTCTGGGAGCGGGATGGCGACCCACGAGGGCGACGCGCTAAGGGTCCCGATGTCGTCCCTCATGATGCGCTGGTAGCTGTTGGCCGGGACCATGTTGATGATCAGGCGCTGGACGCACGCCTGGCCAGGTGACGGCGTGCCACCCTTGGCGACCCCAAACGCCCCGGCGAGCACCTTGCGGTTCCCGACCTTGAAGATGCGGTCGTCGGCGATCGGCGCAGCCAGCCCCAGCTCGACGAGCTTGGTCCCGATACTGTACCACTCCTGCTTGGACGTGACCTGGATCGCCGCCCGCGGGACCTCTGCAGGCCACTCATCTCGAGGGAGCAAGGCCAGCGTGGGGTCGGCAAGCCAGGCGCCCACCTGAGCGTCCGCGATGTCGACCGCCTTGACAGAGGCGGCGACGCCCCGCGCGGGGAGGCCTGGCATGATGCCCGCAAGCGAGAGTGGCAAGGCGCGGGACGTCTCCTCGCCCCCGTAGGAGACGGTCCTCGACGCGATGACCTGGTCCCAGTCTGGGAGCTCGAAAGCTGTGGCGGCATCCTGAACGAAATACTCACAGGCCTCCTGCACAATGCCGAGCGCACTGATCTGACTTGCCGTGGGCCGCCTTGCGGCGACGGTTGGACAACGCATGTGCCCCGTGTACTGGTAGTTCAGGCTGAAGACCACGAGCTGGGCCCACCCCTGCGCCGTGGCGGCGTCCACCTCGCAGGTCTCCGGCAGCTGCTGGTGCAGGTGCCAGGCGGCACGGTACCTCTCGAAGAGCGGGGCGTCGGGCAGCGGTAACGGCAACACCTCGCGCAGCCGCGCGAAGCTGGCCGTGGGGTCTGGCGAAGTGCACATCTTACGAACGTACCGCCCGATCGCCCCTGGCGAACCGTGCACCGCCTCGTGGACCGCGAGGGCGAGCCTGAACTTGGAGCTGACGCCCGTGCCCACCTCGGCTAGCATCTGGCGCCACCGCCGAGCCTGCGAGCTGCCGCGTAGCTGCCGCTCAGGCGGGCGGAGGGCAGGCAGGGGCATGCTCGGGGCCGCGGCCTTAGCCGCGTCGGCCCTCACGCCCGAACCCAGGCCGCCCTGCGAGCAGCGCTCGTGCCGCGGCTCTTCCCCGTCTTGCCTTTGCCGCGGCTCTTGGCAGCCAGCGGCCTCCCCCGATGCGCGCCTTCCATGCTGCCTGGGTCTCGCCCTCGCGCCTCGGGTGGGCCGCCTTGTGCTGCGCGAAGCTCCGGCCTGCTGCCGCGTCCGCTGGTGGCACGCGGGCGGCGGCTGCTGCGTCGGGGTCCCCCTCGGAGTCGCTCAGGAGCTGGACCGACCGCGTGGGACTGCGGCTGGCCCTCCGCGCTGCTGGCTGCTTCTTCCCGGCGGGGGGAACTGCGGGACCGTCGCCTGGAACTCGTCCGGCAAGGATCCTCATCGCCTCGGGCGATCCCGAGACTGGCGTCCCGGGAGCAGGGGGCGGGGGGCGCGCCTCCGCGCGCCCATGGCCTGCAGGTGCCGCCCCCCCCTGCAACGGAGACGGCTCCCGGCCAGACCCCTAGCCCGGCCTGCGGTCTGCAAGTCGCTGGCGGAGTTCGGCGACCTTCAGCTCCCGGGCCTCGACCTTCTCGGCAGCGTTCTCCTCGTCCAGAGAGGCGCCTGATGGAAGCTGTTCCTGTGCGACAAGCGTGAGCCACCGTGCCGACCGCCAGTTCCCGTCGCGGATGGCCATCGTCCGCGCCTTGAACTCCTGCATGAGCAGATCCGCAGTCTCGACGACCTCTCCGCGCAGGATTCCGTCGAGCGCCAGCCCCAGCGTGCGGAGGACCCGCACCTCGTCCGTCCCCAGCGTCCGCGGCAGGTGAGCAACGAAGAACACCGTGTTCAAGAACTGCGTGGCACACGGGGCCAGAGGGTCGGCCTCGCCTGCGGACAACTGCTGGGTGAACTGGCTGCGCAGGTGGCCAAGCCCGTTCTCGAGGAGAGCGCCGGGCCGCTGCCGAGCGATCCTGCGGAACAAGTCCCGCTTGATGTTCACGCCCTGGTAGCGGTCGCGGCCCCCAAGGCGCTCCGTGTCGCTCTCCGCGCCGTCCTCCGCGTCGTCGTCGTCGCGGCCCAGGAGCGCCGCGGTCAAGGCTGATGCCAGCCTGCTCCTCGACCCAGCGGCGCCTGTGCGCGCAGGGGCAGCAGCGGCGGCTCGGCCGGCCACCACCTGCGCCAGGCGCTCGCCTACCGCTCCTGCTGGGCGCGCAGCATTCTTGGGCGTGCCCTGCCTCGGCACACCACGAGCTGCCCTGCCCCCGAGCCGCGCCAGCCGCGCCTCGAGCTCTGGGTCCTCGGCAGTCTCCTCGAGCCCTGCAATCTCCTGGTCGAGAGGGCTCGCCTCTCCTGGTCCGCCTGGGGTCGGGGTGCCCTCCACCTCGCGGGCCCGCTTGCGCGGCGGCCCGCGTGGCTCCTCCTCGTCCTCGTTGCCCCCATCCCCGAGCGGCCAGCCGCCGAGCTCTCCAGGCAATGGCTCGGCCGTGGGCGCATCGGTCATCACAAGCGCTCCAGGATTCGCGGCCGGGCAGATGAGCTTCGCCTGCTCGCGGGCGACGTCGCGGGGGTCCACCACCTGCCACACGTCCAAGTGCTCGACCACTGCGCCCACAGGAGCGACCGCCCCGCACTCGTCGGCGCTGCACTTGCAGAGGTGGAAGACCGTGGCCAGGGGTCGCGCGCCCCGCTGCCCGCAGGAGGCTGCATACCACGAGAAGTACGGGTCGCTGGCGCCCACATGCCGGCCCTTGAAGTACCGGCCGAATGCGTCCGCCTGGTAGGCGACCTCCACCTCGAGCATCTCGACGCCCTGCGGCGCCCCGAAGTCGTCCTTGACCCGCGCCAGGACCCGAGCTCCAGCCGCCAGCGGCAGCCCCGGCACCAGCTCGCCGTTCAGCGCTGCGTCGAGCCAGGCCCCCCGCGGGAAGGGCCACCCGACCGCTGCCGGGGCTGCCCGCTCCATCGGGCTCCTCGCCAGCAGCACCGCGGGAGAGGGGCGACCCGCGCCCGGGATCCTCGTCTCCCAGCCAGGTTTTCGCTCCCCTCAACCCACAAAGGCTGCCAGCGAGGCTGATCAGAATCAGTCGGCCGAGCGTGGCCCTCCAAGCGGCCGCGCTCGGCGCGGCAACCTTCAGTAGACAGAGTGGCTCGGCAGCGGCCACAGACGGGCGGGACCGCCCGGTGACTCCGCTGCCTGTCTCCAGCCAACACAGCTACGGAAGATGGATGAAACTCAACCGTTCTCCATCAACGGCGTCGCGCACGCTCAGGTGGACTCCGCATAGGCTTCCTTGGAAGGTTACTATATATAT
>CAUYUJ010001940.1:0-10000 GCA_963575745.1 Prorocentrum cordatum | reverse complement strand
TCTGAAGCTCTGCACATCTTCTCGGGGCCCTTCTGGAGACCGATCAAGAGGTTCTTGTGGTCCGTGATAATGGTCGCCCTGGGCCCCGTGAGGCATGAAGCCATGTAGAACGCGTAGTGCTCTGCCAGGCCCGCGCTCTGCACACGCCCTGGCACTGGCCCGTAGGCCACCGATGAAACTTGCTCGCTGCCGTGCTGGAGAGATACGACCGCCCATCCTGCCCTCGTCATCCACTCCACATCTGGGTTGACCCCCGAGCCGTCTATAAAGATCTCTTCGCTGAGGTAGCCGCATCCTAGGAGACCGCGCTGAGGGCATTCGTGATCTTGCAAGGGCGGAGGCATGGCGTCTCTCATACTGTCTGTGGCCCCGAAGTCGACTAAGCAGTTGCCAAGGAACTCCCGACCGACCGACACGACATCATCATAACCCTGATCACGACGCCATGCCTCTAAGCCGTCGCATCCGTAAAGTCTGTGAGATAGCGAGCCTGACGGGTGTCCGCACCACCTGCAGGCGGACGACAGGGAATAACGCTCTTCGTAGAGCTTGGACTGCGTCCACAATCCACCTGACATGTGTATTGAAACGAGATCTGCTGAAACAGGATGACCTTTGGCCCGAAGAACCTGCAGCTCTGCCTTGATCGGGTCCAAGAAGGGGGTCCCATTCCAGCCCATGTGTCTGGCCGATTGCAGCTCCTGGTGCCTTTTGAGGCCCCTGTGGATAAGCGCTTTGAGGGTCTTGATGCTAACCTTCTCGAGGTCCACCACGAGCCCCTGAGGACCCTCCCGAAGCTTGAAAGACCTGATTTGCCACCCAAGACGACGCAGCGTCTGTGCAACAGCTCCCCCTGGGCCACACACAGTAGCCCATCCCAGACTGATATTGGACAATCCAGCCTCAAAAATAGCCTGCGTAACGCCCTGAGGAGCCCAACCTTCATGGAGAGCCTGGAGCCACGTCGTGAGGGGTAGGGTGTTTATCAGGTACGCTGGGTCGAGGTCGGGCGGGTCGTGCAACAGGTACTGCACCGCCCTGGACCTACCCTTGGCATTGCCAAATAGGGCGAAGGCCGATACCGCTCGGAGGTTAGAGAGATCTGTGTCGTTCATGCCACATACCCGGACCCCATACGAGGCCGATGCGAGGCCTCCAGCTCGGAACATTCTAGAGAGCCCACGCCTGTGGTGACGGAGGGCACGGAACCGATGAGACCTCTTGCGGAGGTTGTTCACGCGGCCTTTCAGAACTCTCTTACCGTTCCTCACCTGCTGGCTGAAATCGTGCCCGAGGTTCTTGGCACTCGAGCACACCTTGAACTTTAAACTCTTGAGGTTGGCGCCGATATCCTGCGCCAACTTGCTGGGCGATGCGACGAGCTGACACTTCTTCCTAGACGCTGAAAACTCCACATCATGCAATCGCTTGCACAGTGCTGGGGGAGCCCTGGACAAGGACTCTCTGACGACCTTCTCCGATCCGAGCGCCGAGACCGTGATATCGTCTACCATTACATACAAAGATAGCGATGGCCAGTACTTCTGCATGTACACAAGCGAGTCATACAGTACAACACGCAACATCGTCGTAGCGAACGAACACCCCGCTATGATCGAACAGCCGATCGAGAACGTACTCGAAACCGCCTCTCGAATCTTAATCATCCTCGGCCCTCCATACACCATTATCAGTAGGCGAGCTCGACGAAGACTAAATGGATGTTTCTGGCAGGCGGCCCAAAGCACTTCATGACATTTTTTTCGTGCGCCTTCTCGAGATCGATCAAACCCGAACCTGAAAAAGCTCCGATTGGCCGCCTCTGCTTGGGCCGCCTGCTTCCAAACTGACTGTTCACAAGACTTGCCTTTGGAGCCGTATACGCACTCAAGGTGGTGCTCGCGCTCCCACTTCTTGGCCTCCGAGTGTCGCATGCGACCAAGCAACCGCACGCACGTGGCCAGGATGCCGATCGGGCGGCGCCCTCCATCAGGATTCTTCAAAAAGGCGATGAGCGCCGCATGGCACTGCTCTGGAATAATGAGATACGTCTCCACAAAAGATAAGAACTCAGCGAAAACTGCCAGAGCTTGATCACTCAGTTGTCTCAAGTTCCCTGGATTCCAACCGTCTATCCCAATCGCCGTGTTCTTGCTGAACTTCTGAAGGGCCCCTCGAACCTCTGATACCGTGGGCGCAGGAGGGGGCCCCCCAAGCGGCACGTTGAGGCCCTGGGCTCTTGACCTGGATGGTGTACCTTCACGCCATATGTGCTTCCATTCTTCCAAGAGGGCCTCCAGGGTGTCGACTGGCCCCGCTGGGGCCCCGTCCAGGCCAGCCCCGTCAGGGACCCAACCCAACGGTTTCTTCGTCCAACGAAATACTCCTCCTCCTCCTCCTTGCTTCAGATTTTGATCCACCCATTGCCTCCACTGCTGAGTCTTCTTCGTCCCGGCGCTCGACTCTTCAGCATCTGCAATGGCCCGAACGGCCGCCAAGGCGCCCTGCAGCTCCTCGTGGGGGGCGGTGGCGTGCAGCTGAAGTCTTTGCTTAAAACTCACCCACTCTGGAATGCTGCTGGGAATCTGCACTGGGGCCTCGAGCTTCCGAACAAGATCCTGAACTCCAGCCGAATCCCAAGAAAGCTCCTTCCCATGAAGATAAGTCAGCCCCCCCCCCCCAGCCAAACCTGATATCTCCTGAGCATCCTGGACCCCTGACTGCACCGTGGAAAGGGACCCGAAACGTGCTTCTGCAAAACTGGCTTCTCGACCACCTGGAACTTTGGACCCCGACCGCAGCACTCCGCATGCTCAGTAGCCTCGATGCCTAACACGTCGCACAGCTCCCGCTCCATGGAGTCACACATCTCCCCATAGAGCGATGATAACTCCGCACGTGATGGCTGTCGTCGCAGCCGTTCAAACTTGCCCTCGAAATGGGTCCAGTCCTGCGGCGGAGGTGTTGGACCTGAGGGCTTGTCTAGCGGAAGCGGCTTCGGCACCTTCAGCACCCTCTGCGTCCTCTGATGTGCCGTCGTACCTAGGCTAAGTGAAACTGGATAATGAGCCCTGTTACTGGAATCCTCTCGCCTGACGCACGCCCGAACTTCCCCAACAAGATCGTGCGAAACGACAAAATAATCAAGTTCACGCCACACCTTGCCTACTCGACAGGTCGGCTTCCCCGAATTGACTACCAGAGCTCGGAGTTTTCCCCAGACAGGCATCTTCTGGACCTCCGAGGGCACGTCGTTCCAGTCAGTCGCTATCACAAAAGGCCTCTGAGAACTATAGAGAAACTCCCCCAGCTGGTTGAGCAACTGTTTACCCTTAGCTCCTTGGACCCCTTCTCCGCCCGGAAAATACAGGGAACACATATAGAAACCACCACGCACACACGCAATCGTTGACCCATGCAACCGTTGAGCGCGCATGGAGAAGGTGCCGTGCTCCACCTGCAACTTCACTGACGCCTATGTGCTGACGAACGCCTACTGCTATTCCTGCTGAGACGCCCCCCAGGTCCGTCTGGTCAGCAGGACTGGTGCGCAGCTTCCAACATTCGCCGGCAGCTGACTTCTCAGACTGTGAAACGTTGGTCTTTACGGCCCTGCACTCCTGGGTACAAATAACTGATGAACTCTTGAAAATATCATGCGTCAAGGCTGCGATAGCGCCTGACCAACCTGATGTATTCACCGTGGTGATCTCCCACGTAGTTCGCAGAGGAACTGCTTCGACGGGTACTCTTGGGCGGCGACTCGCCACCCGTGCTAAACACTCGGCGGAGTTGACGCAGGAGCCTCCGCACCTCCCTTGCCAGCACCTGGACCCTTCCCGAGGATCGGGTGGGTGCCCACCAGGCGCCTCGCGCGGGCGCGAAGCTCCTCCGCCGTGCTCTTGCCCGCTGCTTTCGCCGAAGCCGCAGCGCCAGGCTGCGCTGGCGCCTCGGCCGCGCCTGGCTGGGAGCTGCCGTCGGCGGCCGCCGCACCTGCGCCTGACTGCGCTGGCTGGGCCGACCCTGCAGCCTCAGGCGTCGCAGACTCCTGGCGGCGCCTCTTCGACTGCAACCGAGTCTTGAGCTCCTCATGCTCCTTCTTGTACTGCTCAGCCTTCTTCTTGGGATCTCCAAACATCGCCTTCGCGAGCGTCTGGAACTGCTCCTTGAGCTGAGCCTCGCGCTTGCGCGCCTCCTCCTTGTCTGTCCCCATCGACGTCCACGAACTCCGCCAGGCCGAAAAGGTCCCCCCCCGCACGAGAGAGTCCACTCCTGCTTCCCCTCAAGCATGGCCTCCAAGCTGAGGGTCGGCGGCGCCTGCGTGGCGTCCATGGGCGGCGCGACGACGGCGTGCAGCTCCTTGATCGCCTCTGTGTAGATGGCATCCTGCTTCTCGATCTGGTCCAGGAGCGTGGTGACCTGTGCCTCCTGCTCCGTGACATGCTTCTGTAGCTTCTCGAACTGGGCGGACTCACCGCTGAGGTCCTTCTCCAGTTGCTTGATGCACTTGTGTGCCTGATCAGCTCCGACTTGCGGCGCCACGTGCTGCTTGTCCCTGATGGCCAGCACCTGTTGGTAGTACTCGACCATCTGGGTGTTATTGCTCTTCTGTCCGAGCTGCACCAGCTGCTGCAACTCTGGCACCGTGAGCTCTGGCACTGGGTCCGAGCACGCCTGGACGAGGCCTGGTTGAATGGGCGGACCGTGCAGAGGAGCGCGACCACCAAACCCAGGCGGAGCGCCCAGGTCTCGACCCTTGCCCTTGGGCTTCTTGTTCTTGCCCGTCTTCCAGTGCCGCTCGCAGTGCTTGCACCAGTGCTCGTTGATGGGGGTCTTGCCGCACCCGCAGTGCATACATTTCCAGACAGACGCGTCATGCCAGCCGCCTGCCATCGGGCGTCTCTTCGGAAAACCTGCGAAGCCGTCGAAATCTTCGAGAAACTATGGCCCTCACCCTGGGCCAGGGCTTCTGATCGAGGGTCGCGCGGGCCCCTAGACCACCTTGAGCCCCAACCCCAGGGAAGGCGAAGGCCCCAGGCAACGGCTTGAACCACGTGTCTCCTGCCCCTCCTCCTCCTCCTCCTCCTCCCCCTCCTCCTCCTCCTCCTCCTCCGCTTCCGCCTCCCCCTCCTCCTCCTCCTCCTCCTCACCTCCTTCTTCCTCCTCCTCCTCCTCCGCCTCCTCCTCCTCCTCCTCCACAATTACACACTACGGTACATCGACAAAATGGTGCACCACCTGGCGCTGGAAATAAATCGCATCGCTGTCGTATCAATCGTGTGTTCCCCCCCCCCTCCCCCCCGATCTTACTATTGGGTTCGGACCCGGGCTGGTCGAAACAGCTCGGTGGTGCAACATTTTGTCGGGAGCCCCCGGGCGGCTCTTCGCCATGCACCCAATATTAAGATCGGGGGGAAAGGGGGGGGCAAGAGCAGTGGAGTACAGGTGCCAATGCCCAGCACACGTGGTGCAACATTTTGTCGATGTACAATATGGAAATACTCCCCCACTTCCCCTGATGGCGTCCCGAAGATGGCCGACCCCCCCCGCGTACTGTTTTTTACACACAATATTCCCGGGAAGCGGGTTTTCGCCTGCGCTGTTTTCAAAAAGCTGCTCTCGCTGAGGCGCCGGCCTCATTTCTGCTCCCGAATCGTTCCGAATCGTGTTCCCGCTGCAGCGTGGGCCTCATTTTCGGATCGGTGTTTGGCCTCCGTCGTTCAGGATCGCGTTCTCGCCCCAGCGCGGGCCTCTTTCTCGCGCGCCCATCCGCCCGCCACCACCGCGCCGCCGCACCACCACCACCACCACCACCACCACCACCACCACCACCACCACCAGCACCAGCACCCACCAACCACGCCACACAACCACCCCCCACCACCGTCACAACCACTCACCAGCACACCATCACCACCACACCAGCACCATCCAGCACCAGCACCAGCACCAGCACCAGCCCAGCACACCACCACCACGGCACTACACGCACCACGCGCGCACAGCGCACCACCACCCACTACGCGATCAGGCGCGCGCGGAGCCACAGGTCCGCTACGACATGCGTCCGCGTATAGAGAAAAAATCAGCGCCATGGTAAAGGGTATGGAGGGAGGTGGTATGACGTCAGGCTATTACGCGGCGTGCACCTATCTTGTCCTCCCTCGCCTCCCTCGCCTCCCTCCCTCCCTCCCTCCCTCCAGTCGACCGACCAGGAGGGGGTGCCATCTTGTGGTCTCCTGTAGCCTCCAGGGCCCTCGCCACCTGGGACATCCTGGAGCTCTCTGGGGGCTCGGGCCTTCCCGGGACCTCCTGCGGCCTCCTGGGGTCACTGGGGTCCCGTGGCCTCCTGGGGCCTCCTGGCGCCTCTTGGGGCCTCCTGGATGTTTCCTGATGCTGCTCTGGGGCATCCTGGCGCCCCCTGTGGTCTTCTGGCGCTTCCTGGTGCCTCCTGGGACCTCCAGGTGTTTCCTGGGATCGCCTCGGGTATCCTGTGGCCGCACGGAGGGGTGGCCTCTTGGAGCATCCTGAGGCCTCACGTGGCCTCCCGAGACATATGGGTCGTCTTGAATCCTCCTGGCTCCAACGGTTTCATTGTGTTTTATATTATCCCCCTCCTCCTCCTGTTCCTCCTCCCCCTCCTTCTCCTCCTCCTCCTGCTCCTCCTCCTCATTCCTTTTCCCTGGCCACGCCCTCTTCTTCCTCTTCCTCGTCATTTCGCAGTCGTTCCGTAGTTCAAGCTATGTGACATGTACACAAACCCATTATGATTCCCCGTGGGGCCGTCCAGAATCGCGCCAAACACACAAATTTTCAATTATGTTTCTGCTGCGCCGACGATTAGGGAAGCGTTTTCGACGCCCCCCTGGCGGCCCGATTATGTAGAAACACTCCGAAACCTGAGGTTTCAGAATGATTTTGGACGGCCCCACGGGAAACCTCATCGGTTTTTATATATCACGGTCGGAGCCCCGATGGGGGCTCCAGTATTCCCTGAGCAGGTATACGAATGTACTTGTGTATATGTATGTTTATATATTATAATATTGTATGTGTACATACATATAGACACGCACTCGCGCATACACGCCCATGGAAACAAGTGCATCAATGGCGAGTACACCAATAAGATTTTGTATGGTGTAAGTACTAGTTATGTATGTATATACAAAAACAAATGTATGAAATATGTATTTATGTATACATTGTATATCTGATATATATATATATATATATATATATATTATACATATATATATTATACATATATAATATATCATATATTATATTATATATTATAATCTTTATGAATATATTCTATAATATCAATATACCAGCTACATGATGACACAATGTGCATGCGTGCCCAACACGGCCTGGTCCCTCGAACCACTGGCCCCCTACTACGAGAGATGAGGCACTGGGGAGGGAGGCGGGTGGAGCAACGGCAGGCAGGGTCACAGCTCTTGGTATAGTTGCGATGAGATGGGAGGAGGGCGGTACAGATATTTTGCGCGCGCGCCCCAGTGCGCCGACCATGTCTCTAGCCTGGGAGCTCTGAGCGCACCCAACGCCACAGGCGCGCGCTCAGCGGCCCGCGGGTCTTCTTACTCATTGACCGCGCCTTGCAGTCCTACGCCAGAATGTAAGAAGGGTCCCCAGGACCGATCGCGCATGAATGCGTGCGTTTCAAAAAAAAAAAAAAAACGTTTTCTGGTGTAGGCGGGAAAGGAGGGATTTACGCCGCCGTCGCCTCCCAGTGTTTTTCTACGGCCGCGGGGCCGTGCAGCTTCTCTATGGTGCTGCATGCAGACGCGTTGACAAAGTCTGCCAACGTCTGGATCCGCTCGCCCCGGTGTCCAGTTGAGAAGGTGAAAAGTGGGGGTCGGCGCAAGGTCCCGGCAATGATGTCTTTTAAAGTCATGAATGGGCGATACATCCTCGATTGCTGTGTTCGGCGGGGGAACTAATTGAAGCCCCCCGCCTGCACCCGCGCGCGAGACTTGAGGGGAAAGGAAACAAGGGGGCGGGGGGCTCGGGAAAGGCGACGAAGGCAACGTGCGCTAAGGGCGCAACAAGAACAGGCTGGAACACACGAGAGCGGTCGGGTGAGTGTCGAAATCTGCCCAGCCAATATGGCACGCGGAACACTGCGCCTCAGTTTTGGGGATCTTGAAGGCCAGAGCAAAATGTGAATTCACATTTTGGGGAAAAGCAAAATGTGAATTCACATTTTGGGAAAAAGGAAAATGTGAATTCACATTTTGGGAAAAAGGAAAATGTGACTTCACATTTTGGAAATTTGTGTAGGATTCTTTATGAAGGGGCCAGAATGTGAATTCACATTTTTGGAAAAGGGAAATGTGAATTCACATTTTGGGAAAAAGGAAAATGTGAGCTCACATTTTTGGAGAATCGCGGGGCCCATTCCAAATCTGTCTTGGGGGTCGAGAAATCATCGTTTGGGAACATACGCGATCATCAACCGCACAATCAAGACACACTTGCACTCCACTTCGCCGACCCACGCTCAATATGCAAGAACGCCAGCACGCATGAACGGTAATGGATGGACGGCGCGTGTGCCCGCGCGGGCAACGCGCGGGCACGAATGACTGGCCACCAATGACGCCCCAGGGATCCCATGCATGTATTACAGATTCGGCAATCCCATACATGAGCGGATACATTACGTATTCGCCAAATGCATTAGCGAGAACTCCAGGGATCCCCCCTGTTGCAGAAGCCCCTCTTTCACCCTCCAACGACCCGGGAATTTCAAAAACAAATTATTAACCTTCTCATTTCCGGCCGGTCGCTCCCCGCCACTGGCGGTGCGACCGGTGGAATGCGAAGGTTAATAATGTGGATAAGGGTGGGGGGGGTTGGGGCGATGCCCATGTCCTGGCCCCTTCTAAGGCCGACGGTGCGGTCGGGCGCCTCCGTGCCGCCGTGCGCCCGGCAAAGGGGCGCATCGCCTGAGCGAAGCTTGGTGCGACAATGGGTCGGCGCCGCCCCGTCGGCCGCGCAATCGCGGCAGGGCAAGAGCCTCTGCCGCGGCATGGCTTTGAGCCTACATTAACGACTAAGGCGAGGGACAATGCATGAGGTGGAGGGGGGGGCGAGGATAATGGAGACGGGGGGGGGCGAGGCAAAAGAGAGGAAGGCGGAGGGAGGAGGAGGCTGAGGAGGAGGAGGAGGCGGAGGAGGAGTGGACACACGCCGCATCGATGTTCGATTTCATCAGGGTTCCCGCAGCCCTATCGAACCCATCGGGAAACAAAGAAGTCACCGTGGAGCATCAGCTGGCAGGCCAGCCTCGGATTCGGCGCATATGATGGTTCACACCGAGATTCGAACCCCGATGATCACCACCATCATCATCGTCAACATCATCTTTCTCATCATCACCACCATCAATAATATTCGTTCTCTCTCGCCTCATCTCTTTCATTTTCTGGTTTCCGCTTCCCCCTCCTGCTCGTCCTCGTCTGGTCTTCCTCCTCGTCGCCAACCCCCCATGCTCCTCCTTCCAAGTCCCGCGTGCCCCTCATACTTCCCCCTCCCCCTTGTCCTCCTCCTCCTCCTGAGTGAGGAGGGGGAAAAGGATAAATGAGTGGGGGAAAAATGACGCCAGATTGAAGAAGCGAAGGGACATGGCCCTGCAACCCAGGCGATCAGGAACCCCGGAAAAAACAAACCCCGAAACCTTCGAATTCTTACAGATCCGCGTTCAGGACCCCGGGGCCTCCACAACAGGGTCTCCACAACCCGAAATCCAGGCGACCAGGAATCCCGAAAACTCTGGACCACCAAAACTTTTAGCATTTTTAAATAATTTTAAAAGTTTAAAAATTCAAAAATCTTTTTAATTTTCTTTTAAATCTGTAATAATATAAAAGATCCCAGGGCCTCCACATCCCGAAATCCAGGCGACCAGGAATCCCGAAAACCCTGGACCTCCAAAACTTCTAGAATTTTTAAATAATTTTAAAAGTTT
>CAUYUJ010001939.1:75000-95325 GCA_963575745.1 Prorocentrum cordatum | reverse complement strand
CATCATCATCATCATCATCATCATCATCATCATCATCATCATCATCATCATCATCATCATCATCATCATCATCATCATCATCATCATCATCCTCATCCTCATCCTCATCCTCATCCTCTTCCTCTTCCTCCTCCTCCTCTGGCGAGCGTTAGGTCGGTCAGCGATCCCCCCACAGGGAGATTTTGGGGCGAAAACTTAAAACTACGAAGCCCCCAAAAAACCGAAATGCTCAAACATTGCAAAAAAGAGAAACTCGGCCCCAAAGGGTGGGCCCGCGGAGCGAGCCGAGGGGGGGGCTCTGGCGAGCGTGAGGTCGGTCAGCGGTGCCCCAACACCCCTACCTCAGGGGCAAAAGCACTCCCTCCTCCTCCTCCTCCTCCTCCTCCTCCTCCTCCTCCTCCCCTCCTCCTCCCTCAGCTGCTCCTCCTCCTCCTCCTCCTCCTCCTCCCCGTCCCCCTCCCCTCCTCCACACACTCCTCCTCCTCCTCCTCCTCCTCCTCATCCTCCTCCTCCTCCTCCTCCCCCCTCACCCCCAGTCCTCCTCCTCCTCACTCCTCTCTCCTCCTCCTACCTCTCCTCCTCCTCCTCCTCCTCCTCCTCCTCCTCCTCCTCCTCCTCCTCCTCTGGCGAGCGTTGGGTCGGTCAGCGATCCCCCTACAGGGGGATGTTGGGGCGAACACTTAAAAATACGAAGCCCAAAAAACCCGAAATGCTCAAACATTGCAAAGACAGGGAAACTCGGCCCCAGAGGGTGGGCCCGCGGAGGCGAGCCGAGGGGGGGGGGGCTCTGGCGAGCGTGAGGTCGGTCAGCGGTGGTGCCCCAACACCTCTACCTCAGGGGCAAAAATACTCCCTCCTCCTCCTCCTCCTCCTCCTACTCCTCCTCCTCCTCCTCCTCCTCCTCCTCCTCCTCCTCTGGGGAGCGTTAGGTCGGTCAGCGATCCCCCTACAGGGAGATTTTGGGGCGAAAACTTAAAACTACGAAACCCAAACAAAAACAAAAAGATCAAGCATTGTAAAAAGAAAAAACATCGGCCCCAGAGGGTGGGCCCGCGGAGGCGAGCCGGGGGGGGGGGGGCTCTGGCGAGCGTGGAGGTATTCGGGTCATCGGCTCCCCCAACACCCTTCCACCTCAGGAGCAAAAACACACTCCCTCCTCCTCCCTCCTCCTCCTCCTCCTCCTCCTCCTCCTCTCCTCCTCCTCCTCCTCCTCCTCTCTTCCTCCTCCTCCTCCTCCCTCTCCTCCTCCTCCTCCTCCTCCTCCCTCCTCCTCCTCCTCCTCCTCCTCCTCCCCCCGTCCTCCCTCCTGCCTCCTCCTCTCCTCCTCCTCCTCCTCCTCCTCCTAATCCTCCTCCTCCTCCTCCTCCTCCTCCTCCTCCTCCTCCTCCTCCTCCTCCTCTGGCGGAGCGTTAGGTCGGTCAGCGATCCCCCTAAAACCCAGGGGGGGGAAAAAAAAAAAATAACAAAAAAAAATGATGGTGTGCCGACACCTTAAAAACAATACGAAGCCAAAAAAAAAATTATGCTAACGGAGTTCCCCACATAATGATGTTTTAGGGCTAGCGGGATCAAGCAACATTTTGTAGAGAAATTGCCGACCTGCCCTCGCCCTCTCCATCCTTTTCTATCACATTGTGGGAGGGGCACGAAACCTGAGAAATAACAGGTGATGCGAATACCCTCCTCGCTCAGGCGGGGCCTCCCTGGAGGGGTGGGAGGGGCACGAAACCTGAGAAATAACAGGTGATGCGAAAACCCTCCTCGCTCAGGCGGGGCCTCCCTGGAGGGGTGGGAGGGGCACGAAACCTGAGAAATAACAGGTGATGCGAATACCCTCCTCGCTCAGGCGGGGCCTCCCTGGAGGGGTGGGAGGGGCACGAAACCTGAAAAATAACAGGTGATGCGAATACCCTCCTCGCTCAGGCGGGGCCTCCCTGGAGGGGTGGGAGGGGCACGAAACCTGAGAAATAACAGGTGATGCGAATACCCTCCTCGCTCAGGCGGGGCCTCCCTGGAGGGGTGGGAGGGGCGGAACCTGCAGGTGACGAATACCCTCCTCGCTCAGGCGGGGCCTCCCTGAGGGGTGGGAGGGGCACGAAACCTAGAATAACAGGTGATGCGAATACCCTCCTCGCTCAGGCGGGGCCTCCCTGGAGGGGTGGGAGGGGCACGAAACCTGATAAATAACAGGTGATGCGAATACCCTCCTCGCTCAGGCGGGGCCTCCCTGGAGGGGTGGGAGGGGCACGAAACCTGAGAAATAACAGGTGATGCGAATACCCTCCTCGCTCAGGCGGGGCCTCCCTGGAGGGGTGGGAGGGGCGCGAAACCTGATAAATAACAGGTGATGCGAATACCCTCCTCGCTCAGGCGGGGCCTCCCTGGAGGGTTTTCTGGTATGGTATTGGTATGGTATGGTATTGGTATGGTATGGCTTGGTATGGCTTGGGATGTTATTGGTTTGGTATGGTATGGTATGGTATGGTATTGGTATGGTATGGTATGGTATTGATATGGTATGGCTTGGTATGGCTTGGTATGGTATTGGTATGGTAAGGTATTGGTATGGTATGGCTTGGTATGGTATGGTTTAGGAGAAGGACGCGGGAGGAGGAGGAGAAGGAGAGGGTGTTCTGGGAAAACAAGAACCCCACTCAGGATGTGGGGAATAAAGATATTAACGGTCTCGTGGGACCCATGGGGTACGACAACATCAACACGAAGGAGAAGCTGGAGAGGTGGGGGCCTCCCTGGGGAGGTGGGAGGGGCACGAAACCATGTAAATAGTATGGTATTCCGATACCCTCCTCGCTCAGGCGGGGCCTCCCTGGAGGGGTGGGAGGGGCACGAAACCATGTAAATAGTATGGTATTCCGATACCCTCCTCGCTCAGGCGGGGCCTCCCTGGAGGGGTGGGAGGGGCACGAAACCATGTAAATAGTATGGTATTCCGATACCCTCCTCGCTCAGGCGGGGCCTCCCTGGAGGGGTGGGAGGGGCACGAAACCATGTAAATAGTATGGTATTCCGATACCCTCCTCGCTCAGGCGGGGCCTCCCTGGAGGGGTGGGAGGGGCACGAAACCATGTAAATAGTATGGTATTCCGATACCCTCCTCGCTCAGGCGGGGCCTCCCTGGAGGGGTGGGAGGGGCACGAAACCATGTAAATAGTATGGTATTCCGATACCCTCCTCGCTCAGGCGGGGCCTCCCTGGAGGGGTGGGAGGGGCACGAAACCATGTAAATAGTATGGTATTCCGATACCCTCCTCGCTCAGGCGGGGCCTCCCTGGAGGGGTGGGAGGGGCACGAAACCATGTAAATAGTATGGTATTCCGATACCCTCCTCGCTCAGGCGGGGCCTCCCTGGAGGGGTGGGAGGGGCACGAAACCATGTAAATAGTATGGTATTCCGATACCCTCCTCGCTCAGGCGGGGCCTCCCTGGAGGGGTGGGAGGGGCACGAAACCATGTAAATAGTATGGTATTCCGATGCCCTCCTCGCTCAGGCGGGGCCCCCCTGGAGGGGTGGGAGGGGCACGAAACCATGTAAATAGTATGGTATTCCGATACCCTCCTCGCTCAGGCGGGGCCTCCCTGGAGGGGTGGGAGGGGCACGAAACCATGTAAATAGTATGGTATTCCGATACCCTCCTCGCTCAGGCGGGGCCTCCCTGGAGGGGTGGGAGGGGCACGAAACCATGTAAATAGTATGGTATTCCGATACCCTCCTCGCTCAGGCGGGGCCTCCCTGGAGGGGTGGGAGGGGCACGAAACCATGTAAATAGTATGGTATTCCGATACCCTCCTCGCTCAGGCGGGGCCTCCCTGGAGGGGTGGGAGGGGCACGAAACCATGTAAATAGTATGGTATTCCGATACCCTCCTCGCTCAGGCGGGGCCTCCCTGGAGGGGTGGGAGGGGCACGAAACCATGTAAATAGTATGGTATTCCGATACCCTCCTCGCTCAGGCGGGGCCTCCCTGGAGGGGTGGGAGGGGCACGAAACCATGTAAATAATATGGTATTCCGATACCCTCCTCGCTCAGGCGGGGCCTCCCTGGAGGGGTGGGAGGGGCACGAAACCATGTAAATAGTATGGTATTCCGATACCCTCCTCGCTCAGGCGGGGCCTCCCTGGAGGGGTGGGAGGGGCACGAAACCATGTAAATAGTATGGTATTCCGATACCCTCCTCGCTCAGGCGGGGCCTCCCTGGAGGGGTGGGAGGGGCACGAAACCATGTAAATAGTATGGTATTCCGATACCCTCCTCGCTCAGGCGGGGCCTCCCTGGAGGGGTGGGAGGGGCACGAAACCATGTAAATAGTATGGTATTCCGATACCCTCCTCGCTCAGGCGGGGCCTCCCTGGAGGGGTGGGAGGGGCACGAAACCATGTAAATAGTATGGTATTCCGATACCCTCCTCGCTCAGGCGGGGCCTCCCTGGAGGGGTGGGAGGGGCACGAAACCATGTAAATAGTATGGTATTCCGATACCCTCCTCGCTCAGGCGGGGCCTCCCTGGAGGGGTGGGAGGGGCACGAAACCATGTAAATAGTATGGTATTCCGATACCCTCCTCGCTCAGGCGGGGCCTCCCTGGAGGGGTGGGAGGGGCACGAAACCATGTAAATAGTATGGTATTCCGATACCCTCCTCGCTCAGGCGGGGCCTCCCTGGAGGGGTGGGAGGGGCACGAAACCATGTAAATAGTATGGTATTCCGATACCCTCCTCGCTCAGGCGGGGCCTCCCTGGAGGGGTGGGAGGGGCACGAAACCATGTAAATAGTATGGTATTCCGATACCCTCCTCGCTCAGGCGGGGCCTCCCTGGAGGGGTGGGAGGGGCACGAAACCATGTAAATAGTATGGTATTCCGATACCCTCCTCGCTCAGGCGGGGCCTCCCTGGAGGGGTGGGAGGGGCACGAAACCATGTAAATAGTATGGTATTCCGATACCCTCCTCGCTCAGGCGGGGCCTCCCTGGAGGGGTGGGAGGGGCACGAAACCATGGAATGGTATGGTAGGTATGGTATGGTACGGTATGGTATGATATGGTATGGTATGGTACTGGAGGTATGGTATGGTATGGTACGGTGTGGCATTGGTGTGATATGGTATGGTATGCTATGGTACGCCATGGTATGGTATGGTACGGTATGGTACGTATGGTGGTGGTGGTATGGTATGGTATGGTATGGTATGGTATGGTATGTGTGGTAGGAACTATGGTATGGTATGGTGTGTGTGGTAGGAATAATATGGTGCTGTATGGAAGATGGAGCGGGAGGTGGGTGGGAAGGAGAGGGTGTTCTGGGAAAACAAGAACCCCACTCAGGATGTGGGGAACTAAATGTTCAAACATTGTGTATGAAAAAAATCGGCCCCAGAGGGTGGGCCCGCGGAGGCGAGCCGAGGGGGGGGGGGGGAATATGGCGAGCGTGATCTCGGTCAGCGGTCCGCCAACACCCCTACCTCAGGGGCAACAAACACCCCTCTCCTCCTCCTCCTCCTCCTCCCCTCCTCCTCCTCCTCCTCCTCCTCCTCCTCCTCCTCCTCCTCCTCCTCAAGGCCGAGGTTGCGCTGGGCGCATCGGTTCCAGAGATACGCGACGCAGAGAAGAGCAGGGGCTCCTCCTCCTCCTCCTCCTCCTCCTCCTCCACCGCTTCCACCGCCTTCTTCCCATACGCCCTCCTCTGCATTACTCCTCCTCCTCCACCTCCTCCACCTCTCCTCCTCCTCCTCCTCCTCCTCCTCCTCCCCATCCTCATCCTCTACATCGTCCTCCTCCTCCTCCTCCTCCTCCTCCTCCTCCTCCTCCCCTCCTCCCGTCCTCATCCTCGTCTTCCTCATCATCATCCTCATCATCATCATCATCATCACACCAACATCATCATAAGCACATCAGCATCATCATCATTTCATCATCATCATCATCATCATCATCATCATCATCATCATCATCATCACATCAGCATCATCATCATCATCATCATCATCATCCATCATCATCATCATCATCATCATCATCATCATCATCATCATCATCATCATCATCATCATCATCATCATCATCATCATCATCATCATCATCATCATCATCATCATCATCATCATCATCATCATCATCATCATCATCATCGTCATCATCAGCATCATCATCATCATCATCATCATACGCATCATCATCATCATCATCATCATCATCATCAGCATCATCATCATCAGCATCATCATCATCATCATCATCATCGTCATCATCATCATCAGCATCATCATCATCATCATCAACATCATCATCGTCATCGTCATCGTCATCATCATCAGCATCATCATAATCAGCATCATCATCAGCATCATCATCAGCATCAGCAGCAGCATCAGCATCATCATCATCACAACCATCACCAGTATCATCAGCATCATCATCCTCATCATCAACATCATCATTAACATCTTCATCAGCAGCATCATAATCATCCTCATTGTAATCAACAGACTAATCATCATCATCAGCAGCATCAGCAGCATCAGCATCAGCACCAGCACCAGCATCAGCATCACCATCAGTAGCAGTATTACCACCACCACCAACAGCATCATCATCACCAGCACCGTCCTGATCATCATTAGCATCATCATCATCAGCATCAACACCAGCATCATAATCATCGTCAGCATCACCATACTCAACATCATCATCATCATCATACTAAGCATCACCCTGAGCATCTTCATCCCCGCCGTCACCACACCATCGAATTCAGCATCAGCATCATGACCAGCATCATCACCATCAGCATCGACAACATAATCAACATCATCATCACCAGCACCACAATCAGCATCATCACCCCAGCATCATCATTAGCATCATCATTATCGTCATCATCGACCTCATCATCGTCATCAGCACCATCGTCACCATCAGTATCATCATCAGCATTATCATTAGCATCAGCATCATCCTCATCAGCACCACCATCGCCAGCATCATCACCATCGCCATCATCATCATCGTCATCATCAGCATCATCATCACCTTCATCCTCATCCTCATCATCATCAGCATCATCATCATCATCAACATTAGCATCAGCATCATCATCACCATCACAATCACCATCACCATCACCATCATCATCATCATCATCATCAACATCATCATCATCATCATCATCATCATCATCATCAGCAGCATCATCAGCATCATCATCATCATCATCATCATCATCATCATCATCATCATCATCATCATCATCATCATCATCATCATCATCATCATCTCGAAATCAATGCTGTTGCCGTCGCCATCTTCATCATCGCCACCGTCGTCGCCGCCTTCGCCCGTCAACAGCCTAACCGTCGGCATCTTGCGCGCGGCGGCGCCGGCCGACCGACGCGCGGAGGCGCCGCCCAGGCCGCCTCGGAACGAACGCGCCGCACGCACGCGGAAGAGGTGGGCGCCGCCGGTCGGGCCGGGCGCACTGCCAGCTTGCGTGCGGGTGCCCGCACGCTGACCAGCCCCTCGGGCGCTGCAGCCACGGGAGGCGATACGTAAGCCGTGGGAGGGAAGAAAGGTGCCCATTTCGGGCACCTTCAGGGCCGAGGAGGAGGAGGAGGAGGAGGAGACCGCCTGGGAGCACCAGGGGGGCCCTTTTCCAGCAGCCTTCGATCGCCCCCCCCCCCCGTTTGCCGCCGACCAGTTGCGAAGCGCCCGAGGCCCCCTCCCTCTGTCGCTGCGCCGCCTGGGCGGCGGCTTGGCCGCAGGGGAGGGCAGAGGTCAGGGCCCCGCGAGCGGGGATGGTGGCACGGCGACGGAAGAGCTGCAGTGCGCGGTGGATCGAGGCACTCTCCGTCCCTCGTACCTCCCGCTTGTCGGCCACACGCAAGAGTGACGGCAAGAGTGGCCTTTGGTGCACGGCTTAACTGGGGACGCGGGGCTGATGCCGCTTCGCGTTCGGCATTCGGGGGGCCCCCCTTGGGCCCGCACCAACGGTCACTCCGGCGACAGGTCACTCTTACGTCTAGTCGAGCTTGATCCTGCAGAGTCCTGGTCTGCGCACGGAAGCCTGCGCTGCAGAGGGTAGTCGGAGGACAGGCCGGAGGCTGCGCTGCGAGACTCGCTCAAGGCTGGAGGGCGCGCGGAATCTCGGCTTCGGCCTCCCACCGGCCGTCGAGCTGGGAGCTGCGAAAACGAACATTCGGATAGTGGCCGATTCCATGGAATTCCCCGATGCAAAATGATGACGACTCGCTTATACTGCCGTAAGCCAAACCCAAGACGAGGACAACACCGGGTGAGGATACATCGGGAACCTCGAAGACCTGGCGGCCGGGGAGGATGTCCCGAGCGCCGCGGCCTTCTCAAATCGCTCCGGAAGGCTCTGAGTGCAACGTATGCATTCTCGTCCCAGTCCCGTCCGACAGAAGTGGGGGGGCCCTGGGACACACAAATAAATACACACAAATCACCGGATTCCACATATTTTCCCATATTTTCCATATTCCCAACTTCCCGTATTTTCCCACATTTTCCTGGGACTCGAGAATTGAGTGTGTCCGTGTGTTTTTTTCCCTCCTGCAGAAGCCCCCCGATGCAAAAGGCTGACGCCTCGCTTGTGCTTCCGCCGACCTTTCCGCCAACGGACCCGCCGCCGTCGCACTCCCGCGGGCTCCACCCAGCTCCCGCCGAGGGCGAGGCGCGCCGGAGGCGAGGCCCTGTCGGGAAGGCCCCGATGGAAGCGGAGCCGTCCAGCCGAGGCACGACGGCCGGGCAGAAGAGGTGCGGGGGAGAAAGAAACGCTGAGCTCCCACTCCTCCTCGTTCAGCTCCTCCTCCTCCTCCTCCTCCTCCTTCTCCTCCTCCTCCTCCTCCTCCTCCTCCTCCTCCGCAGCCCCCTCGGTTGAAAACGACGCTGGCGGAGAGAGACAGCGAGAGAGAGGAGAGAGGGAGAGCTAGCAGGGACGAGGCCGAGTGGGCGAGACCCCGACGCCCGACGCCGTGCGAGGAGCGGAGGTCGGCAAAAAGCACACACCACGGCCCGGAGCCTCTGGGCCCCACCTCTACTCGCCACCCTCCGAGCCTTGCGGACCCAAACGGGTCAGGCACACGGCGACGACGACGGCGGCGACGGCGGCGGCGTCGTCGTCACCATGCAGGATTCGGCCTGACCTGAGGAACGATAAATAAGGAACGAAGCCCCTTTTTTCCAGATGAGTCTACGAAGCCCGAAGGAACGGACCCGCGTGTCCAGAATCTGAAAGGACACCCAGGGGGGGCTCGCCGCCAAAGACGGGTAGCGGAACGCGTGCAAACCACAGGAACGACCGAGCCCCTTTTGAAAAGGAAGTGTACCTTATTCTCGGGAGCGGCCAAGGAGGGGGCTGTCCAAGAGGGGGGGTGCAAATCATGACCGGCGGCATGTGCGCGGCCCAGCTGGGGGCCGGGGACGTAATGAAACAAGAAGAGGCGCCATGAGATCTGGGGAAATATCATGGCCCCCGCCATGAGATCCACCCCCCCCTAGTCTTCACCCCCCTCTTTGCCGCCCCGGATATTCAAGCCGGATCCCGTAACTCCTGATGGGCCTGTTGTCCACCACCACCACCACCATAAGTTGGAGGGGGAGTGGGTCCTCCTCCTCCACCTCTTTTCTTGGCCGAGCCGCTGGGCGCGCCACCGCCCGTGGCGTCACTCCTCCACCTCCTGCTCCTCCTCCTCCTCCTTCCCCCCTCCAACTTCTGGCGGTGATGGTGGAAAACAGGCCCCTCAACTCATCGCGACACCGCTGGGCCAAGGAGGGCAGCGACGGGCACGGCGGCGGCCTGGGGTAGGCCCAGTCCATGCTCGTGCAGGCGGGCGTCGCGGGCCGCACGCGCTCCCGGGCGGGAGCCGCGGGGGCCTGCGCAGCCCCAGCAGCCTGCCCCTCCTCCTCCCGGGGAGAGGGGGGACAATTAGGTCGGGCACGTCCCCCTACAGGCGGATTTAGGACGACAAATTATAAATGCCCCGAAAATGCCCAACAAATAATCAAACAAAGTTTTTTAAACAAAACAAAGAAAGAAACGTCCCCTTACCATTGTATTACTATTTTGGGCTATTCCCCCTGTAGAGGGACAGGCCCGACGTAAGGGTAAAGGGTGCTGAATGATGCGGACGCTGCTGAAGGATGCGGGGGGTGGAGAGGGAGGGCGACGAGGGGAGGGCAGGCGAGAGGGAGATGAGGCTGTTACATGTGCTGCGCGTCGTCATCACAGGCGGAGGCGAGGGCCTCGATTTTCTGTGTCGTCTGCACGTCGGTATCACGAGCAGTCGGAGCGGAGGGCCTGCCAGTATACGCCCAGCCATTCTCGCGATCACGATCAGCACTGCCAGCGGGGGAGCGGCGATTTCTGCTTGCGGAGAAGCGGGGCGATGAGTTCTTCTGCTGACGGAAAACAGGGGGAGCGACCGTGGCTGCGGCCTCAGACGCCGAAGCCCTTCTTACCTCTTCACCTTCCGGTCGCTCCCGAAGGCGTGGGAACGATGATTCGTGAAGACGGGGCAGCCCAGAAGTGCGAGGACGCAGCTCCGCCGTTGGCGGGAACACAGCTCCTCGGGTGGAGGGCGGAGTCCTCCCCCCACAGCTCGGGAGCGGCCAAGAGGGGGGCGTCCAAGAGAGGGGGGGTGCAAATCATGGCCGGCGGCATGTGCGCGGCCCAGGGGGGGGGGCCAGGGACGTAATGAAATAAGAAGAGGCGCCATGAAATCTGCGGAAATATCATGGCCCACGCCATGATATCCACCCCCCCCTAGTCATCACCCCCCTCTTTGCCGCCCTTCCACCCACAGCTGCCGAACGGGACCCTCAGACGGAGAGGGCCGGGGCACCGTCCCGGGACACGGCGAGCAGCAGGGACGGGGCGGGACCGCCCAGAGGAAGCGCGAGAGCGCACCCCGACCTTGGGGTAAGTTGGGCGTGTCTCCCTACATGGGGATTTTGGACGAAAAATTAAGAATACCCCAAACATACCCCAAAAATGCTCAAAAATTGTCAAAAACTGGTCCCCGGACTATTTCTCCTATTTTTGAATATTCCTCCTGTAGAGGGACAGGCCCGACTTAACCTTGGGGGCGGGAAGCAGCTGCTCCTCGGGTGGCAAAATCGGATCCCCACCCGGCGGCCGAACAGGACCCCCAAAGCGGAGGGAAGGGGCACCGTCGCAGAGCGGGAAGGACGGGGAGGCGGGGAACAGAGGGAACTCAGGACGCACCAGCGGTTCTGGGGAGACCAACAGGTACCGATACTGCTACTCCCCAGGCCTCTCCCGGGGTGCGTTCTGACCAGGATTTCGAGGCGAACCCAGCGGTGGCGACGATGGCACCCCAGGAGGCCCAAGAAAGGGAGAACGATGAAAGGGTAGAGGTATGGGTACTTTCCTCCCCCGACTCAGGACGCACCAGCGATTCTGCAACACGTCCTCCCGTCCCAAGTCCCGTCCCAGAGGAGTCCACACGAGTGTTCCTCTCTCCGCTGCGGGAAAGGCGCCCCCCTTGACAGACGAACGCCTGTGTGGTGGGCCCGCCCCTCAAGTCTCCTCCTGCTACTCCTCCTCCTCCTCCTCCTCGCCCCCCTCCTCCTCCTCCCCCCCCTCCTCTGCAAGACCCCGCCGTACCAAAGGATCTACCGTCCATCCTTCTTCGGGCTTGGAAAACATATTTCTCCCAACGTCAAACCAACGGCCGAACAACAACCGCAGGACAGCGAATGTGACTGCGCCCCAGCCACAATCATACGTTTGCGCAGGACCCCCAGCGGTGGGATCCTCTTGTGCCATCCACTTCTTCAGTTGAACATGCTATAGGCTATAGCCCGAACACGAAGAGTCGATAGAACCAAGTTTGGGGCGTTTCGCTCGGGACGTCCTCGGAGTTCGCTTGACGTGGCCTCTGGCTTGACCTGGTCTGGCTTCGTGTGGCCTGGTCTGGCGGGGCGCCCAGCCGGAGATATCCTGGTAGTTTTTGCCTGGCTTGGGCCCCCGCACCCTCGTGGCGTGCGCTCTGGCCAGAGTCTCAAGGCGGATCTGGCCGTGGCCACGAAGGCGCCCCCAGGAAACTTTCAAAAAGGCATCAAAGACAACCAAAAAAACCCTCGATCCTCCAACGGCGGCGACGATCCAAAACTCCAATGTCCAGACCTCTTCGCGCCGTGGAACCCCCGGAGACCTGGACCCCTTCAGGGAGGACGGCTGCTCACCACGAGTGGCTGGTGGACGGCCCCAGGGCCGGGTGAGAGCCCCCAGAGGCCGAACCTGGCCCAGAACCCTCCGTCGCGACTTTGTTCACGACACTAGGAGGTTTGGGGACGACGACGACGACGACGACGACGACGACGACGACGACGACGACGACCACGACGACGACGACGACGACGACGACCACGACCACGACCACGACGACGACGACGACGACGACGACGACGACGACGACGACGACGACGACGACGACGCCCCCCCGCCACGGACCAGGCGGGTGTCCCCGCCGGCAGCCGATGGCGAAGGGGTGGTCTCGGTCCCGCCAGGCGACCGCACGCGCGCAAAGAGCGTGCTCGAGGGCCCGCGCGGCGGCGCGCCGGAGAGCAAGAGGCGCCGAGGAGGGCACGAGCAGAGGCGGCGGGAGGTGGAGGCGCCCGAGGGCACGAGCGCTGCGATCCCGGGCCTCCGACGAGGTGCTTTTGGTTCCGGCCTGGCGCCCTTCCCTCGATGTCGGCCATCGCGGGAGCCGCTTTCGAGACCGCGGCCTCGCCAAGCATCCCACCAGCCCTTGAGGGCGTAGGTGGTCCAACGAGGCCCCTTCCACTTCCCCAAAAAACCATCTTCCCTTCGGGGAAGGGTATGTTCCCCCACCCTCCCTGAAGTTTTTGGGGTCTCCCGCGAGCTGTCAGCTTATCAATATGGCTCCAAAATGGCCCCCGATGTTCCAAAATGGCCCTCGAGATGGCTCAAGATAGCCGAAGATGACTCACGATGGCTTCCAACATGCCTGCAAGAGGACCACAAGACGGCTCCAAGTGCTCTCGGAACACCCACCCAAGACTTCCTCAAGATGCCGCAATCCTTCAAATACCTACGGGAAATCAATAATGCGTTTTGCCTTCTCGCCTTTTCGCTTCCGATGCGGCTTAGAAATCTCAAGAGGGAGGGGACCAACATATGGAAACCCCCTTCTTTTGACCGACGCCCTCAAAAATGGGCTCCCAAGAGGCCCCCAAGAGGGTCCAAGACAGCCCCAAGGCATCCCAGAAGAGCCCCAAGAGGGACCAATCCACGACCCTCCAAAATATGCCGAAGAGGGCCCCAAGAGGGTCCAAAGGGAGCCTCAAGAGGACCCTGAGATGGCCTCCAGAAGACTCAGAGGCAGCTGCCAGAGTCTTCGTCCTCCTTCTCATCTTCGTCCTTCTCCTCCTCTTCATCCTCGTCTTCCTCCGCGTCCTCTTCCTCGTCCTCCTCTTCGTCAGCCTTCTCGTCCTGGTCCTCCTCCTCCTCCTCGTCCTTCTCCTCCTCCTCTTCCTCCTCGTCCTCGTCCTCCCCCTCCCCCTCGTCATCCTCCTCGTCCTCGTCTTCGTCCTCTTCCTCGTCCTCGGTCTAATCAGGCTGATCTAAAATTTGTTCCACTGCATGCTTCTACACTGTCCAGATCGAAGTAACTCGCCTGGGCATCGTTCCTGAATGGGCGGAACGGGCCGCGCGAAGGGCGACTTCTGTCGGCGGATGTCTGGGGATCCGTGCGTTGCAATTTGTTCGCTCCTGGCGCCTTCGCCAGGCTTCGGACTCTCTCTGCGACACTCACAGATCGATCTGGCTCGAGGGAGCACCTCAGAAAAATTGGGGTCCAGGGCACCGGTCATGACGTGCCCCGCTGCTGCATTGTACTATTGCCTCGGCGTCAGATCTCAGGGAAGTGCAGTCGACCAGTATGACTAAGACGCACGATGAGGATGCAAGGGCCCTGGACGGTCGTTTCGAGTCTTTTCGAGCGGGGCGCGGCCAACGAAAGCGGCCAAGGATGGACCAAGGAGGCAGGGAGGCAAGGGTGAACCCTTGGGGAACTGGCCCACTCTTCCCGTGCGGGTTGACTGCAGGGGCGCTCCTCGTCCTCGCGCAGCCGGGAGGGCGCGCGCGAGCCGCGAGCCGCGCTTCGAGGGGCAGAGGCGAGCACCGAGGAGAGCCGAAGGCGAGGAGCAGAGGGGGGCAGAGGCCTCGACCCTGCAGATCTGGGCGCGCCCCGATCCACGGGGGCCCACGCTCCGTAAACATCGATGCACGGGCGGGAAGCGCCGCCCTCCCTCGGGTTGGGCGGGAGTCCCCTCGCCAGGCGGGGCAAAACACCACGGCCAGCACGCGTGGCGCCCGCGGGAGGGCACAGGGGCAGAGGGGCAGAGGGGGCAGAGGGGGGAGGGCGGCGAGCGGGAAGTAGGGGAAGTCGGGGGGGTCGGGGAAGCCGGGGGGGGCGAGGGCGAGGAGAATCGCAAGGTCGAGGGCGAGGATAACCGCAAAATGGGGGAATCGGAGGGCGAGGGCGAGGGCGAGGAAAATCGCGAATCGAGGGCAAGGATAACTTGCAAAATTCCAACGCGCACCGGGCCGCCACACGCCCTGTACCACCTCACACACGCCCAAGCTGATTGTACTTCATACCTCTTACCTCTTACTTCTCCTTACCAGCACACGCTCTTTACCGCCCCCTGGCACGCTTACACCACCTCTCTGGAATGGCGTGTTCCTCGCACGTGACGGCTTCTCCCCAACCCAACGCCCGCCAGACCCGCGTGGCAGGTACTCCAGTCCCTAACTTACTGAAGAACCCCTGGGATCAGATGCACGACGACGAAGGCCCACTTACTGGTCACGGGCCAGACTCTCACCTCGCTCCTCTACTGGTTGCTCAGAACGGCATTGAGGTAAAGAAGATGACCGACCCATGGATGGCGACCAGGAGGACGAAGTTTGGTCCCAAGCCCGCCCAGGCAGCCAGACTTTGACCCCGACGATGCCGCTACAGCTGAAATGATGGAGGGGGAAGGAGAGCCAGCTACGATGACAGGACTTGCGGTCTTGCCTCAGAAACGGCTTGCCCCTACGATATCAAGTGTCGATGACATACAGAAGGATTTCACGAAATTGCGCAACAACGTAGACACATTGGGCACTGACCTGACGAACCTCATTGACACGGGCAAGGCGAGCATCGTGATGCATGAGATGCGCACCGTGAAGCTAGAAAACATCTACAGAGACATACAACGGGCACCTGACGCCGACACCGTGGAGGTGTATCCAACAGGCCATCACTGAGAACGTGAACCCTTAAGAGCCGCACGTTCCTCCCAAAGGACTGGACAAGAGACCTGACTAGGCAGACGTCGGGATCCCGTGGGTGCTCTCAGCACCCTCCTGCTGGCGACCACAGCTGAAATACACGGTGGCCATCCTCGAGGGCCCTGCGCCCACCAGCTTCCGAAGGGCGAGCTGCAAGGGATCGTGCTCGCAGAGTCCCGAGGGGCGGAGGACGGGGACATTGCCGTGAGCGTGCTTCGCGCGGCTGGCCTCGAGCCTGGCGGCGGGAAGGGGCTGTGGGCCAACGCCGATCGTCCATCACCCGAGAGGGCGGCTCGGCCTCAAGCGGCTGATGAAGAGCGCGCGGCCCAGAGAGGCCCCCGGGAGGCCAGGAATGCCTTGAGACAGCCAAAGACGACCCCGACAAAAACACGAATGCCTCCAAGAGGCCCAAGGAGGCCCTCAAGAGGCCTCCAAGAGGCCTCCAAGAGGCTCTCAGGAAGCTCCCAGAAGGCCCCAAGAGTGCCTCCAGAGGCCCCAAGAGTATCCTCCTCCTCGTACTTTTCCTGTTCCTTTTCCTTTTCCTCCTCCTCCTCCTCCTCCTAATCTTCCCCGCGTTCCCCAAATGTTCGCCGAAGGGTTTCCACAACGGTTGGGGGAACACATGGTCGGATAGCTTGGCAGAGCTCTCGCCACAATGCTCGGCCACATGGTGGGCGCTTTCAAAAGGCAGGGGGCGGCGGCGAGTCGCCGCAGACGCCTTCGATAGTTCTTCCCATTGGAGCACCACAACAAGTGCCATCGCGATGCATATGCAGGTGTTGACTTGGGAACTACACGACACATGTTACTGCACTCTGATCTGTCCAACGCCGTCAAGGCCCTGCAAGGAGCGAGCCCGCGTCGCACGCGCGCGAGCACCTCCTCCTCCTCCTCCTCCGCACCCTCGTTCGCTGGGGAGGGGGAGGGGGGGGCAGAGGAGGAAGAGGGAGAAGGAGGAAACAGATCGAGGAGGGGGAGGGGGAGATGAAGCACGGGTGAGCATACCCAAATCTCCGACAATACGACTTTCCTGTCAGTCGTGCGGCCACGATGTTGGGGGGTCGTGCGCCCAGCGTCCGAGCACGCCCGTGGGCCCCGCGGGCTTCCTACTACCAGCGCGGAACCTCGAGCAGCGCCGCGGCTCTGGAACTTCCCATGCCGACTGGAAAAATAAAATACGCTCCGCCCGCACAGGCGCGAGCAAGCGCGCTCGCAGAGGCGCCCGCCCGCCAGGAGAGGGGCGACCACGTGCCTGTGCGGCCCGTGGGGCACTACCGTGGCCCGTTGCGCGTGTGTGTGGCCCAGCGCACGGCCGGATGCTGTGGCCCGCGCTGTCCCGTCAACCAACATGATCGACCCACGAACCAGGAAAGGAATATCGAAATGTAAGACATGGCAACGTTTCGAAGACACCTGATTGGGCGACGGGCAAATGCAATGCTGAGTGTATCGATCTTGATGTACCGTGCCGAGGGCTGTGCTGTGCAGCGCCGTGCTGAACTGCGATGTGCCATGCCGCGATTGTGCTCTATAGCCTTGTGGATCGAGTCCTCCTGTGCATCCGAGTCCTGACCGAACTGATCTGGATCTTAAGCTCGAGCTGCTTGAGCACATAACTAGTAGCTGCCCCAGAGCTACGTGACAGGGGAACATGCCAGGAAGACGCGCCGCGGAACGTCCCAAGGGACGCGCCAAGCGACGTGCCAGGGGACGTGCCATGGGGGCGCACCGCGGGACGTGCCAAGGGGACGTGCCAGGGGACGCGCCGCGCGACGTGCCAGGGGGACTCGCCACGGGACGCGGCACGGAACGTGCCAAAGAACGTACCAAGTTGCAATGCTGAGTGTATCGATCTTGATGTACTGTGCCGAAGGCAGTGCTGTGCTGCGCCGTGCTGAACTGCGATGTGCCAAGCCACGATTGTGCTCTATAGCGTTGTGGATCGAGTCCTCCTTTGCATCCGAACCCTGACCGAACTGGATCTCAAGCTCGAGCTGCCTGAGCACATAATAGCTGCCCCAGAGCTCATTCACAGGGGGGGCATGCTAGGAAGACGCGCCGCGGAAAGTTCCAAGGGACGCGCCAAGCGACGTGCCAGGGGACGTGCCATGGGGACGCACCGCGGGACGTGCCAAGGGGACCCGCTACGGAACGTGCCACTGGACGTGTCACGGGACGTGCCAGGGGACGCGCCGCGCGACGTGCCAGGGGAACTCGCCACAGGACGCGGCACGGAACGTGCCAAGGAACGTGCCAGGTTGCAATGCTGAATGAGTGTATCGATCTTGATGTACCGTGCCGAGGGCTGTGCCGTGCTGCGCTGTGCCGAACTGCGATGTGCCATGCCGCGATTGTGCTGTATAGCGTTGTGGATCGAGTCCTCCGTTGCATCCGAGTCCTGACCGAACTGGATCTTAAGCTCGAGCTGCCTTCGCACATTGTCCACATAGCAGCTGCCCCAGGGCTACGCGACAGGGGAACATGCCAGGAAGACGCGCCGCGGAACGTTCCAAGGGACGCGCCAAGCGACGTGCCAGGGGACGTGCCATTGGGACGCACCGCTGGACGTACCAAGGGGACGCGCTGCAGAACGTGGTGGGGACAAGCGTCGTGCTCGTGGCCTGGACACGCAAAAACACGTGGTGTCAGCTCGGAACAGACATGTTAGATACCCCCTGGGTGGCCTGGACATGCAAAAACACGTGGTTCCAGATCGGGACAATCATGTTAGCGATCTCCCTGGGTGGCCTGAGCATGAAAAACACGTGGTTCCAGCTCGGGACAGCCATGTTAGATACCCCCCTGCGTGACCTGGATACGCTGAATTCGCGCTCCCGCTCGAGACATCTTCGCAATGTCTGCCCTGGAGAGGCCCCCAAAGCGCAACACATGTTCAGGGCGAGAAAACATCACTTTTCTGTATCGGGACATGTGTTCGGGTTGCGCTTTTCGGCAACCCGTGCGTTTCCATACAATTCGGCGTTGGGCCCGACGCCATGTTGGATCCCCAACTCTGCAAAACCAGCGTTTCGCTCGAGACATCCTCATAGCCGTGGTGATAGTAGAAGTAGTAGTGGTAGTGATGGTTGTGGTTGTTGAAGTAATGATCGTGGTAGTTGTAGACATGGCATTCGTAGTAGTAGTGATAGTAGCAATAATACTACTAGTAGTAGCCGTCATACTAGCAGTAGTAGTAGTAGTAGTAGCAGCAGCAGCAGCAGCAGCAGCAGTAGTAGTAGTAGTAGTGGTAGTAGTAGTAGTAGTGGTAGTGGTAGTAGTAGTAGTAGTAGTAGTAATAGTAGTAGTAGTAGTAATAGTAGTAGTAGTAGTAGTAGTAGCAGTAGTAGTAGTAGTAGTAGTAATAGTAGTAGTAGTAGTAGACGTGGTGGTAGTAGTAGTAGTAGTAGCAGTAGCAGTAGTAGTAGTAGTAGTAGTAGTAGTAGTAGTAGTAATAGTAGTCGGAGTACTCGTCGTGGTAGTAGTAGTAGTAGTAGTAATAGTAGGAGTAGTAGTAGTAGTAGTAGTAGTAGTAGTAGTAGCAGTAGTAGTAGTAGTCGTCGCCGTAGAAGTGGTAGTAGCAGGAGCGGTAGAAGTAGTAGTAGTAGTAGTAGTAGTAGTAGTAGTAGTAATAGTAGTACTAGTAATAGTAGGAGTAGTAGTAGTAGTAGTAGTAGTAGTAGTAGTAGTTGTAGTAATAGATGGTAGTCGTCGTCGCGAGACTAGTAGTATTACTAATAAGAACAGCAGTAGTAGTAGTAGTAGTAGCAGCAGCAGTTTTAGTAGTAGTAGTAGTAGTAGTAGTCGTCGTCGTCGTCGTCGTCGTCGTCGTCGTCGTCGTCGTCGTCGTCGTCGTCGTCGTTGCTGTAATGGGTTTTGATGATACCGGAGAAAAAACCCAATCAGGGCTATAGGGCTAGGGGGCTATAGGGCTATAGGGCTATTGAGCTATAGGGCTATAGAGCTATAGGGCTATAGAGTTGTAGGGCTCTAAGGTAATGGGGCTGAGGGCTATAGGGCTATAAAGCACCCCAGGGCACCCTGGGGCACACCCGGGCACCCAGGAACCCAGGCACCTGGGCACCCCCTTGCACCCCCCGGGCACCCGGACCCCGGGCACCCCCGGGCACCTGGGCACCCTGGCGAGCAGCGAAAATCGGCGACAAACCTAACCTAACCATCTGAATCCGCTAGGAACCCTACAGAGGCAAGCTCTGATTGGGGAAAAATCCGAAGCACAGTAGCAGTAGTAGTGCTAGTATAGTCGAAGAAGTAGTAGTAGTAGTCGCAGTAGTAGTAGTAGTAGTAGTAGTAGTAGTAGTAGCAGCAGCAGTAGTAGTAGTAGTAGTAGTCGTAGTAGTCGTAGTAGTCGTAGTAGTAGTAGTAGTAGTAGTAGTAGTAGTAGTAGTAGTAGTATTAGTAGTAGTAGTAGTAGTAGTCGTAGTAGTAGTAGTAGTGGTGGTAGTAGTAGTAGTGCATTCGTAGTAGTAGTAGTAGTAGTAGTAGTAGTAGTAGTCGTAGTAGTAGTAGTAGTAGTAATAGTAGGAGTAGTAATCGTGGATGTACGATTCATAATAGTAGTAGTAGTATTAGTAGTAGTGGTGGAAGTAATTGTAGCTGTAGTTGTTGGAGTCGTCGTAGTATTCATAGTAGTAGTAGTAGCAGCAGCAGCAGTCGTTGTGGTAGGAGTAGATAATAGTCGTCGTTGTAGCGATGAACAGAGTAGGAGTACTAGCAGTAGTGATAAAGGTAAAATAATTGTTGTTGCTGTAGTGGTAACAGTAGGTGTAGTGGTCATGGTCGTAGTAGCCTTAGTAGTTGTGACAGTAGTAGTATAGTATTAGTATTAGTAGACGTAGTAGTGATAGTAAGATTGGCAGTAGTGGCAGTAGAGGCATCCGTCGTAGAATTAGTGGTAGTAGCAGCGGTCGCGGTACTAGTCGAAGAAGTAGTAGTGATAGTAGAAGTC
>CAUYUJ010001939.1:47500-72500 GCA_963575745.1 Prorocentrum cordatum | reverse complement strand
GGCCGCAAGAAGGTCCCCAGAGGCCCCAAGGAGCTCTTCAGCCCTCTCAAGGAGCTCGTCAGCCTCAAAGATGCTCACCGCCCCCTAGAAGATTTGCAGATGCCCTCAGAGGCTTGTCATACGCTTCTGATTTAACTATGAAGAGAGGGGTCTGGGTCTCTTCCTGCACAACAGCCCCCCAAGCAGGATCTTCAGATGCCCTCAGGGGGTCGTCATGCGTTTTGTATCGGCTGTCAGGGGGTGGGGTCTGGGGCTCTCCCTGCAGGCTACCCCCCCCCCCGTCTGCCGCACTCGAAGATATTCATAGGGTCCGGAGCACCCGTGCCCACTCAAGCACCCACACGGCCACACGAACACACAACGGGCCACACAGACACCTCCTCTCCAGGAGAGAGGGGACGCCTCCGCGAGCCCGCGCTCTCCGAGCTGCACCCCACCACCGTGCGAGGAGCCAGGTCATCGATCGGGAAACGGGCAGCCGCCTGAACAAGTGCAGCAGCCAAGGCTGGCTCAGAGCGTCAGCAGGCGAGTCACGCAGGAGGAACCCGTGGAGACGAAAACAGGCCTTGGGAAGGCCAATCATTTGAACACTGGCCCGCATTGTAGCGCTGTGCTTAGGTCCTACTGCCCGAGCACAGGCGCCTCGAGCCTCAAGACAAAAGGAAATACCAGCCAGAACGAATGACGCACGATGCGCACAACCCGTATGGTGGGACGCGATGCGTTCAGGGAGGTCCTGGTTAGGAGACGCCGAAAACATACACCCTGAAGGGTCCTGGCTAGTCCCGCCCTGGGCCCTGGATGGGTGTACACTTATGTTGCTCCCATCGTACTTGAGAAACACATCCAAGAAATAATTTCGAGCGCCCAGAAAAGTGTCGAAACAGTGTCGAACGAGTATCGTCTCCCAGGGCCCGACACGTGAAAGCCCTCCAATTTCGGCACCTTCCTGGTGCTCGAGGTTCTCTCTGGTGATCAAGGCTGGAGCAGGTTGCAGCATCACAGGTGTACTCACCCTCCCGGCCTGGGCCAGGATGGCGCGCACGCCGATCCCAAGTTTGGGATCGGCCTGGCCAGGACCGATGCGGGCGTACAGCTGGCGCCCTCCCAGTGGTGCGCGCGCGGCCTCGAGCACAACGGCGCTCCACGCGCCCACGATGGCTCACGGCCTGCCCTGGCCCGCCAGGGGGGACGCGCTCGGGGGGCCCAGCGACGGTTCACTGGTGCTGCCTCGGGTGTCGCCAGAAGTGCCCCTGGCCCGAGGCGCCCAGCCAGCTTTTCGCTCCACGTTTTGGGGCGCCCTGGGCTCTTGAGGGGTGCTCTGGAGGCCGTCCGGGCCACCCCGAGAATCCTGTCGGGAGCGGCCAAGAGGGGGTGTCCAAGAGGGGGGGTGCAAAGCATGACCGGCGGCGGCATGTGCGCGGCCCAGCGGGGGGGCCGGGGACGTAATGAAATAAGAGAAGGCGCCATGAAATCTGGGGAAATATCATGGCCCACGCCATGATATCCACCCCCCCCTTGTCATCACCCCCCTCTTTGCCCCCGAATCCTGGGGGCACCCTGGGCCAGCGGCGCTTCTAGCAGCACCCGAGCTGCGGGCCAAGAGCGGGCAGAGAGGCGAGCCGGGCGCGCGGGTGCTCGCAGAGCTCCCGGTAGAGGTTGCAGCCAACCTTCGTTGCGGTCACCTCGGCGAAGCGGTCGGCCAAGCAGCCGCAGAGGCTCCTCACGTCGGCGTCGGAGCAGTGCGCGAACGCCGCCCTCAGGACGTGGCCGCCGTGGTAGTGCCCCACGATGGGCCCGAGATTCGCCAAGAGTGCACGGCAGATGATGCGCTTGTGCTCGTCATCGTGCGTGTGCTCCAGGATGGCCTCGATGACGTGGTGCGCGTACGTGTGGCAGCAGTGCTCGCTTGCCCTGCTCAGCAGCACGCTCACGAGCGCAGCGCACGCTGGCAGCTCCAGGCAGTGCGCGAAGAGCTGGATGAGGATGCGGCAGCCATAGCGGTGGCGTGCGACGCGCTCCGCCCGACCCTCAAACTCCCTGATCACCGCGCCCAGCTTCTCGGCCGGCAGCACCTCGAACACCTTCTGGGCCACGTAGTTCGCGTGCGGGCTCTGCATCATCTCCTGGTGGGGGGGGGGGACGTCCGGGGGAGGGTCCTGGCTCAGAGGGGGGAGGCGTCGAGCTGGAATCGGCGATACGTCGCCGATAGATCGGCGGTCGGCCCCGATGGCGAAACCGCAGGTTCCTGGGCGCGGCGGGCTATCAGGCACATCCCGGCGACGAAAAGGGGATCGGAGGTCGATGCGTTCCCCTCTGAGCCTATGAGTATCGTTCAACCGATCCCCATCCCCAGCGGCGTGGCCTGGGCCCCACTGGCCGAGCAACCCCCCTAGATGGGGGATATAGGCCGTTCCCTTCGGGTTTCGAGGGGTGTATCCCCAACTGGGGTGGCAGTGTGGTGGGGGTTTCGAAGGGGATGCGGATGGGGATGGGGAGCGGTTAAACGACACCGAGTCTAAAGCAGGGCTGAACCTGAACGGTGTTTTTCGTTTTCGTTTTGTTCTCGTCCTCCCTCGCTTTTGTCTCGGATCCGCCCTTACCGCAAAACGAATTCGAAACGAAAACGACCCACGAAATCGCCAAAAACACCGCTTAGGTCCAGCCCTGGAGAGGGGGGCGAAGCAGCGCGTCAACCCTTCGTGCACCGACGGGGGCCCCGACGATGCGCGAGGGGCGCACTCCTCTTCACCCTTTTGCTTGAAGGGGCCCTGGGACACACAGATCAACAGGCACAAACAACAGGGTTCCCCAGATGTTCCCAGATTTCCGATGTCTTTGTCTCCCCCCCCCCACACTTCCCATACGTTCCCATATTTTCGGGGGAATCGACGATTCATTGTGTCTGTGTGTTTTGTCTCCTCCTGATTACTGCCCCCCCCCCTACTCAACGCCTGACGAGCCGGTCTTTGAAGGCATCTGGCGGGGCCGAAAACAGGCACAAACAACAAGGTTCCCCAGGTGTTCCCAGATTTTCGGCGTTTTTGTCTCCCCCCCACACTTCCCACATGTTCCCATATTTTCGGTGGAATCGACGAGTCATTGTGTCTGTGTGTTTTGTTTCCTCCTGATTACTTCCCCCCCCTACTCAACGCCCGACGAGCCGGTCTTTGACGGCATCTGGCGGGGCCGAAAACAGGCACAATCAACAGGGTTCCCCAGGAGTTCCCAGATTTTCGGTGTTTTTGTCTCCCCCCCCCCACGCTTCCCACATGTTCCCATATTTTCGGGGGAATCGACGATTCATTGTGTCTGTGTGTGTTTTTTGTCTCCTCCTGATTACTGCCCCCCCCTTACTCAACGCCCGACGAGCCGGTCTTTGACGGCATCTGGCGGGGCCGAAAACAGGCACAAACAACACGGTTCCCCCAGGTGTTCCCAGATTTTCAGTGTTTTTGTCTCCCCCCCCCCACTTCCCACATGTTCCAATACTTTCGGGGGAATCGACGAGTCATTGTGTCTGTGTGTTTTGTCTCCTCCTGATTACTGCCCCCCCCATTACTCAACGCCCGACGAGCCGGTCTTCGACGGTCCACCCCTGGTCTAGAGAGGTCGGCGACAGGGAGGAGGAGGAGGAGGAGGAGGAGGAGGAGGAGGAGGAGGAGGAGGAGGAGGAGCCCCCGATCTAGAGTGTCCCCCCGTACGCTGCCCCTGAGCTCCACGGCGTGCCCGGAGAGCTCCGCCAGCAGGGCGTCCCGCGCCTCCCTGCCCGCCACCTCCGCAGGCGAGAGGGCAAGCGGCACCGCCACCACTACAGTGGGGGTGTTGACTCAAGGAACCCTGAATAAGGAACGAGGCCCCATTTTCCTCCTACTCCTCCTCCTCCTCCTCCTCCTCCTCCTCCTCCCCTCCTCCCCTCCTCCCTCCTCCTCCTCCTCCTCCTCCTCCTCCTCCTCCTCCTCCCTCCTCCTCCCCTCCTCCTCCTCCTCTCCTCCTCCTCCTCCTCCCCCCTCCCCTCCCCCTTCCCCTCCTCCTCCCCCTCCTCCTCCCCTCCCCTCCCCCTCCCCTCCGCCTCCTCCTCCTCCTCCTCCTCCTCCTCCTCCTCCTCCTCCTCCTCCTCCTCACACTTCCTCCGCCTACCCTGTCACGTTGTCCTTTAGCTCTTTCCTGTGATCACACATCCCGTCGCCATCGACGGCCAAAACCTTCAGGGTCGGCGGCACCGGCCGTAAGGCCTTCACAATAGGGAACGAGGCCCCTTTTTCCCATAAGTTTAACTCCGATGTTCCATGGAAAACCTCAGGAAAGCCCAGGGAGCACTGTGAAACAACCAAGGAGCACGGAGCCCCTCCCAAACGAAAAGAGTTCCTTCTTCAGCGCCCCGACTGTAGCGCGAGGAGCCAGGGGGGATCCTCATGATGGTCCGGGGGCGCGCAAGCGTGGTTGAGCGATGCACGGATCTGGCGCCGCGCGGTCGCCACAAATCCATGGATCGGGGGAGGTGCCCTCCCCAAAGTGCGGCCAGTGCCGCCTCGCTCGGCGGCGGAAAGCCGCGATGTCCCACGGGAACGGGACCCGCCGCTAATCCACGCCCCCTTGATCCGTGCTTGCGATCGCCTGAGTGGTGCGGCCCCCCCCTCCCCGCTCGAGGCATACCCCATCCCCAGCTCGGGGAGGCATCGTGGACCTTCTCGCTGGAGGTGGCCCCCCCTGGTGGAGGCGGGTGGTGGTGTCGCTTCTCCTTCCTCCGACCTCCAGCGCCCTCTGCACGAGCCTGGTCCCTGCCTTGTCGAACGAGAGCTGGAGCGCGTGCCCGCACACAGCCGCGAGCGCGCCACCCCGTGCCCCCGCGTCACCCTCGAGCTCCGCGAGGCGCGCCTCGCACCAGGCGGCGTCGAAGGCGGGCGGCGGCGGCGGCGGCGGCCGCTTGCCGCTGCGGACGCCGCGCTGGGCCCGCTGGCGCCCCTGTTGAGGGTCAGGGTCAACGTCAGGGAGGGTCCTGGCTCAGCGGGGCAGACACCGAGCGGGAATCGGCGATGCGTCGCCGGACACACCGGCGTTGGGCCCCCGGTGGCGATGCCGCACGTGCCTGGGCGGGGCTGGGCGATATCGGGCCCCAAGCGGCGGTCGGTGGGCGATCGGGGGGCCGATGCAGCCACCCCCTGACTCTTCGCCCCTGGCCTGTTGGGGCGCACTGCCGCCTCCGCCCTCCGACTTGCCACTGGTGCCCCCGCCGCTGCCCCCGGGGCCGTCGGCGGCCGGGGCGCGCGGCGCAGGCGCTGGGCGGCCGCCGCCCCGCCTGCGGCGCTGCGCCGGGGCGGGCGTCGCCCCCCCGAAGGCCTGAGAGAAGGCAGCCGCGCAGACGGGAGCCGTGAGGTTCGACCTCCCCTTCGCTGCAAGCGTATCATCCGTCAGCGTGCCCGCCAGAGGGTAGTATTGTGTCGGAGGGCGGCGGCTCCTTGCAGATTCTGAGGGACCCACCCACCCCTCGCTGACGCTCCCCATGGGGCTCTAGAAGCCTCTCCGAGGCTTCCAAGACGGCCGAGCAAGTTCACAAAGGCCGCGAAGATGGCCCAAGATGCCTCCAAGACGGCCCAGCATGGCCCCAAGACGGCCCAACATGGCGTCAAGAGCGCACAAGACACCCCCAATACGGCCCAACAGGGCCCCAACACAACCCCCAGGAAAGAGACCAACTTTACTGATTTGCCGTAGGTTTTTGAACGATGTTCGCGGTCTCAGCTCTTCGGGCTTCCATCAGTCCAGGGCGGCCTAAAGGGCTTCCAAGAGATGGCCGCAAGACTGCCCAAGAGGGACCCAAGAGGGCCCACGAGGGCCCCAAGAGGCCTCCAAAACGGCTCCAAGACGGCCCAATAGGCCCCCAAGACAGCCGTAAAGGGCCCCGAGGCGGCCCCAAGACGGGCTAGAAAGGCCCGAGACGGACCCCGAGGGCGACAGACGGCCCAAGACGCTCCCAAGAGGCCCCAAAGAGGCCTCAAGAAGAGGCACCCAGGATACTCCAAGAGTTGATGAGGGAAGAAGAGGAAGGGAGGAGGAGGAGGAGGAGGAGGAGGAGGAGGACGACGACGACAAAGACGAGGAGAGGCAACCCGACACGACGCGGAAGAGCGTGTCACATGCTACGGCCATCTCGAGGCTCGAGACGGGGACGGAATATGTCACACGTTACAACCATCTGGGCAGTGCTCCAGGGGCCGCCAACAAAAGCACTGCGCTGACAAGGTGGCGGGGCTAGACGCAGGCATCTGGATATGAGCACTACTCTGCTCGCTCCCCTTGTGCTGTCTGGTGGCTCTCCAGCCTCTCCCGCGCGCTGCCTTTAAATGCAAGATTACTGAGAGGGCGGTCTTGTTGATACCAGCTTGGTCAGAACGGACCGCTCTCTGTCCTTAGCTTTACCCTCGATCAAGCGTTCCCCCTGCAGGGTTGGCGACGGGTTGGGATCGGTGCTCTGCTCCCGTCGTTCAGCACGGTGCTCTCGTCCCTGCACGGGACAGATATCTGAAATTGGCGACGCAGAAGACACGGACAAAAAAACTGGCCTCTCAAGGGGCAAGATCTTTGATCCATGTTCATTGCGCCTCGGGCTTCGACGTAAGGGAGTCCGAAAATCCGAGACGTAGTGGATATGGGACAGAGATATTGTCCGCGCTCGCCTCCCTCAATGCCCCCCGCCTCCCCCAGCAGGCCGGGCCTCACGAATCACGCGCCTCTGTCGCTTTGGGCGCCCCGCGACCTCGCACTGCTGGGCCCCCAGCTGCGCCCCAGCGGCGAACTGGGCGGCGAACTGACCCACGCAGAACAGCGCCTGCTCCCGGGGGGACGTGCGCGCAGGGAGCCCATGATTTGAGCAGGGACCGACCGTCCCGGCATTTCTGTAGGCCTGCCACGAAATGTTCTTAGGACCTAAAAATGTTCTAAGAACGGAACAAGAACCATTCTCTTAGAACACAAGCCCGATGTGCCAAAACAAGACAGCCCCAGCCAGAAATGTCCTGAGAACACTTCGTGGAAACCACCAGAAAGGTTCTGAGAACATTCTCTGGTAGGCCTACAGTCGGCGTGCTGAAACAAGGAACGATAAACAAGGAACGCAGCCCCTTTTTGGCCCCACAAGCGCCTGCGTGCACGAGCACGGCTAGAGGAAAAGCCATAGAAGGACCTAAGGAATATCGAGCCCCTTTCTTACCCAAACTGTTCCTTACTTCAGCGACTTGGCTGTATAGGCGAGCCGGGCCGCTTCGCCACTGCTTGAAGGAGGCGCCCGAGGCCGAGAGTCTTGCTCCCGGCGCGCCCCCCCCAGGCCTGCACCCCTGCCCGGGGACCGAGCTCTCCCCATCCCGAGCTCGGGCGCGCTGCGCCTTGACAGCAAAGAGGGAGGGGGAGAGGGCTGAACTAAACGGTGTTTTTCGTTTTCGTTTTGTTTTCGTTGTCCCTCGCTTTTGTCTCGAATCCGCCTTTACCGCAAAACGAAGTCGAAACGAAAGCGGCCCACGAAATCGCCGAAAACATCATTTAAGTTCAGCCCTGGAGAGGGGGGCGAAGCAGCGCGTCAACCCTTCGTGCACCGACGGGGGCCCCGACGATGCGCGAGGGGCGCACTCCTCACCCCTTTTGCTTGAAGGGGCCCTGGGACACACAAATCAACAGGCACAAACAACAGGGTTCCCCAGATGTTCCCAGATTTTCTGTGTTTTTATCTCCCCCCCACTCCCCATATGTTCCCATATGTTCTGGGGAAACGACGATTAATGGTGTCTGTGTTTTTTTTTCCCAACCATCCTGTGGTGTTGGGTCCTCGTTTTGAAGAGACGGTCCCCGCGTCCTCCTCTCCTCTCCTCTCCTCTCCTCTCCTCCTCCTCCCCCTCCTCCTCCCTCCTCCCCCTCTTCCCTGTTGCAAAGTTGCGCCTCAACTTTGCAGCGGGCAAAACGGAGGTACTGTTTCAGTTGCGAGGACGTGGAGCCAGACTAGCCAAACGAGAACTCTGGTGGGACCGTCAGGGAAGATTCGAGATACAATCCGACCTACTGGGCACGTTCACACTACATGCAGTACGCACATACCCACACTTGGGCACACAGATGGATGAGCTGGGATCCATAGGGCCCGAGTTGGCCCACAGGGAGGATTCTATACGGTCATCGGCCAATCTGCTACGACGGCGCATATTTGGGGCTCCAGTGGATATCCCCCAAGAAGCCCGCTTACACTTTACCGACACCCTCCTCTTCTCGGGCCTCCTCTTCAACTCGGGCACCTGGCCACAACTCACTGACGCGCAGCATGCACACATGCAGCACGTCATGGTGAATAAATATCGACAGGTGCTCCACCTACCGCAAAAGGATGAAGATTCAGTACCGGACAGATTGATCCTTGCTAAGGTAGAGAGAGCTGACCTACGTGCAATGCTACGTGTGCAAAGGTTACGCATACTAGGACGACGCATACACTACGGCACACCCACGCTACGCAGTTTGGTTGCGCATGTGTATAGAGTTGCACAGGGCAGGCGCACGCCTTGGATGCACAGAATCATTGACGACCTGGAGTGGTTACGTACTACATACCACAAATTTCGTGACATGCCCGAGCCAGACACACACTTTGCAAATTGGGAAGACACCATTCAGTCATCTTTCATGCGCTCAACAGCGCACTCAGAGCTCCTGCCATGGCAGCAGCTAGAGCAGCGCTGGCGCAGCAGGCACAAAGCGACTTTTTCACGCTAGTTCGGCCAGCGGGCGTGCCTGTGCCCATCACGGATCCCATGCACCCCATTTACCCCCCCAAAGTGTTCAATGCCAGCCTACAATGCATGTGGTGCAGCTTTCTTGGCACGTCAGCCAAAAGCACACGACAACACATCGTGCGTGTACACTACAGTGCGGTACACCTTATCTCACGCTTCATAGGGGAGGGAAGTACATGCATGGCGTGCTCTATGCCTTTTGCAGCAAGAAGACAGTTGCGAGATCATCTTGCATTTGATGCGCCACTATGCCAACTAGCGTACATGATGCATGGAGCTGCAGAATCCCCGGACAGAGCCGAGGAGTTGCGCCTAGCAGATGCAGTCAGTCATGCAGCTCAGAGAAAGGCAGGACTAGGGCGCTGGCGAGCAGCCTTCCCAGCAGCAGTGCAGTACCCAGAGGACGGACTTTACCCGTCAGCCATGCTGGTAACCGCCACTTTCAGCGCAGATGAAGCCAGGACCCTACTCCAGCAGGCAGCATATGAGATCAGCCCTGATGCTCGCCCAGCCTACCAGGCCCTCTTCGACGACCCCCCCGAGGAGCCTACCCAGGATCAGCCTCTCTACATGGACCGACACTACAAATACAGATCTCACGACTTTCAAGGGATAGCGGCAGAGTGGATACCCTGCCGCATCCATCGAGCTGAGGTGTTCATTTTGAATTTATTCTCAGGCAAGAGAAGGCAAGGCGACATACAGTTTTGGCTGGACGGCATGTACACACACAGGGACTTGCAGGTATGTATGCTGAGTGTGGACATTGCAATCAATCCCACACTAGGGGACCTCACACAGGCCAATACTATCCGACAGTGGGGGGAACACATACTATCCAGACGGGTATGGAATACTGGGGGGGGGGCCCTGTGAAACATGGAGTGCGGCCAGATGGCTGGATGGGGGTCCCCCCCCCTGCGTACTCATGAATGGTTTTGGGGCGTCCCCTGGACTACCGACAGGCAAGCACAGCAGCTCAAGGTAGGCAACACGCTCTTACAAAACCTGGTGTACCTCTTGGGCTGCCACGTCACTGCGGGGACCTCGGGGTGGATGGAGCATCCTATTCCCCCCTACTGGCGCTCCCAGGCTCCCAGCAGTTTCCAATGGGAGCCCCTTGCAGCGCTCGCATCAGCACCCAACGTTGTCACAGCAGACTTTGACCAGTGCGTGCATCAGCCAGCTACACGTTGCCCCAGTGAATATGGGCGTGCGCCCACAAGGCTGCTAGGCTTGCGCATGGAATGCCTTGCCAGCAAGCTGACAGATACTCCGAGGAAGGGACGCTGTCATCATCCCAAAGGGGCTCATAAGATACTTCGTGGCAAGGAGACGGACGGAAAGGGAGGGGGCCCACAGTTCAGAACCCATGCCAAAAAGACGTACCCCTCGGAGATGTGTAATAGGATTGCCGCATCGATAGCAGCATCTATCTCCAGAATCTTTGCGCACGCCAACGACGCACACATCGTGGGCGAGGATCTTGACCCCTCCCTCATCAATGACCTCCGACAGTTTTACATGCCTCACATTGATGATGATTTCAATCCTGCGCCAGACTATGTGCACAGGACTAAGAAGCAGGAAGGGGTTTCACGGGCTGACCCGGAGATCCATCGATTCATGAAGGAACCCGAAGAACCCGAGGACAGCCCCCAGAGCCCACAGTATGGTACTCCGACACAGGACGCATGTGGGTGTGATCCGACTCCAGCACCCGAGCCAAGACAATTCGTGTCCCCTGGATCGGATGAGGAGTCTGAAGTCACTGCTTTTTTCGGTCCTCCCTCCTCCCCCGCTCCCTCCGCCGTCGTGCCGCCGCCGCTGCCGCCTCCCCCGCCTCTCTCCCTCGCCCAGCTGGAGCGCATCGCTGCCAACAGGGCAGAAGCAGCGAGGAGGCGCGAGGCCAGACGGGAGGCCGCACATCAGAGGCGTGCCCCATGGCGAGGCACGCTCAGCTTCTCGGCCTACTTCAAGGCCGCGCGGACCCGCCTTGTGCCCCCCCCCACTTACAGATCGGGAGGTATAGGCACGAGTCGAGAAGCCTCTAGAGTGACCACGGCACCTCGCCCATGGCATCGTCCCACCACCACTCTTCCCTGCGTTTCACCCACCCAGTACAGCGTTTCGTCGCCCCATAGGAGCTCCGCCGAAGGCCCCAGTGCCGTCGCCCGCATGCGTCACCCACACCCAATTCGGCACACCCCTCACACGCTTCGTGGCCCCATAGGGAGCTCCGCCGAAGGCCCCAGTGCTGCCGCCCGCATGCGTCACCCACATCCAATTCGGCACACCCCTCACACGTTTCGTGGCCCCATAGGGAGCTCCGCCGAAGGCCTCAGTGCTGCCGCCCGCATGCGTCACCCACACCCAATTCGGCACACCCCTCACACGCTTCGTGGCCCCATAGGGAGCTCCGCCGAAGGCCCCATGGCCCGCAGGGAGCTCCGCCGAAGGCCCCAGTGCTGCCGCCCGCATGCGTCACCCACATCCAATTCGGCACACCCCTCACACGTTTCGTGGCCCCATAGGGAGCTCCGCCGAAGGCCCCAGTGCTGCCGCCCGCATGCGTCACCCACACCCAATTCGGCACACCCCTCACACGTTTCGTGGCCCCATAGGGAGCTCCGCCGAAGGCCCCAGTGCTGCCGCCCGCATGCGTCACGCACACCCAATTCGGCACACCCCTCACACGTTTCGTGGCCCCATAGGAGCTCCGCCGAAGGCCCCAGTGCTGCCGCCCGCATGCGTCACCACACCCAATTCGGCACACCCCTCACACGTTTCGTGGCCCCATAGGGAGCTCCGCCGAAGGCCCCAGTGCTGCCGCCCGCATGCGCCACCCACACCCAATTCGGCACACCCCTCACACGCTTCGTGGCCCCATAGGGAGCTCCGCCGAAGGCCCCAGTGCTGCCGCCCGCATGCGTCACGCACACCCAATTCGGCACACCCCTCACACGCTTCGTGGCCCCATAGGGAGCTCCGAAGGCCCCAGTGCTGCCGCCCGCATGCGTCACGCACCCAGCACACCCAATTCGGCACACCCCTCACACGTTTCGTGGCCCCATAGGGAGCTCCGCCGAAGGCCCCAGTGCTGCCGCCCGCATGCGTCACGCACACCCAATTCGGCACACCCCTCACACGTTTCGTGGCCCCATAGGGAGCTCCGCCGAAGGCCCCAGTGCTGCCGCCCGCATGCGTCCCGCACACCCAATTCGGCACACCCCTCACACGTTTCGTGGCCCCATAGGGAGCTCCACCGAAGGCCCCAGTGCTGCCGCCCGCATGCGTCCGCACACCCAATTCGGCACACCCCTCACACGTTTCGTGGCCCCATAGGGAGCTCCGCCGAAGGCCCCAGTGCTGCCGCCCGCATGCGTCCCGCACACCCATTTCGGCACACCCCTCACACGTTTCGTGGCCCCATAGGGAACTCTACCGAAGGCCCCAGTGCTGCCGCCCGCATGCGTCACGCACACCCAATTGGGCACACCCCTCACACGCTTCGTGGCCCCATAGGGAGCTCCGCCAAAGGCCCCAGTGCTGCCGCCCGCATGCGTCCCGCACATTCATTTCGGCACACCACTCACACGTTTCGTGGCCCCATAGGGAGCTCCACCGAAGGCCCCAGAGTGCTGCCGCCCGCATGCGTCCCGCACACCCATTTCGGCACACCCCTCACGCGTTTCGTGGCCCATAGGGAATGCGTCCCGCACACCCATTTCGGCATACCCTTCACACGTTTCGTGGCCCCATAGGGAGCTCCACCGAAAGCCCCAGTGGGTGTGCCCGCATGCGTCCCGCACATCCATTTCGGCACACCCCTCACGCGTTTCGTGACCCCTCACACGTTTCGTGGTCCCATAGGGAGCTCCACCGAAGGCCCCAATGGGTGTGCCCGCATGCGCCCCACACACCCATTTTGGCACACCCCTCGCACGTTTCGTGGCCCCGTAGAGGGGCTCCACCGAAGGTCCCAGTGCTGCCGCCCGCATGCGTCCCGCACACCCATTTCGGCATACCCTTCACACGTTTCGTGGCCCCAAAGGGAGCCCCGCCGAAGGCCCCATTGGGTGTGCCCGCATGCGTCCCGCACACTCATTTCGGCACACCCCTCACGCGTTTCGTGACTCTTCACACGTTTCGTGGCCCCAAAGGGAGCCCCGCCGAAGGCCCCAGTGGGTGTGCCCGCATGCGTCCCGCACACCCATTTCGGCAAACCCCTCGTACGTTTCGTGGCCCCGTAGGGGGCTCCACCGAAGAAGATATTCACAACTGCGGTACTCACAGTTGCATATGGTTGGGTCCTTCGCCAGGATAATTATTCCTCCTGATTCCCAAGGGGCCGAAAGCGGCCAAATACCTCCCGCCGCGCTTTGTGTCGCGACGAAGAGAGGTCTGGGGGAGCTCGCCGGCCAGGACTCTGGACGGAGAGGGAACGTGAGGGGTTAGGGGTGGACCAGCTCACGGGGGAAGCATCGACCTGACATCGGCGATGCACCGCCCATAGGTCGGCGAGCAGCACCAGGCAGCGAGTCCGCACTGGCCTGCTCCTGGGGGACAGCACGAAGCCGCAAAGGGCCAACGATGCCCGACGCCGTGATTTGCTTGATACATCGGCGATGCATCGGCGGTGCCTCGGCGATGCCTCGGCGATGCACCTGCGATGCATCGCCGACGTCGGCGATGCACCGGCGACGTCGGCATGGAGAACATCGGGCTCCACATCGCGGTGCATCGCCGATGCATCGGCGATGCGGCGCGACCCTCCGACTCCATCGACTCGGACCCCATCTAGGAGGCCTAGAGTTGCGGGAAGAGAGCTAGAGTTGAGCATGGACCGACCGTCCCAGCCTTCCTATAGGCCTACCACGAAATCTTCTTAGAACCCCAAAATATTCTGAAAACACAAAAAAATGATTAGAGCATAAACTCGATGCGTCAAAACAAGACAGCCCCAGCCAGAACTGTACTGAGAACATTTCGAGCAACCCGCAGACGGACCTTAGAACGTTCTTTGGTAGGCCCCTCCTCCTCCTCCTCCTCCTGCCCCTCCTGCTCCTCCTGCTCCTCCTCCTCCTCCTCCTCCTCCTGTCCTCCTCCTCCTCCTCCTCCTCCTCCTCCTCCTCCTCCTCCTCCTCCTCCTCCTCCTCCTCCTCCTCCTCCTCCTCCTCCTCCTCATGGGCACGCCGGGACGCTCCGCCTCTGCTTGAGACAGGAGAGGCCCCGCTTGCGTCCACGAGCACGCGCGGCGGCCTCGTGCGGTGGCCTCATGCGGCCCCCGCGCGGGCAGCTGCCTCAAGGGCTCCCAACTTCGCGCTTCGCGCTGCGCGAAGCGCGAAGTGCAAATAACTTCGCGCTCTCGCGCCGCCTCCCAGGGGAGAAGAGGAGGACGAAGAGGAAGCGGAGCCGAACCGCGAAGCGCGAATACCTTCGCGCCCTTGAGGGCGCCCTTCTGCCTGCACCGATCCCTGGCCCGGCCAGCACTGGGCCCCGTCAGAGGCGACGCCACGGGGCGAATAGCCCAAGCGAGCGCAATGCCTGCGTTTGAAGGGGCCCTGAGACACACAAATAAACACACACGGATAACAGGATTCCCCGTATGTTCCCATATTCTCAAAGTTTTTGTCTGGCTCCCTACTTCCCATATGTTCGCATATACTTTCCTGGGGATCGACGACTCCTTGTGTCTGTGTGTGTTTTCCCCCTCCTGAGTGCTCAGGTGCTCCGCTGGGCTGCGCCTTCGAGAGACGTGTGCGTGCAGTGCCCGCCCCGGGGCTCCTCGCCCCTGTCGTCGCCGCCGAGCCCCGGATGTACCTCCCCCGCCAGGCCGGGAGGCCGGGTACGCGTGGACCCTGGGACCAGGCTGGGCGCGGCCAGGGTCGCTGCGGGCGCGCAGGTGGGCGCCCTCCGGTAGCGCCCGCGCGGCGGGCCCTCTGCTCTAACTCGAGGTCGCTCGCTGCGGGGCTTGGTGTTAGGTCGGGCCTGCCCCCTTCCAGGGAGGTTTGGACGAAACATCAAAATTGCCCCAAAAATGCTCACAAGATGCCCAAAAATACTCAAAAATGGTCCCCAGACTATGTTTTGACTATTTTTGAATATTTCTCCTGTAGAGGGACAGGCCCGACTTGAACTGGGCGCGGCGCCGCAATGCGAACGCACCCACTGGGGCCCTCGGTAGAGCTCCGTGGGAGGCAGGAAACGTGTGACGGGTGTGCCGAGTTTGGTGGTGCCAAACCGTTGCGACGCTCGACCTTCCCCGAAGACCGCACCGCAAGGCCCCTCACCGCACCGCCTCGGGATCCTGGAGGCCCCAGGTCGCCCGGGACGTCCTCGGAGACCGACCCGAGTCCCCACACAGTGCGGTCACCCCGCACCCCCTCTGACTCACAGCATGGTGTCCCCACACCGCTCGGGGGCCTGCGGCTGCGGCTGGCCGTACTGCCACCCCTCGGCGTGCCCGGCGTGCTGCTGCCCAAAGGCCACCGGCTGCCAACACCACACGGCCGCTGGCGGCGCGCCCGCGCCGGGCACGTCCGTGGGCTGCCTGGGGAGGACCGATACCGTTGCTCCCCAGACATCTCCCCTCGTGCGTTCTGACCAGGATGTCGAGACGAACGCAGCCGTGGCGACGACGGGAGGGTAGCGGTATCGGTACATGTCGTTCATTTCTAATCGCGTTCATTTCTAATTGTGCTCGTTTCAAATTGTTGCTGGCCCCCTAGTGGCCAGGAAGAGGCCCAGGATAAAAAACAATTAGAGATAAAAGGATCTTGGCCCCCCCAAAAGCCAAAGAACTTTCGAAGAATGAGGAATGAACAATGTGTACATGTTCCTTCTCCGACGGCCAGCAGCACTCGGCCCGCGGCACGCCAACCTCGGACCGCGGCGTCTCCACGAAGTCGCTATCGCCACCGTGCGCCGTGGTCGTGCCCGTCGGGGCCTGCGACGACAGGCTCGTGTCGGACCGCGGCGTGTGGGAGCTCGGCGTGGCCACGGCCCCCACCAGCGGGGCATCGAGCGCCAGCCTGCCCACCTGACGGGCAACCTCATGGAGAAGCTGGCTCGGGAAGGGTGCAGCAGCGAGCTTCACTCGGCGATGCATCGCGGATAGACCGGCGATAGGACCCCGACAGCAAAACTGCACGGTCTTGGGCGGGGTGGACCATCGGGCACCTGTCGGCGATGAGCGGGCGATGGGGGTCACTGCGTTTCCCTTGGAGCCATCCCCCCCCGGAACACTGCCCTGGACCACCTTCGAGCGATGAGGGGCGGCCTCGGTCAGCCACTCGTCCGGCCGCGGCATGTCCGCGTCGCGCGTCGACGCGACGGCGCCGTCCTGCCCCAGGATGCACATGGCGTGGGCGGCTGGGCGAACTGGGGTGGTCACAGGAGAGCCGCGTCGAGCACCTGGGCCATACGATATCCTTGTTGAGCCTCGAACCGGAGCAACCGCGAAGTTGCCGCGAGCTGCTCTGCTTGTTGTATCAAAAAGGCGCCAGGGGCCCCGTGCTTTCGGAACCAATACATCTGAGACAGGCGATGGCGAGGAAAACGGCGACAACGAATAGGAGAGAAGATGAAACAAGCAAAAGGACCGTTCATCTGCCCATCCCTTGTCCAATCTTCCCTTCCGCCACGTCCCTATCCTTTTCGTCACGTCGTCGTCCGTGTCTTCGTCGCGTCCTTGTCCTCATTTTCGCCCTGTCCTCCTCACACTCCTCCTAATACTACGGCTCTCACTCGCGCCACGAGCCTCACCGTACCACTTCGAGGGCGCTGGGCAACTCTACCCGCTGAGAGCTCCACAGCCCAGAAGCAGTTCAACCTCGGGGAAGCCTCGCAGGAAGCCGCGCACACCCGCGGGCGGGACGGTGCCAGGAGGCGGCCACGAGGGGACAAGGAGCAGGCACCCAGGCACCCACCCCCCTTTTTTTAGCCCGACCCAGCAGGGGCCCGCACAGGCCCCGAGGTTTGAGCAGGGACCGACAATCCCAGCATTTCTATAGTCCTACCACGAAATGTTCTTAAAAGCCAAAATTACCCCCCCCCCAAAAAGGTCTTAGAACGATAACCCGATGTGTTAAAAACAATACCATCAAAAACAGAAGCGTTCTAAGAACACTTCGTGGAAACCACAACAGGTTCTTAGAACATTGTTTGGTAGGGTTGTAGGCGAGCCAGGACGCTTCGCCACTGCTTGGAAAGGCGGGCACTTTTTTCCCGGACGGCCAGGCCCCCCGCCCCCAACGGCCCGCGCGGGCCACGGCGCGCCCAGGCCCTCTTGCCCGAGAGCTGCCCGGGCAACTCCCCCCTCCTCGGCACCGCGCTCGCCGTCTTGCCCCCGCTGCTCTCGAGAGGGCCGCCGCGAGACGCACGATGCCCATCTGCTTGAGGCCTTGGCCCAACGAAGATCTCGAAAGGGCGCCTTTGCAACTGGTGCTCGGGAACCTCGGACTCCGCCTCGACCTTTCACAAGCCATCTGTTGCGCCTCGGTGCGTTTCGGGACGAGCGGGCCCGTCGCGGCGACTGCGATGACACCGAACAGATCGATTAGCATTATCAGTTTCTTGGCTTCGCACGCGTGGCTGATGGCGGAGTCCTTGGCCCACTCCGACGCGCCTTCGCCAGCTCCATTTGCCAACATTCGAAGTCGAGCTGGCAACCCTTTGAATCTTCGCCCCTGCTGAGATACGTCCTGATATGACTTGCTGCCAAAATATGTCAAAGCCTTCGAAAACAGTTGCAACTCTGGGGACCATCTCGCGCGCTCGGTACCCTCGTCCTGGTCGTCTTCGCGCGCGTGTCGTACTTCGCCTTGCACTTGATCGCTCGTGGTTTGTCCGCTGGCATGAGCACCAAGGCCTGCGATCCGTACTCCAGCGTGCACATTATGGATCCGACCTGAACCGCCATCTTCTTGATGGTCGCCTTCTCGGTGTCTTGCCTTTTGAGTTTCGCGGGCCCGCTGGCTTCGCCATCGCCCCCCGTCTGCTCGCCAGCGATCCAAAACGCCGATAAATATTAGATGATCAGCAATACACTGCGAGAGGTGCGTTTCAAGGACATGCTGCCTCGACGCCCAGTGGCCTTCGGCTTGGTAAATCGCACGGTGGACAGTGTGTCGTTCCGAGATACGCCCGCCCTCGAGCGAGCCTGGCCCTCGCGCCACGCTCGACCATATGCTCTGTTCATCGATTATGCGCCCGTGCGCGCGTTGAAAAAATCACAACATATCGAGCAATGATTGCTCGCACAACATTTTCTGAACGATGCCCGTCGACTACGAGTTCCGCGCATCATATGCGCATGGCGCGCTGCTCTACGATCGCGGCCCGGCAAGACAGCTTGGCATCTGAGCCCTTGCTCGCCCACCCCAACACAGATCGCCCCCCCGCCATTGACGGCGGGCCCACGGCTCGCTCGATTGCGGACGTAATGCGAGCGCGAACCCGCGAGATCCACGTCGACGATATCCTCTCTCTCGGCCCTCCGCGATGGGCCCGGACGGCTCGCGGTCGCATCTGCCCAAAGAATCTTGCGCCAGTCGCATGAACGTGAGCAACTATGCCATCTTGGAGCTGCTGACGGGGCCGCGGATTGCTGGCCTGCCAATTCGAAACGTCGATCGTACCCCCCCCCCCGCCCGCCCCACCCCGCATCGCCACCGCGCGCGCGCCCCGCCCCGCCCCGCTTCCATCTGCGCGAACCCGACGTCAGAGCCCCGCAGACCGGGACACGCTAGACCCGGACACCCAACATCCCTCGAAACCAATTTTTCCAAACGGCGGCACGAACAAAATACTGCATGCAGCACTTCCAGAATAAACCCGGACACAGGCCCCAAAATCCTGCAAGACACCCCTAAACCCGGACAGAAACCCGAATCATGCAGCGCAGCAAACAAACAACGCACGGGTTCTGAAAAAAACGTGACTTTGCAGAAAAAGGTGTCGTTTCCTTGGTTTTCCGTGTCCTGGTTAATCTGTGTCCTGGTCTCCGGGGGCCTGACGACGCCTGGCACCTAACGCTGGCTCTGCCCCGCTGCGCGGAATCAGTCAGCCGACGCGGAAGCCGCTAAGCCGACGGACGCGAGCTTCCACGAACACATTTGCACGGCCAAGCTTCTCGATCACCTCCAGGTTCGAAGCCGACCGGATATGCGCGCCGCCCCTCGTCTGAGTCACTTCCCCAAGCGCGACCCCGCCTCGCTTCGCTACGAAAGCCCTCGAGGCCAATCGAGTCGGGCGCTCGCGTCGGGCCGTCCAGCTTCACAAGCGCATCGCGCTGCTGCTGTTGGGCCACCCCGGAGAATGCCATCCCTGAGAACCTCGCGCTCATGCTGGAAAGCTCGCTGACCACAATAAGGCGGCTTTGTCTTCCGCCGAAGATGCCAGGGGGGTTGTCCGTTCGTCTCTGTCGCCCCCAGCCCCTGCGCCCCTCCTTTCCATGGGCCCGTCGCCGCCACCCCCCCTCACGCCCGGGCCTCCCCGTCGAGCGCCGGGCCCGTCGCCGCCCCCCGCCTCGCCCCGAAACACTGCTTCTTCACCGGGCCAGCCAGACCGAGATTGAGCAACGTCGCGATTGACTCGAAGGGCAGCCCCACCCCCCCCCCCTGACCCCTCCCCCGCCGGGGGTGGGCGGTTGGCCTGGCGGGGGGCCCCGGGGCGGCCGCGGGCCAGATGCGACGCCCCCCCGGGGGCTCCTCCCGGGGGCCCCAGGGCCCCAAGGAATGCCCAAAACGGGCCAGGGGCGCCCCGAGAAGCCAAGAAAACCGTTCGAGAGGGCCCCGAATCGCCGAACGACCCGACAAATGCGCCTCGACGGCCTCCAGGCGGCCCAAGAGCCTTGCAGAGCGCCCCGAGAGGCCCCCGGGAGCTCTCCCGCGAGGGCCCCGAAAGAAAATCATAGATTTCCCTGCGGGCGTTCGAAGGCACGCCGGCGCTCTCGCCCCCCCCCCCCCGCCCCCCGACGCTTCAACGCGACCCGGGGGCCGCGGCAGATCGCGCCAAAACGGCCCGAGCGGGCCCCGAGACTGCTCGAGACGCCCTCAAGACAGCCCAAAAAAATGATGCCCAGACGACTGGCCAGAACAAACACGTCGAGCCCTCGGCTCCGAGAGGCCCCCGAAGCCAAGGCCCCCAAGAGGCCCCAAGAGGCCCGCATGAAGCCCCCAGGAAGCCCCGAGAGGACCCCAAAGAGGCCCCCAAGAGGCCCCCAAGAGGCCCCCAAGAAGTCCCCAAGCTGTCCACCAGAGGTCCCCGAGACCGTTTCGAAGAGACCCCGAGCAGAATCCACGAGGACTCTGACCGCGTCAAGCGTCGTCGTCGTCGTCGCCGCCGCCGTCGCGCCCCCCTTCAGGGTCGGCGGCGCCGGCCGCGAGGTCTTCGCTATATCCTGGCCCAGACCCACATCATCGCGCATCTCGTCGGCGCGCCAGTTCTGGTTCAAACCATTTTCGATGCCTCCTCCTTGTTGCCATGCGTCCACGCATCGGCGACGCTGGCCCCGAAAATGCGACCGCTGCCCGAGTTCCCGCGCCCGTCAACGGGTCGGCCACCCCAGCAAATCTGCGACCCTGCAAGGCAGATGCTTCTGCACCTCTCGCAAGCGCCACGCTGGAAAAGAGCGCCGTGCACGGGTCATTAGGCACGCAGCCCCCCTGCGCCGGCCGCAAATTGCCGGCCGAAGCCCCAAGACAAAAACGCACCCATTGATTGAACTGCCCAGCGCAAATGCGACGCGCCCCCCGCCGAGATGAGTCGCGACAGCATGATCGAGCTTGGCCGTCTTGCGAGATGAGAAAGCGCGCGCGGCGTCGCGGCGACGGCGCGCGCGTTGCAGCCCCATCTTTCTGGGCCGCCTTGCGCTGCGCATCTGGACCGCGAGCGCGCCTTCCCGCCCGCGGTGCCCGAATGCGCCGAGAGCCCAGCTCGGCGCGCCACCCGTCGAAGCCTGATTCCCCATCTTTGCTGCTCTCGCTCAAAAGCGTCAAACGACATCTCTGTTTTCCCCGAATTCTCTCCATCATCGCACTCAGGAGCACGTGGAACATGGGGCCTATCAACAACTGCTCGCGCACGGACATGCGCCCTATGCCGCGCTCGCGATTCATCGCACGATCGCTGGCCCACTTGGAAAACATCATACATCTGCGAGGCCTATTCGCATAACCGACCACCGCACGCAACAACAACGAATTGCAACTGCGGCTGGAGGCGGGGCCACGCCAAGCAACGTCGCGCCCCCGCGGCAAACCAGGCAGGGCGCAGCGCGGCGCGCGGGCGCCCAGGCACGCGGAGCCCCCGATGCAGAAACAGCACTCTTCGGCTGTTTATATATATATATATGTAAAAAAAAACTCTTTCATTGCATGAAGAATCTTCTACGCCACTCCTGCGCGCGTTTTCATTAATTACGTTTCGGCCCTTAGCGGAGAGGGGGCAGCCTGGTCGTCGCTGGCGGCGGGGAGAGGCTGCGAGGTTTTCCACCAAAGCGAAACTGCACCAAATCGGATTGCATATATTTCCAGATCTCGGCGGCGGCGGCCACGCACTGCGCTCGGGACGTCGAAGAAGCTCGGCGCTCAAACTCCACTCAGGCGACGGCCCCCGCAAATTGGCCTTCCAAGCCGCCGGGCGAATCCTGCCCGCCTCCTCGCCGGCCCCCTCAGCCGCGACACTCGATCTCACTGCCGAGGCGCGTCCCCGACGAAGATCACCTTCTCGAACATCGCGTCACGGGCGTCGCCTTGCGCGCCTACCTTCTTCATCTTACTGGTCCAACCTGCAACTGCCCCTGGAATGCGGCGCCGCCCAAATGCGCGCGTTCGCCCGCCTCGGCCCCGCTGAGCCCGCGACCTCGCCATCTTGCGCACCGCGTGCACATCGCTGGCCTTCGCTGCCCTCGCGCGCCCGTCGCACCGCAACTCCGTCACCTCTGGCCAATACTCTCGTCGTCGCACTGTCAACCATCTGCTGAGTAACTTCAGCCTGAACTTGATCTGCTCTCTCAGATACCCTGATCAGCCAACGGCCGATATCTGCCAGCGCAAAGAATTCTGCGCCAATGGCGGTCTGGCACCTCCCCCCTGCCCGTCTCGTCCGCCGACCCTGACAAAGACGCGTTCGGCGAACTGATGTCTCTGACCCTTTTTCGCTTGCACAAGAGACGAAGAAACATCGCATTTGGGCGCGTTTCCTGCAATGCGATGCCCCGGTCTAACGCATGCGCAGAGGAAGATGACTGATATGTTTATTCCTGCGTGTCGGGGGCGAACAGCACTACTTGCGAATCGGCGGCATACTGCTCACTCTCGCGGGAGAACTCCTCAAACTCGACTACCTTTGCAGATTCCTCCGCATAGCTTGCAAACTGCACAGATTTGACGCCACGATGACATTATGTGTACCCTGGCTGCTCGGTCACAATGCTTTTGCTGCGTCCTCGATCGCCTCGCGGGGCGCAGCGTTGACAAAGTCGGGCACCTCATCCCAGTTTTGTCGCGAAGATGTTGTCTCTGCTGCCTTAATATGTCCTCAACCTGCTTCACACAGTCACAGGGCCTGCACAATTGTGGCCTGGCTGCAACATTCGTGCAGCTGCACGTGTGTCAATGTTAATTGGCTCGCCACGTCTGGCTCACGAACTACCTCTAGATCGAAACGCGCCGCCGCTACCCGCCCATGATCCCCGATATCCTGAGACGCTGCCACCTGCTACCTCCACGAGCTTGGCACGAACGCCCTGCACCACCACGTAGTTGCCCGCCACTATGAAGGGATGCGTATACAATCCAACGCCGTCGACACTCCATGTTTGAAATATGTCGAGCCTGCTTTAGGACAGAATGTGCGGAGCGTCACCTTCTGGTGTTCCTTCAACGCTAGTGCAAGTGATTCACTTGTGAAAGTTGAGCTCTCCAAGGCGAAACTCTCCTGTCGCACCCTCCACGTTCGCGAACTAAACCCACGAACGAAACAGGATACCATGGTACGCTCTGTACCGCCAGTACTCCATATAGCCATGCAGAATCGTCTTGACCGTACGCTGCCACTTCGCCGTCGCCTCCTGGCTTCGGCTGGGCAGAGGGGGGGGGAACAACAACACCATTACCATGCGCAGAAAACTGAATACCACTTTTACTGCGCCACCTCTTCTGCGCAATCCTTTCGGTACTGGCAGGCATCCTCTCAGGCATAGTTTCAGGAATTCTGGGGACTTCTTGGGCTGGAGCCAGACAGAAAATCCACACGATTTGCTCATTTGTGGCCCCGAAACCCATCACCAATCAACTGAATAGTACGACCCTGCTCTGAATGCTGCGCTGGTAAGCTCGGGCAGCCCGCGGTTGCCCATAACAGCGCGATGCTGTCGAGACTCGCGAGCTCGTCGACGAGATCCTGGGCGCGCGAGCGGTTGGCGCTGAGAGGAGTGACGAAGCCCAGGGCGGCAGCACTGCGGGCCGCCTGAACCACACCTCTGGCTCCACAACCAGCTGCAGGCAAGCATCCTGACATCAGAACAAGGCGGCGCGGCGCCCCCCCCCTATTTTGAGAAGAAAGGCCACCTTTCGTACTCCTCCCCCTCCTACTCCTCATTATCTTTGTCCTGTCCTCGTTCTTTTTTCCGTGCCCTCCTCCTTCTTCGTTCCCAGACCTCCGACGTCGCGTGTTCTCAATATGAGGTCCCTGGAATTCCACGGCCCCTTTTCCCGAACCGGCCTTTCCATCCTGAAAGATGTCTTACGGTTCTGGAGCCTAGAAACGGCTTCCGGGGCCCGAGATTTGCGTTATAACTCAAGAGGGAGGGAGGAGGAATGAGTGGGAGCGTTGTTGGCACCTGACGCGGTCACACCCACACAGCTCACTCAGGATCTGAATCGCTAGGTCACTAAAGTCGCTGCAGCTAGAACGTCGGACATATTGCAATCCTACTCGAGTGAAAGGAGAGAAGACGGGGACGGGGCTTTGCGAGGTCCCTATGCGTTTTTGTAAATATTTGGAGGTCGTTGCGGCTCCCTGGAGACTGCGCAGGAGGAGCGGCAATAGCGGTCGCTAAGCCAATACCTCCGTCGCAGTTTCGCTCGTTTCTCGATCCTTGAAACACGACGCCGACGACGACGACAACGACGACGACGACGACGACGAGGCCGCTGCTTCGGGACAACCAAAAGGCCGCCGATTCCCAATCCTGGGACCGTCAATAAAACGATGCAGGGCCCAGGGAAGGAGGTCGACATTCCCGGGCGCCCATGTCACAAAAAAAATGGCGTCCTGAAGAGAGGGTATACACAACCGCCGGATGCCTGCCCGGGGCCACCCGTGCCAGGGGCGGGGTGCGTACGCCCTCCCGGCCGAGGCCAGGACAGTCTGCACGCCGTCCTGGGGCCCTGGGACTGCCAGGCCACCACCGCGCCGCTGCCGCGCCAACACTGCCGCGCTGCCTTGCCGCGCGCCTGCGACGCCAGGTCGGACCGCCAGGGCGCCGCGCGCGCGGCGCTCAGGGCGCCCCCGCGGGTTGCCGGTCGCCCTCCCCGCCCCCAGGCGACTTCAGCAGCGGCTTGGCCTCGCGGGGGCGGGGGGGGCGCCCCCCCGCGCCGCCCACCGAGGAGTGCCTCGCGCCTAGCTCGGGCGCAACGGGTCGTCGCCGCCGCCACCGGCACCGCCGTCGCCGTGGTCGTGGTCGTGTTCGTGATCGTGGTCGTGGTCGTGGACGTGGTCGTCGTCGTCGTCGTCGTCGTCGTCGTCGTCGTCGTCGTCGTCGTCGTCGTCGTCGTCGTCGTCGTCGTCGTCGTGGGGGGGAAGGGTTGGAGGCGGGGTAGGCGGAGGAGAAGGAGGACGAGGAGGACTTGCTTGTACCATCCGGAGACAGCTGCCCCGACACCACTGGCTGGGGGGCGAGACCAGCCAGGGAATCCTGAGGCGCGACGGCCCACCAGGACTGAACCACCTGCAAGGGTCAGGCTGGCAACGGGGGTATGGAACAAAAGTGCAGCCTCGGAGAACGGAGCCGCCGCCGAGAGACGGCTGCACCGGCGAGGCTGCAAGCGAAGACGTGCGACCAGGCACAAGCGCTCCTTCTGGCAGCAGAGACGGCAGTATCCCAGACGATACAATTGAGAGATACTGAAGTGTGGACGAGCCTTATGTTTCTCCCATCGTACTTGAAGACCACATCCCAGAATTAAGTTCGAGCACCCGGAAGAGTGTCGAAAGAG
>CAUYUJ010001939.1:0-45000 GCA_963575745.1 Prorocentrum cordatum | reverse complement strand
TTCTCGCCTTCCTCCTCCACGTCCCCCTCCGCTTCCTCATCCTCTTCCTCTTCTTCATCATCAATACCACCATCATCAGCATCATCATCAACAACATCATCAACAATATCATCAGCAGCATCAGCAGCAGCATCACCATCGTCATTATCATCATCAGCAGCATCAGCAGCAGCATCAGCATCACCATCATCATCACCATCATCGTCAGCATCATAATTGTCACCACCATGACAATCACCATCACAATCATCATCATCATCAACATCAGCATCCTCATCATCATCATCATTCTCGTCCTCGTCCTCAATATCATTATCATCATGCTCCTCGTGATCATCATCAGCATCAGCAAAATCGTCATCAGCATCACCATTATCAGCATCGACATCAGCATCAGCATCATCAGCATGATCAGCATCAACACCAGCAACAGCATCATCTGCAGCAGTGTCATCAGCATCATCAGCAGCAGCATCATCATCATCCGCATCATCAGCATCATCATCACCATCATCATCAAGATCATCGGCAGCAACATCATCACCATCAACATCCTCGTGCCGACGCCGTTCGATCATGCACATCCTTATCATCATATTAAGTATTGATATTATGAATACTATCATGAATAGTAGTATTAGGATTACTACTGATATTAGTATTAGTGATACTATGATCGCTCTTAACGAATGAAAGTAATAGTCTGTCTAGTATTAGTATTAGTGTTGCAATTTGTATGTTTCAGTGTTGTTATTACTGCGATCCGCATTACATTATTAATGCTGCTGCTAGTACTTCGTTATTATTGAAATCAGTACCATTATTCATAGTGGCGTTAATATTATCCGTAGTATTCGTTTTATGATGATGATTGGTATTACTCCTCCTCATCCGCCTCCTCCTTGTCGTCGTCGCCGTCGTCAACATAACTTCCCCCCTCTCGCCTCTCCAGACTGCGTGGTCAGGGGCTCCATCCAAATGGACCGGTTATCATCTTCGAGCTGGACACTGTTTGCCTGACCCGACTGGGGCCTCGGGCCGCGGACATCAAAGGGACGTGTTCCTCCCTCGTCGGTTTCCCTTTTTGTCCTCCTCCTCCTCTTCCTCCTCCTCATCCTCCTCCTCCCCTTCCTCCTCCTTCTCCTCCTCCTCCTCATCATCATCCTCCTTCTCCGTCCTGTGTCCTCCACGTCCCCTCCTCCCTCACCCCTCTTCCTTCCGCCCCCTCCTCAGCTGAATCCTCCTCCGCATCCTCCTCCTTCTAATCCTCCTCCTCCTCCTCCTCCTCCTCCTCCTCCTCCTCCTCCTCCTCCTCCTCCCCCTCCTCGTCCTCCTTCTCCTCCTCGTCCTCCTTCTCCTCCTCCTCCTTCTGTTCCTTGTCCTCTTCCTCTTCCTCTTCCTCTTGCTCCTCCTCCTCCTCCTCCTCCTGCTCCCTGCCCCCTCCTTCATGGGCTTGCGCATTGGCGCCCAGCCCACCCACCCCACCCCCCCGACGAGGGGCCTCGCCGTGCTTGTCCGAAGCGGAGCGGTACGTCTTGTAGAAGAGCGCGCCGAAGATCTGCGGGTGCAGGGAAGGGGGGGGAGAAACCAGGAAGGAGGAAGGCGGGAGGGAGGGGAGTGAGGAGGGATGGAGGGAGGTAAGGAGGGGGGGAGGGAGGGGGGAATGGAGGGAGGCAGTATGAGCAGTAGGAACCAGTTGCTGCGAATAGAAAAACTGCAGAACAACGGAAACGATTAAAGAAGATACCCTTGGAGCAACCGATGTAGGTCGGCCATTCCCAGGACGTTGGGGGTGAGCCCATATCTAACTCGTCCCAAATAGCCCTGTCCAGTGCGGGGGGGAGGTTTTGCCCGAGGATTCTAGCTGCTTGTCTGTGATCGCCGTGCACCTCCCACATAACCAGATCTGCAGCACAATGTGATAATTAAGGAGATGGGAAGAGTAAAGTCAGTTCCCCGCCAGGCGCGCGGAGCGCGCCAGGGACGGCGTCGGAGGCGCCGCCGGGGGGCCCCAGCGCCGATCCGAGAAATCCGCGCGGACCCCCGAGTCTTTATGTCTGTGCCACTTTTTGTTCCCCTGGATCCGGCACGCACCCCCTCGTGCTCCAGAGCCGGTGCAGGGCGCCACGGGGCGTGCGACCTCGACCTGCAGGGTGTGCTCCGGGGCACGGCGCGCAGTGGGTCGACAGGGCGGCAGCGCGGGGGGTGCGGCCGGCGGCGCAGGCCCGTCCGAGGATGGCCACTGCGCCCTTCTCCCCCGCTCGGGCGTCCATCCCCTGAGCTTTTTTGTCGGTTTCGTGCGTGTCTCTTTTTGCTCGATGGTTCAGGGTGGTCCTCGATGGTTCTCGCCGAGAAAAAATGCACACGTCCGAGCGATGCCAAGACAACCTCCGACGCAGTGCGCAACCACGCTCTTCTCCTCTGGGAGACTTCCATCACAGACTGGGAGCGCCAAGCTCGGCACGCCGAGCTGAAAAGCCCCTCTCGCACAATCTCCGACGCAATGCGCAACCACGCTCTTTCGGCGGTGGACACATCTCCATTTAGTAAACCTCCCTTTGGCGAAAACGGCCCAAGACCGAAACCGACGGACCCGGACGCGCAAAAATGACGGCCGCGACGCCCTCTCGCGGACCGAAGACGGCTAATTCGCTAATCGACGTGTCAAGGTAGGAGGCCTGTCCACCCCCGAAATCTCCGACGCAGTGCGCAACCACGCGCTTCTCCTCCGGGAGACTTCCATCACAGACTGGGAGCGCCAAGCTCGGCAGGCCGAGCTGAAAAGGCCCTCTGGAGTCGGCGGCCGAGGAGCAGCGGAGGCCGCTCCCAGGGGGGGGGGGAGAACGGAGCGAGAGAGTTCTCTGGGCCCGAGATCCGAGACGTCGATCAGACCGAAACACCCCCCAGCATTCCCCCCTCAAACAAATGCCCCCAAAAACTGCACTAAAGGACTTCCAGAAGCGCCGACTCCTCCGAGGCCCCCTCGAGCGCCTGAACGTCCCGCCGAAACTGCACTAGCCACGCGTTGGCCGCAGGAAAGATTCCTCCCTGCTCATTGACATTCTACATCTAGGTTCTAGGTTCTTCTGCCCACAGTTCGCCTCAACTACCGGGGTTGCCATGGCCTGTTCACGCGTGTGCAGGTTCCCCACCACGTCCTATAACCACTCAAGCCCTCCGATGCTGAGCTCCGCGACCAGCGCCCCAAACTTGAGGTATATTTGGACCCTAGGTTCGACGCAAGCAAGCAAGCAAAGAAGCCGTGCATCCATGAAGGACGCGTGGGCAGAAATCGCGACTAAAAAGTTGCCGCGGCCGCAGCGGGCGCCTCTAGGGGGGAGGAGGTGGAAGAGGCAATCTGCTTCAAATGCTCGGATGACCGAAGTTGTAAACGGATGGCGCCCCCTGCTGCCTGGGTCTCCCTCTGCGCCGGCGGAAGGCCCTAATGTTGCCGGGCTGTCCTGATATTGCAGGGCTGCCTCTGCTGAAGGGGCCCTGGAACACACAAATAAATACACACACAAATAAAAGCATTCCCCATACTTTCCCATACTTTCTGGGTCTTCGTCTTCCCCCCCACCTCCCATATTTCCCCCATCTTTTCCTGGGAGTCGACGATTCATTGTGTCTGTGTGTGTCGTTTCCCCTCCTGCGCTGCGCGCGCGTGCCTCGGATGGCCGCCCCAGAAGCAGCCCGCTGGCGCGGGGCGAGGCGCTGCGCCGCGTGCCGGCGGCACGGCCAGAGGGAGAGCGGCGGCCTCGGCCCGGCTCGGGCGCCACCGCGAGCACACCGCCCAGGGGCGCAGAGACCGGCAGCGCACGCACACCCGGTCCACACGCCCCCAGTCCTCCTCCCCCCCCCTCTTCGGCACCCGAAGGCTTCCAGGTCATGCCCCCACGCTCCCCCGGCCGCCCAGGGCGGCTCAGACACCCGACGAGGCGCAGCTGCTGGAGAGCCTCCCGAGGCGAGAAGATCCCCAAGACCCAACGACAACTTCCTCCCCCGCCTGCAGAAAAGCCGACGCGGAGCGGAAGAGGCCCACGAGCAGAGCACTGCGGCGCTCGTCGCAGGGGGCATCCGGAGCGGCGAGCCCGCGGGCCGAGCTCGGCGCGCGAGGACCGGGGCCCCAGGGTGAGCGGTGGGATGTCACGCCGCACCCTGCGGGACCGAAGACGAAGAGGGGGGAGGATGAGGCAGAGGAGCAGGAGCAGCAAGAGGAGGAGGAGGAGGAGGAGGAGGAGGACCAGGCGACGGGCCACTAGGAGGAGGAGGACCAGGCGACGGGCCACTAGGAGGACGAGGAGGAGGAGGAGGAGGAGGAGGAGGAGGACCAGGCGACGGGCCACTCTCCCCGGTTCTTTCGCCCTGCTGGGACGCGGCCAGCGCGGCCGCACGGCCGCGCCCCCCACGACGCGCCCGCCGCGCGGCGGCCCGCGGAGCTCCGCCACCGCCGGCGCGCCCGCCCGCGGGCGGGCGGCCCGGAGGTGGGTCATCTCCTGGCGGAGGCGGCGTGCCCTCCTCCCCCAGCTCCTGCTCTTCGTGATCTTTCCTCCTCCTCCTCCTCCTCCTCCTCCTCCTCCTCCTCCTCCTCCTTTCCTCCTCCTCCTCCTCCTCCTCCTCCCTGTTCTCTCTTCTCTCCTCAGTCCCCCAGCCCCCCCTCACACATCTCCCCCCCCTTTCCTCCAGCTCCCCATCCCCCGCCATCCCCACTTCCCCTCCCTCTCCCCCACACCCTCCTCTCCACCCCCTTCCTCCAGCAGCTGGAGAGACGCCCGCGAGTCACGGCGGCCTCCCCTGCTGCCCAACCTCAGCAGCCCGCTGCCGCCGGGCGGCGACGGCGTGCTGAAGAACCCCCCTCTTCCTCGTCCCCCTCTGACTACCTACCAAACCACCCCAACCCAACCCGAAGACCCCAATTTCGGGTTTGGGGGGGGCACGGGTTCCATGTGTTTTTTCAGCGTTCCCCGACCGCCCCACTGGAAATGGAGGGCAAATTGAGGCCTTCGGGTTGGGTTGGGGTGGTTTGGTGGGTGGTGACCCTCCTTCTTATTGCTCCCTCACTCGCAGCATTGGACCCCGGAGCCGCCCCGGAAAGATGCGAGCCATCCCCAAGGAAGAGCAACGCCACTCAAATTCGCGGGCCCCCCACAAATACTCCGACGGTGGGGCCCCGCCTGAGAAAGTCTTTCACTTTGGCTCCAGGGCAATCGCCATCATCGGTTTGGGCTCGCGGTCCCCATTGCCCCCCATCCCACCCCACCCCACACCACTCTGCCCTTCCTCATGTTCCCCAATCCTCCCTCCTCCTCCTCCTTCTCCCCCTCCTGCAAAACTTACCAAAACAATAGTAATTAAGACCGAGCACTAGACCGAACAATGTCAAGCAGCCCGACGGCAGTTATCATTATTTGAGCCAAACGCCAGCAATTGCACAGCAACCTGCAGCCCTATACTGGAACACCCCCCCATCGACCTCATGATCCAGGTCGGATTGGTTACGTTCAGGACCGATTGCAAGCCTACTGCCAGCGGCGCTCTTTCTACCATCCCATGTCACTGAGCCTCTCGCGATGAGAGTGCGATTGCTGTCTTTATGGAGGTTCAAGACTGTATCGACGGACGCCCCCACATTACGCTTCCTCCGCTGGCGGGTGACGTCGTTCTCTTACATCCAACGAAATCTGCGTCAGTCCAGGCTCTGAACTCTTCACTCGCGCATTGATGCTCATAATTACGCGCACCAGGGCTGGTCACGGCCTTGTCAAATATTTCCCTACCCTGGAGGATGCTTTCCATGATTCCGCTGCGGGTGACGCCGCGCGTCTAGCTAGTTCCTTGACAGCGAACTGCAGGTCTGACTTACCTCGCGCCAAGTTATTCCATCGCGCCATATTGCGCCAGATACGTGCTACGACCTGCTGCTACCAAAACCGCCTCGTTCTCTTCGCCCGCAGGTACTCTGAATGCCTCAATAGCTACGGGGTGGCCAATAGTCCGGGGGGTCCCAGGAGGGGCCCTCGTTGTCCGGGGGGGCCGCTGGGGGGGGCCCTGTTGATCCGGGGCGACGGGGGCCTTGTAGTCCATGGGGGGGTCCCTTGTAATCCGCGGGGGGCCTGCGCAGTCCAGGTGGTGGAAGCCTCGGCCCCGCGCCTGGCTAACCGACTGCAAGCGATAATAATACCCGGGAGATTATAAAGTTCGGAGGTCTGGCGGGGATAATCAACGATTTCCCCGGGGAAGGTGAAATTATGATGGTGATGATGATGATGATGATGCTGATGCTGATGCTGATGCTGATGCTGATGATGATGATGATGATGATGATGATGATGATGATGACGATGATCCTGATGATGGTGGTCCTGGGCGCTCGGCACAAGACTGACTCGAGAGATCTCGATGCTCGTGGCTACAACTTGCCAGCGGGCGCTCGGCACAAGACTGACTCGAGAGATCTCGAGGCTCGTGGCTATACAACTTGCCAGCGGGCGCTCGGCACAAGACTGATTCGAGAGATCTCGAGGCTCGTGCCTACAACATGCCAGCGCAACAGAGGTCCTTGGCTGTTCTGGCCAAAAAACCTCTCTTGCGCTGGAGTTCGAATCATTCCACCATGGCCATTTTCAGCATGTTTGATGCTGGTGGTACTCAACATGAGATGATCGCAACTTCGATTCGCAACTTCCCCCGTAGATTATCAAGTTCGGCCTCCGCGCCCCTATCCACAATTAAATCCTATTGAACGGGGATAGATAATAGAGGAGGGAAAACGGGGATATGTGCTATTATCGCCCGCGCGCGGTTGACCGCGCGAATGCGGCGCCACGCGCGCGGAACTTCGAGCGCGCGCGGAATCCCATCTGCGTAGAAACCTGCACGCGCGGGCCTTGGCGCACACGGACGTCACTCCGCAACGCCACGGAGATATTGCGATCTGCGCGGGGCGCTGCTCCGCTGGACGGACATCAAGGGGCGCGGCAGGAAAACAACAGATTTTGCGCCAGGAAGCTCCCATGGGGGGCAGCGTGGCGACAGTCGCGCGCGTGGCAGCTCCCAGGGGGGGGCGAAGGATGCACTCTTGATATTTGTTGGAGGGCGCGCCGCTGGATGCCCCCAAAAGGGGGGGTGGGACCCCCCCCCTTTCCCCGATCTGTCGTCGGGGAACCCCACCACCACCACCACCACCACCCTTTCCCTGTCCGTCGCCGGGGACCCCCACCCCCCTTTTCCCAGTCCGTCGTCGGAAACCCCGCCCTTCAAAAACGTGGGGGGTCCGCCCCCCCCCCCCCCTTGGTTTCGAAATTCGACCGCCCCCCCCCTTCGCCACGCCGCCCCCTGATTCCAGAACCCGCCCCCCCCGACCACCCCCTACCCTAATCCTCACCCTGGCCCCAGACCCTAAACCCAACCCCTCACCCTAGCCCCAAACAGCACTCGATACTCACTACTCACTACCCACTAACCACTACTCAGTACTCACTGCGTCCTACTCGCTCCTCCCGACTCACTACCTACTACTCTATACTCATTACTCACTACTCACTACGCACTACTCACTGCCCACTACTCACTACTCACTAAACACGGTCCATTACTCACGACTCACTACTCCCTACTCACTAGTCACTACTCACTAGTAACTACTCACTACTATCTACTCGCTACTCACTACTCACTACTCCCTACTCGCTACTCGCTACTAAATACTCACTAGTCACCACCGGGTACTGACTGCTCACAACTCACTAGTCACTAATCACTACTCCCTATTCCCTAGTCACTACACACGACTCACTACTCTCTACTCACTACGCACTGCGCACAACGTACTACTTAGCACCCGCTACTCAGTACTCACTACTCACTACTCGCTACTCCCTACTTGCTAATCGCTACTCAATACTCCCCACCCACCACCGACTACTCACTACCCACTACTCACTACTCACTACACCCTACACCCTACCCAGTACTCACTACTCATTACTCAGCACCCACGACTCATTACTCACTACTCGCTACTCACTACTCAATACTCCCCGATCACTAGGCACTACTCACTACTCACTACACAATGCCCACCACTCACTACTCACTACTCCCCACTCGCTCCTCACTACTCACTACTCACTCCTCACTACTCACGACTCACTACTCACAACCAACTACTCGCGACCCACTTACCACATCTCATTTCGCACTACTCACTACTCACTACTCACTACTCACGACTCACTACTCACGACCTACTCGCTACTCCCTACTCGCTACTCACTACCCCCTACTTACTGCTGCCTCCTCACTACTCACTACTCACCACCAACGACTCGCCTCTCATTACTCTCTACTTGCCACTTCCCACTCGCTACTCACTTCTCACTACCCACTACCCACTACTCACGACTCACCACACACTACTCCGTACTCACTACTTGCTACCCACTGATCACAACTCACTACTCACTACTCCCTACGTATCACTCTCTACTCACTACCCACTACTCATTACTCACTACTCATTACTCACTACTTGCTACTCACTACTCACTACTCATTACTCAGTACTCACTACTACTCACTACTTACTACTCAATACTCACTACGCACTACTCACTATTCGCTACCTCTCTACTCGCTATTCATTACTCTCTACTCGCGATTCCCTACTCCATACTCGCGACTCCCCGAGTGGAGGGGGGGCGAAAATCCCCCCCCCCCCCCCCCTTCGACGGGGGAGGGGGGGGCGTCCGAGCCCCCCCCCCCCCCCCCCCCCCTTTCAATGGCAAGGAATTTCATTTGTTGGACGCCGCTCCGCTGGGCCCCGCGGGGGCGCAGCTGATTGGCAGCAGCTGCGCGCCCGAAACCACTGGGCCAGGCGTGGCGAAGGAACCGCTTTAGCGCGAGTGGGGGGCCGCTCCACTGGGCGCCCAGGAGCGCCGCAGAGGGGCGCCACTTGCTCGCGCGGCAGCGCCCGGGGCAGGCGAAGGAAGGCGGGGGGCCAGAAAGAGGAACCAGGAAGAGTAGAGGGAGAGGAACAGGAATGGACAAGGACGGAGCGACGATGTTTTAAAACTTATCAAAACACGCAGTCTGTCTTCATCTGGAGGTCACGCACGCGGGCGTTCTCTCGTCGGCACGCGCGCGCGGCGATTTCGCTGGCAGCGCGCGCGCGCTCGCGCGCGTGGGGGGGGCCCTCGCCCAGGACAACGGCGCCCGCCGCTACCGCGTCTTCGTCGCGGCAAATGCTCAGCACCCGCGCTGGGAAAGCGCCCGCAGTCAGGGGGGGGGCCGGGGGCCCTGTAGTCGAGGGCGCCTGCAGTCCTGGGGGGGGGGGGGGGCCTGCAGCCCGGGGGGGGGCCCAATGGTCCGGGGGGGTCTCCGCGCAGTCCGGGCGGGGGGCCTTTGCAGCCCGGGGGGGCCCGAGCTATCGGGGGACCCCGAGCTATTGTGGCACCCAGAGAAACTTGCCCCGTGGCACTTCGCAAAAAGCTCTGCGTTTTTCAAGCCCCAGCCCTCTTGCAAGTATCTCGGCATGTCCCTGATCTGCATCGTGCTGCGCCCCTTCATGCGCCCACTGAACAGCTCTGTTGAGAGTCCAGATCGACTCGGCACGCCCTTCCTAAGTCCTGAGATTCTTCTCGCTTTCACCTCGCTGTCCTCCTAGACTTCTTTCTTTCAAACCGATTCGACGCGCGCTTTTGCGCTAGCATCGTGAAGCCACAGCCGCGAACAGTCAAATCTGCCGATCTGGTGCGTAAGTTTCAAAGACGCTCAGATATAGCCTGAGCCTCAGTTCTTGAGCTTCAGCTCAGTTGGGGGGGCGGCCGTCGGGGCGGCTCTGCCGGGGTCTGGGGGGGGGGTCCGCGTCAATTTTGGCGATGGCAAAGTCGGAGCCCCAGCTCACTCCAGGTCGGCCCCTCGTCCTGGAGAGCTCGAACGCGGGCCCATAGAAAACCCCGCGGCCGCCCAGACGGCCCAAGTGGGCCCTGAACGGCCGAAACATCGCTTCAAGACACTCAACATGTTCCTCAGACGGCTCCAGGGGCCTGCAACGCACCCCCCCGACACCTCCTAAGAGTGCCCGTGCCATTGCGCTCATCCGGCGCACTCGCGGCTGGCGGGGGCCCCATTATAGTTTCGACGGAGTTGATTATCCCAGATTTCGTTCTCCCTGCCGCGATTGTTTCCATGCGATTAGCCAGCGCTGCTAACATGGGCTCGCATGCCCACCCGGGGGCACTCTCAATCTTGCCGATCGGCCTGCCCGCATTTACTATATGCGTCTGCGACCACCTTGGCCCCCGACGCTTAGTTCCACTATGATCATCGCTGAATTTGCCATGTGCTTGACAAGAATCTTCGCCGACCACTCATCTCGGCGACGCGCAGGTGGTCATGCCACAACTGCACGTGCCCCTGCGCAAATTACGACTTCTGGATTCGTCAAAATTACGCGGGCGGGCGCGGCTTGCCAAGTGGGCGCTGGCGCTGATTGTTCAAACGGGGGGGGCAAGCCGCAGCGCCGGCAATTTACCCATCGCCCCATACCGACTTGAAGATGCCTCGCGCCACGCTCCAATGTCCTCGGCCACATCCGCGCCTAGGCGCTCCCCGGTAAGCGTCGAAAATCGGCGGAACGCTGCTTGCTGCAACCCGCCGCGCGGCTCCACTCTTCACTGGCCTTCTGGCCTTCTCCCTCAACGCTAAAGTCGCAGCGACCCCCATGCCCACCACACATAGTGAAATCCATGGCCAGCCCTGAGGCCCCCCATCTTGCGGGCAGTTCCTGTTACCCTGACGAGGGAACACGCTCGCGCGAGCCTGCACCGCTGCTTGATTCCACCATGCAGTCTGACCCGTCGGCGACGATCAATAACTTCCCGGCCAGGATCAATCGTCGGCCTGGCCAGCCGCCGTTTCGAAATCGGTCCAAGATTTCACGCGCGCGCTACCTGCGCGCCCTCATTGATTGTCCAAGCGCCGCGAGTTTCCGCTATGTCACCTGCCCCACCGTCAATGGCGCTCGTCGTTCTCTCGTGGGCGATGCGCTCTCCACTCCAAGGCCCTGGCGCGCCAATCCAAATCCAACTCCTTCTCTGGGTCCAATGGCCCCCCGCTCCTACAATGTGAATGCTAAGTGGGGCGTTGCCCCGTCCAGTCCAGCGGTCGTCGCTTGGGGCCGACGCTAAAACTGTCGCGCGTGCTCAGCTGCTGCGTCGCTGTCCTCGTCGAGCAGTCAAGCTGCCCGTGTGGCGGCTGCGCCAAATCTTAGCTGCCCAGGGGGCAAAAGGCCGGCGCCCCGCGGCCCTCGCACGATCGCGGTTCGCGTTTCCTCTGTCAGCGGCGCGGTAGCCATAGCGCCCTGGCGCGGCCCCCAGTCAGACTTCTTGCGCATGTACCTTGCGCCATATAAGACCGAAGCTGAGCTCCTCCAGCCTCCGCGGGCAACGAAGGCACGGGCGCGCTCGCCCTGGACTGCGACGCGCGACTCATCGCGCAGGGACCTGACTTCCGCGGCAGCCGCTATGCAGAATTCACCCCCTCCCCAAATTCCCCGAACATCCGCTCTTGACTTCTATCATGCATGCCCAGGAACACTCCTGATACAAATTTAAGCTCCATTGCGAATTCCCTTTGGTTCTGGCTCGAAGCAACGCGACGCGCTCCGCGAATTCCCGCGGCGCCTCGCCGAGCTCGCACCCGCGGCGCCGCCCGCGGGCGATTCCGCCATCCACGCCAGCAGTGGATTGGCTGATCAGTGACGAAGCGCGCGCCGCCATCCAAAGCATAAGATGGCGATCCTCGGCGGGCTGTCTTATGGTCAGCGCCCTCTGCGACCGTCGAAATTCTAATCTGCTGTCGCAGCGACCTCACCGCTCTCTCGACATCTTCGTTGACCGCTGATTCTCTTGCAATGATGATGTCATGCCCCATGGCCGCCGACGCCGAGGGCATCGCGGCCCCCTTTACCACCGTTGCCCGCGAGCATAGGTGCGCATTGCCCGGCGGAAAGCGTCATATCCCTCTTGACTTTGGACCTAAAGCTGCCGCCCTTTCCGCGGCTGCCACTCTGCCCCCCGCTAACTTGGTTTTCCTGCAGTGCATGACCAGCGCTCGGCGGCAAGGCCACGAGACTGCACCTCCCTCCTTTTTGCCCCCAAAGCAACGCTTGCCCGAAAAGGTTCTGGGATGTATTTTGAAGATCTGCGCGGGCGCGCCGCCCTGGCGGCTACGCGGCCGCCCGCGCCGCCCAGTCGCCGCCCCGTCGCCGCCCGTCGCCTGGGATGGCGCGCCGCTCTGGCGGCCGCGGGGCTCGCCGCCATCCCGCCGCCGCCCCGCCGCCGCCTCGCCGCCGCCCCGTCTCCGCCAAGATCGCCCGGGCCTGTCCGACGCTCTGGCCGCCGCGTCGCCGCGCCGTCGTCGCCAGGATTGCGCGACGTAGATGGCGCAACCTAGACCCCCCCCCTAGAACGCTATGCGGGCACCCCCCGGATTAATATATCACGCGCGATTATGTCCCGTCGTTCACCCCGGGCACGAATTCAATCCGCACCGGCCAGGCAAGCCCCCCCCCACCCCACCCTCGCCCCTCGCGTCGCAAACTTCCGATTCTCAGAAGCCCCAAAGCAAATGACAACCAACAAAAAAACACGCAAGCGCGCGTCGTCGCGCGCGCGCCGAAATCCTTCGAACGCCCTGGCGCGCATGCTGGGGGGGGCGCGACCCCTGTCAAAGAATGCCACGTCGGCCGCGCGCGCGCGTCGACATCCTGCCAGAACCTTCATCGCCGACGCGGCATGATCAGCATCGGCATGATCAGCATCGGCGTCATCGGCATCGGTATGATCAGCACCGGCGTCGTCATTTGGCGTTCATCGTCGTCGTCGTCGCCAGCTCCGGTGGAATCACACCCGCACCCATGTTGCCGCGCGTCCTCGCGGCCTTCGAGACGCGCTGGGATGTCCCCAGCGGCCAGCGCCACCGCGGCCGCGCCGGTCGCGCCAGACAAGCCGGCCGCAACCAGCGCCAGGCAATTGCCGCCCCAGGGCTTGCACAAACCAGGTTGCGACTGGGCGGGCGGGGCGATTGCTCGAGCAATGGAGTTGGCAACACACTAATGAACATTGATGAATTGCACCGCGCAGCTTGCGCCACATAACTTGCAAAACAGCGATTTCACCACATTGTGGAGTCCAACAACCGTATAGCGAAGCGCCACGAAGGCCTCCCCGCTGTCTCTGGAAGCAGCCCCAGAAACCTTGAAAGGAGCTTCCGAAGGAGCTTCTGGTAAGCGTGATGGCAGAACTGCCCCCAAGAAGCCCCCGAGGCCTCCCGCGAGATCCCGACGGAATTCCACTAGGCCCCACGCACTCAGCCCAGGCGCGGTGGCGGGATGAGCCGATTAGATCAGAAGCTCTCAAAGGAGAATCCCTGCCGTTGAAAATCTGCCAAACTTGTCGCCTCATCCACGTGCTACACAGGCATCCCTTCCTTTTCTTTCAGGACACTGCAATTTGCCCCGCGAACACTCGATGTCCATGGGCCGCCAATTGCCTTCCCCGCCATATTATCCACGGTAACTCCCTTGGCGGGCCCCTGGCTCAAGACGTTATTCCTCTCCGCGGGTCCCCCAGACCGCCGTGCTTCGCGTCGGCGCCCAAATCGTTTCTTCCCGAGCCCAATCCTCGCATCGCACATTCAACTTCTCGCGTGCCAGCGATCGAACTGCCCCCTAGCGCGGGCCGCAATCGCGTTCAGAGACGTCACTCTGAAGGAACAGGCAGTTCTGAATATGTACCATACTCTTACTCCTCTACTAGCGCACGCCACTGTTCAAGTCAAACCGATGCGCCACTAATCTGCTCAGGCCTGTCTGGGTCAATGGGTGGGCTCACCTTCGCCGATAGCGCCGCGCTCGCTACTGCAGAATACCGTTCGTAGGTTTTCACGCATGCAATCAATCCTTCGCCTTCCTCAAGACCGCGCAGCTTGCCCCGCGCCTCGACGCGCTCCAGTCTCTCGGCGAGGAGGCGCCATGGGACCTCAGCGGCTAGTCGCGCAGCCTTTCGGCCGTGCGGCGAAGACGCGGTCGGCTCGCCGCCGGAGCCTCCCGGCCCCAGCGGCGAATCGCGAAACTGATTCGTAATCCACTCACTGACGAGGCTCCTGCTCGAGACTTCCAAAAACATAATGCCCCTGGAGTGTGGAGAGAAGACAGGTGCAGATGTTGGATGAGCCCCACCCCTGTGATTAGTCACATCATCCGGGGGCCCTTTCATAGGGAGTGGACCCCGCTCGAGGCTTCCTCGCAAATCACTCACGGACGAGGTATGAGTGCACGAATGATGACGACATGATGACGATGGTGACGATGACGATGATAATGCTGTGGGGCGTGTGGTGTCTTTCTGCGCGGGTGGGTCCAGACAAAAACACACACACTTTTGATGTAGGGGGGAAACTCCCTCCGATTGCCCTCCATCCTCCTCCTCCTCCGCCTCTTCCTCAACCTTCTCACCCTCATCCTTGTCAGAACCGCCCTCCCGCATAATCCGATTCCTCAACTTCCTCCTCTTCCTCATCCGTCACCTCCTCCGCCTCCCTTCTCCTCCATCCCCCCCTCCCCAAGCCCCCACTCCCTCCTCCTCCTCATCCTCATCTCTCGCCTCCTCACGCACGGTTCCGTCACAGCCACCTCAGAACTCCTCGTCCCACTCAGGACCCCTCACCATCGCAACCATAAATCACCACCATGACCATAAACCATCATACTTATCATCATCGTCAGAGTTAGCATCCCCATCATCATCAGTATCAGCATCATCATCGTCATCGTCAACGTCACCATCACCTTCCTCATCGTCATCCTCATCCTCATCCTCATCCTCATCCTCATCAGCTTCATCATTAGCACACTCAGCATCAGCATCTTTGCCAGCGCATTCAACTTCCATCATCACCACCATCAGCATCAGCATCAACATCGACGTTTATCGTCATCATCATATCCGTCATCATCAGCGTCACCATCGTCATCGGCATCGTCACAAACACCACCATCGTCATCATCATCATCACCAGCATATCCTTCAGCATCATCATCAACACCATCAGCATCAGCATTATCATCATCAGCAGCATCAGCATCAGCATCATCATCCTCAGCATCAGCACCATCAACATCTCACCAATGTCATCATCATCGCCATCGGCATCGTCATCATCATCGACAACACCATGATCATCGACAGCATCATCATCATCAGGGTCGGCGTCGTCACCATCATCGGCAACATCACCATCATCACCATCATCATCACCGTCAACATCACCATCATCATCGTAATCGTCATCATCAGCATCATCAGAATCATCCTGACCATCATCTTCGTCGTCACCGTCATCGTCATCATCATTACTATCTTCATCATCACCATCATCATCACCATCACCATCGTCATTGCCATCATCATCACAATAATCATCAGCATCATCATCTTCATCATCATCATTATCATCATCAGCGTCTTCATCATCGTCGTCGTCATCATTATCATCGTCATCGTAGTCTTCATTATCAACATCATCAACAGCATAATCATTGTCATCGTCGCCGTCACCCTCACCATCATCGTCATCATCATCTCCATCATCAATATTCATCATCATCACCATGTTTACCACCATCACCATCACCATAACCAGCATCATCATCAGACCATCCTCATATCATCATCAACAACATCATCACAACATCATCAACATGATCATCATAGTTGTGGTCGACGTCACGGGCATCGTCATCGCCGCTGTCACCATCATTAGTAACATCACCATCCATGGAATCCTTCGCAACATGCTTCGGAGGAGGAGACGGAGAGCCGTCCATGAGTATAAGTACGCCGCCGGATACGACGACGACGACGACGACAACCCCGACGTCCAAGACGGCGGCAGAGGCGACGACGGCAATCACGACCACGGCACCACTCGGCGCTACGGCCACGACGACGACCACCACCACCACGGCCAACATTGACGACGACCACCACCGCGAGGGCGACCACGGCCACCGCTTCCTCTACTTCCACCACGACGACGGCGCCCGGGGCGACGGCATCGACGACGACCAGGCGGCGACGACGACCAGGCGGCGACGACGAGCGCTTCCTGCAGTCGCCGCGACGGCGGCGCGCGCCGCCGCTGCCCGCGCGGCCGCCGCCGCCGCTGCTGGCGCGGCTGCCGCCGCAGCTCCGGCTGCGGACCGGGCTGCGGCTGTCGGCCCTGCGGCCGCGCCCGCCTGCGGCGACGGCGACGACGACGACGACGACGACGACGACGAACGACGAGGTGTGGGGACTTCCGGGACTTCTGGAAGAGCTGATGGGGGACCTCCCCTGAGATGTTTGCGTCGCTTTCTCTTCCAATGCCCTTTTTCCCCTTCGGGGAGGGAGTTACCCCTCCTCCTACAACCTCCCCTGGACCTGGACGGGGGGGTTTCGCGACGCGCTGGAGCGTCCAAGATGGCCCAAGACGGCTCCAAGAGCGCCTCAGAACGCCATAGACGACCTCCAAGATCGCTCCAGATAGCTAATGGCTCCCCAAATGGTCCAAGAGGCCCCAAGAACGCTCCAATACGGCCCCAGGTGGCCATGGAGCCTCCCCAGGGGGCCGCCAAGAGGCCAAAATCCTTCCAAATCATGAGGGAAACAACTGTTTTTGTTTTCTCGCCTTTTCGCTTCCAATGGCCTTTCCGAGGGCTCAAGAAGGCTCCAAGATGGCCCAAGAGGGCTTCAAGACAGGCCCAAGAGGCCTCCAAGACGGCCCCAAGAGCGCCCAAGAGCGCCCCAAGAGGCGATTTTAAGCACTCTAGAAGGGCAGCCTTAATTAAAGCTCCCCTCTTTTCTGATCTATGTCTTCAAGATGGCTCCGAGAGCGCCCCTCAAGCTCCCAAGAGCGCCCCAGGAGGGCCAAACGAGACGGCGAGACGCCCCCAAGAGGTGTTCAATCCTCCAAGCAGCTCCCAAGAGGCCCCCGAAACGCTTCAAAATTGTCACCATGGTCGTCGTCGTCGTCGTCGTCGACCGTCGTCCAGGTCATCAGCGTCGTCGTCGCCGTGCGGGTCGTCGTCGTCATTGTTAGGGTCATCGGCGTCGTCGTCGTCACCGCCGTCGTCGTGGTCGTCGTCGCCGTCGGGGTCGTCGTCGTCGTCGTCGGGGTCGAAGTCGTCGTCGTCCTGGTCGTCGTCGTCGTCGTGCTCGCCGTCGTCGTCGTCGTCGTCGTCGCCGTCGTCGTCGTCGTCGTCGGGGTCGTCGTCGTGGTCGTCGTCGTTGTCGCGATAGTAGTCGTCGTCGTGGTCGTCGGGGTCGTCGTTTGGGTCGTGGTCGTCGTCGTCGTCGGCGTCGTTGTCGTCGGGGTCGTCGTCGTCGTCGTCGTGGTCGTTGTCGTCGACGTCACTGTCGTCGTCGTCACCGTTGTCGTCGTCGTCTGGGTTGTCGTCGTCGTCGTGATCGTCGTCGACGTTGTCGTCGTCGTCCTAGTCGTCGCCGTCGTCGCAATAGTAGTCATCGTCGTCGTCGTCGTGGTCGTCGTCGCCGTCGGCGTCTTCGTACTAGTCGTCGTCAACGTTGTCGTCGTCGTCGTCGCCATCATCGTCGCCGTCATCGCCATCGCGAAAGTAGTCGACGTCGTCGTCGCCGTTGTCGCGATAGTAGTCGTCGTCGTGGTAGTCGTCGTCGGCGGCGTACTCGTCGTACTCGTCGTCGTCGTCGTTGCAGTCGTCGTCGTCGTCAAGGGCGCAGAGGGGCGCAGGCGTCGTCGTCGTCGTCATCGTCGTCATCGTGGTCGTGGTCGCCGTCGTCGTCGTCGTCACCGTCGTCGTCGTCACCGTCGTCGTCCTCGTCGTCGTCATCACCGTCGTCGTAATCATCGTGGTCGTCGTCGTTGTCGTCGGTACCAGCATGGTTGTCGTCCTCGCAGTGGTAGCAGTCGTAGTCGTTGTCGATGCCCTCTGCGTTGAAATCGTCGTCATCGTCTTCGTCGTCGCCGCCGTAGTCATCGTCGCCATCCCCATCGCTGTCGTCGTCGTCGTCGTCGCCGAAGTCGTCGTCGTCGTCGCCGCTGAAGTGATCGTCGTCGTCCTCCTCCACACCGTAGTCGTCGTCGTAGCCATCGTCGTCGTCATCGCCGTCGTTGCCGCCGTCGTAGTCGTCGTCGCCGTCGTACTCGTCATCGTCGTCGTCGTCACCGTCGTCGGTGTCGTCGTCGTCGTCGTCGTCGTGGTCGTCGCCGTTGCAGTCGCCATCGTCGTCGTCGTCGTCGCCGTCGCCGTCGTCGTCACAGTCGTTGCCGGCCCTGGTTGTGAGTTCGTCTAGTTCGTCGGCTGCACCCATCTTCGCGAATGTGGTTAGTAGTGCCCTCCTAGCTGCGCCTCCTAGTAAGTCCCAAGTAGTATCTGGAATCGGTTCTGCAAGGGCCTCCTCCCACCTGTCCCTGCCCACCGCCTGCAGCTCCTGGTCCAGCTGTTGTATCAGCTGGCCGCGTTTGCGCCCGCTGCGCAGGCAATCCATCAACCCGTCCCTGCATAGTCCGTGTTGTTGGCGGACGCGGGGTGGGAAGGCGGTGGTGGAGGTGGAGGCGAGAAGGGTGAAGCCAAGCGGAACGTGGTCGCGGTGGCCTTGCACTCTGATCTTCTGTAGTCGTTTGCCTGATAGGTGTAGTACTTCGCACCGCTTGACTAGGGGGAGGCTACCAGTACGAATCGCAACGTGGTCCACCCTACTGGTGTACCCAGAGTGTCCGTAGTAGGTAGCCCCGACATTGTAGTGGATGGTGACGATACTGAGATCGCTGGCTTCGCACAGTTCTCTATACAGGGTCCCGTTGGTGTTCTCTACCTTGGGTTGGTGGGGGCCCCCAGTGGGGCCCTTACTGCAGACAATGGAACCGTCGAGTTCCCTATGACAGCCGAAATCGCTGATGACGTCGCCCCGTAGTGCGGCATCCTAGCTTGTCTGTACGTTCTTCCAACCAATGAGTAAGACTGTCAGCCAGCAGAGGGTAGTACCGCTGATGGGTAGGGGCGTAGTAAAATACGTAGACGGCGTAGTCGCAGTGGGTCGTAGTAAGGCGGACACTTGCCGCTCGTCCCTAGAAGTAGTTGGGAGGGGTGTAGATATCTCGGATGGCTCTCTGGTCTATTCTGTGGCTCATTAGTATGGCCGTCCCGCAGCTTTTGTTGACCCACTTCCCCTTTCGGGCCCCGAACTGTAGGACGGTGTGGGAGGGAAGGTAGTTACGTTTCATATCCTCTGGTCCCGCCCAGCGACACGTACCACTGAGTAGTATGACGTCCCAGCTGTGGAGTTCGGCACTGGTATCTTGGAGTCGCTCCAGGGTCCCAGCCTCCAATGGATTGTAGTAGCAGATTCTCATCGTACGATGGTGACGGACGCCGCCATGAGGCCCCCCAGTCTCCCTGCTCCCGAAGCCTGTGGTCTGGGGGCGCAACGGTGCTGCTGCACACTTGTACGTGAGGTACGGTCGGTATGTTTTGTGACCCCCCCCGCAGCGACCTAGGAGGAGGAGGAGGAGGAGGAGGAGGAGGAGGAGGAGGAGCAGGAGGAGGAGGAGGAGGAGGAGGAGAGCGGACCAGGGATGCGGCATGAGGGGAGAGCGGCCGCGCAGTCCGCGACTGCGCGGCCACTGGGCCAATGGGGCAGACTTCAAGCACTGGCATCAGGCCAGGAGTCCAGGTGCCGAGGCCGGCGCGTCTCCCCTGTCTCGTCGGTTCGCTCCCCGGCGGGCCTCCCTTGTCGTAGCGCTTGACAGCCTTGGCGCAAGATCGTGGAGAGATCAGGAAGGCGCGCCTCAGAGGAGGGAAAGGTACCCCATGCCTCTACCCTTCCCTCGGTTTCCCTTTTTGGGAGGCCCTCGTCGCCACCGCCAGATTCGCCTCGAAGTCCTGGTCAGAACGCACCCAGGAAGAGGCCCAGGAAGTAGCGATTTCGATATCGTTTGGCTTCCCCAGCGCCTACACGTGGGACGGAAGCAAAGCGTGCAAGGTGGGCGTGTAGAGGGGGCAGTTTAGATAGGACAGGACATGCGAGAACGCATCAATAACCTATCGTGTCCGTGGCGGCTTTCGTTGCCGACTGCAGCGAGTGTAGCCGTGGTGAAGTGGAAATGGTGCCTGCAACTGCGGCGATGATGCCAACTACTCCGATGTGTCCGTCCATGTTGCTGGCGGTTACCTCTACCTTCACGTCGAAGCCGAGACTGCCACAGGGAATGAGGCAGGAAAGATGAAGACGAACGCTATGATCAAGAAAATAATGACTGCAATGACATCGCCGACGACAGCGCCAGCATTGCCACCAACGCGGTCGTTTGTGAGAAACTGACCACTCCGTGCACCAAGTCTCGTGCCCGATCAACCTCTCCTCCCCCCATACACATTCAGTGCAACATTTGCTACTGCTGAAACTTCTGCTGCTCGTCCACATCCTCATCCTCCTGCGCGAGAGATGCATTACTGACGCAGCCAGTTGTACAACGGTTCGGCAAAGCGGACAGTGAACTCACAGAGGATGCGATTCGCACTGCGAGTCCCCTGCCGTCCCACGCCCCACGCATCCGTATGCTGAACGGCGACCAGGACGCGATCACGACGACGACTGTGGCAAAGGCCAGGACGAGGACGACGACGGCAACCGCGTCACGGCAAGGAGCCGCCAGACCCACCGAGCCCTGGCTGTCAGGCGCCAGGGGCACGGCAGGACGTGCGGCAGGGCCTCCACCCCGCCCCCCGACGAGAACGGAGTATGTCCACTGCCATCCTCCTCCTCCTCCTCCCACCTCCTGCCCTCCTGCCCCCCCCCCCCCTCCAACCTGCGCGTCACGCTGCTATTGCAAATCCCGCGTCGCGGGTCGACGCGGGCGGGGGCTCCCGCGGAAATCGCTTGGCTCTTGCCCTCGTCGCGATTGCCCTGCAGTCGTTCCGAGTCCGAGTCCGAGCCCTGCCCCTCGTGCTGCTCCGGCTGCCCCTCCTCTTGCTCCAACTCGTCCTGCCTATGATGCTGGTCCTCATGCTGCTCCTGCTCCGTTCTCCTCCACCCCTCCTCTCCCTCGCCTCCTGTCTCTCCTCCTTCTCCTCCACCCCCTCCTCGCACATCCTGCGTCCCTCCTCCCTCCTATTACCAAGCCCCCTCCCTTCTCACCCTCGATCCTCTCACCTTGTTTCCTCTGTCGATGAGTGAGAGAACGTGTGTTATGACCAACGTATGTTTGTCAACCGAAGCACTTGGATACGGCGCAGGCGGCGCAATGAGGATCGACACTGGCTGCGTGCTACTGGTGAAGCTGAACGGGTAAGACACACAAACACACACACACACACTAACACATGTCCTGATAATCATCAATTATTACTCCCCCCTCCTCCCTCCTGCCATCCCTACGTCGGTCTTCATCCTCGCTTCCCCTTCTCCTCCTCCTCCTCGTCCTCCTCGGCCTCCTCATGCTTCTCCTCCTCTTCCTCCTCCTATTAATCCTCGTCAACATCGTGTTCCTCCAGCTCATCTTGACTCAGCCGTTCTGGACAGACTCGGCGGCTACGAGGCAGCGCAGCTGTGTGTCGGCGATTAACAGGTATGATCCTCTCTGGGGGCTGAGCACGGAAGCCGACCGCATTCGTCACAGACTGCCTGCTACCTTGCTGGCATGTGCTGATGTAGCCGCAAGCCAAAGAGCGTCGAAACCCAAAGATCTGCGAACGGACGCCTGGCCCTGGTGCGATCTGAGAGAGCGTGCAAGCAGTCCTTAGAAGCCAGAGCGGTTGCAACACTGACTGCAGGCAACGCTTGCAGAGGCCAGCGCGCTGTAATCTTCTGCGGTGGCTGCAAACTCATTGTGCCCACAGTTCGACCCGTGGGCATCAGAGGCGCGCGTGCGAGCCATGTTTGTCAAAAGTCTGGAAGCGTTGATGAATGGACACGCACCACCTGTGGAGCCATAGGCACGCACGAACAGAGCACTGCAGAATCCACCGTCTGAGTGCCTCCGAGTGTCCGAAGTTATCTTCCAAGACTCGAGGAGGATTCACCTCGGCAAGTTGCGCCAGAGACTGCACCCTGGGACCTCTGCAGCAGAAATGCTCTCAGCTTCGCTGAAGCGCGTCGCTGGCAAGAGGAGCATGAGATGGATAGCTAGCTCGAGGAACAGTCCTCATTTTCCTCTTCCCATCCTGCTGACTCCTCTTCCTTATCCTCCTCATGTTCCCCATCATTGTATCATACCCAGAGAACCACGCAGAGTCTCTTGGAACCCCCCCTAAACAACTTCAGACACGATAGAACCAAGCTACTTCTGCCCGGCTCCCTCTTCCTCCCTAACTCCACCGTCGCTCATCCATTACTCCTCGTCGCAATGGATTCCTTCCCCTCCTATTCCTGCTGGTCATCGACCTCGTCACCATCATCATCGCCACCACGCCACCACCACCACCACACCCAGTCAGAACAACAAACGCAAAAGCATCATCCTCAGCATCATCACCACCTCCACCGATAACAGCAAGAACATAGCGTCATCCAACTCATCAGCACCAACGCAACGGTCGGCGTGGTCACCTCTATCGCATGACAACTCCCGTCGTCGTCGTCATCGTCATTATCATGTTCATCACAACCATCACTCCCATCATACCCATCACAGCCATCACCATGATTCCCTGACCTCACTCCTCGTCCTCCTCCTCCTCGTCCTAATCATCAACAGCAGCATATCGCCATCATCGGCATCGCCATCATAATCATGATCAGCATCAACGCCGCCGCCACCATCAACATCACCATCACGATTATCATCACCACCACGACCATCATCATCATCATCATCATCATCATCATCATCATCATCATCATCGTCGTCATCATCATCATCATCATCATCATCATCATCATCATCATCATCATCACCATGATCGTTGCCGCCACCACCACCATCATCATCACCCTCATCATCATGGTCACCACCATCATCATCATCAGCAGGAGCATCATCATCAGCATCATCATAATCATCGTGGTCCTCAGCATCATCATCAACATCCTCAGCATGAGCACTACCATCATCCGCATCAGCATCATCATCATCGTCATCCTCATGGTGGTCATCATCATCATCATCATCATCATCATCATCATCATCATCATCATCATCATCATCATCACCGTCACCGTCCCCGTCACCATCATATGAATAATGAGAATCATCATCAGCATCATCAGCATCAGTATCAGCATCATCATCCACATCCTCATCCTAATCCTCCTTTCATCACAGTTATCAGCATCATCATCAACATCGCCAGCATCATCATCAGCACCATCATCAGCATCATTAGCTCCATCGTCGTCGTCATCATAATCATAAATACCATCAGGACCATCATCATCATCATCAGCAGCATCAGCATCATTATCATCATGGTCATCACGGCCGTCAGCATCATCATCATCAGCATTACCACCACCATCATCATCTTCATCATCCTCATCATCCTCATCACCATCATCCTCATCCTTTCTCTACTCCGAGCCCATCGGAACCCTAACAAGCACCCCGTACAAACATCTCAGACCCCAATGCCTCCCACCCACCGCCCTGGCTCCCGCCCTCCCCCGCTCCCCGTCCTCCCATGCCCCCTCTCTCGGGGGCGCGCAAACATGGATTAGCGATCCATGGATTTGGCGCGCGGTCGCCAAATCCATGGATCGGGGGAGGTGCCCTCCCCAAAATGCGGCCAGTGCCGCCTCGCTCGGCGGCGGAAATCGTGATTCGCCATGAAAACGGGACCCGTCGCTAGTCCACGCCCCCTTGATTCATGTTTGCGATCGCCCCCTCTCCTCCTTCCCCCTCCACACCCTCCTCCCCCGTCCGCTGAGCCGACGACGTTCGCGCGCCCGGCGTCCATCTCCACCTTCCTGATGCGGGAGACCACGACAGCGGTGGGGTTCCGGCAGCGCTCGGGGTTCAGGCCCTCCTGCCACGGACGAAGACGACGACACAGACGGCGACGACGACGACGACGACGAGGACGACAACGGAGAGAAGACGACGACGACGACGACGACGACGACGACGACGACGACGAGACGACGACGACGACGAGAACGACGATGACGACGACGACAACCGCGGCCGTGCGTGCAGGCGCGAGCCTGTGCCTGTTGTTCTTCACGATGGCCACCCTGCTTGGGGCGAGGAGGAGGGGACAGGAAAGGAGGAGGAGGACAACTGCAAACCCAAGACGCATCAACGATGTTGAAATACACCCTCCGCCCAAGTTCCATCTTCATAGGCCTCTGCAAGGGTTCATCTCCACGGAGGGAAGTGCGCCGTGGCCCCGTTGGGGGACAGCCGTGTAGAAATCTGGACGCGTGCCAACAAAAACACCCTCAGGACGCCGACGCCACCAATCAACCTGACTGTTGCGTCTTGACGACCCTGAATCGAGCCAGAACACCATGCCGAAGACTTCAGCACCGCGAATAAACGTAACTGTTGCGCCCTGGCAATCCTGAGCCGTTCCCAAACATCATTTCTGGATGATTAACCATGAAAACCATGGAACGACTGTGCGCGGCGCTAGGGCGAGAACCACATGTTGGAAAGGAATCGCCCTCAATCCGTGAAGTCCTTGCAGATTTCGAAAACGAATGCGCGAGACGCTAATGCGGGATCCACAATTTGAAAAGGAAGCGCCCTCAATCCGAATAACTCTTCAAAAACTTTGAAACGAATGTGCGCGGCGCTGAGGCGACAACCACAATCTAAAAGCCACCTGTCCTCAACCCGCGAAACCCTTGCGCACTTTCAAAGAATGAATGCGCGCGGCGCTAAAGCGAGAACCACATTGAGAAAAGGAACCGCCATCAATCCGTTAAGCTCTTGCTAATGTTGAAAACGAATGAGCGCGGCGCTAAATCGAGAGCAACATTTTGAAAGCGACCCGCCCTCCACCTGGGAGCCTCTTCAGTGCGAAAACTTCAGGCTAACCAATGGCACAATACAGAGGACTCGAGCGAAACACCCTGCCCGCCCATCCGACTGGCCTCGGGGTGCGCGGAGCGAGCAGGAATGCGGGAGGAAGGAAAAGAGAAAGACGGCAGCGCCGCCAGCGCCGTGATGCGCCAGGACCCCCGCCAGGGCCGAGTGGCGGAGAGGCCGTCGCCCTCCGCGTCACGGCTCTGCTGGCCAGAGCTCGGCTGGCTGCTGGTGGTGGTGGTGAGGAGCCCCACCACCACCAGAAGTTGGAGGGGGGGAGGAGGAGGACGAGGAGGAGGACGGAGAGGAGGAGGAGGACGGAGAGGAGGAGGAGGAGGAGGAGGAGGAGGAGGAGGAGGAGGAGGAGGAGGAGGAGGACCCCCCCCTCCAACTTATGGTGGTGGTGGTGGAAGCCAATCCCATCAGTTGTGAGCGCTGACGTGCAGCGCGGAGGCACCGCGGCCGGAGGCCGCCCCGCAACCCCCGCGCAGCCGGGGCGCAGGCGGCGCGCCGCGCCCGTGGAAGAAGCGGCGAGAACGCGGATTCGAGCCTGTGGAGGAGGACGCCAGTCAAGAGGCCCTGGGACACGCAAATAGATACACACATACATAAAAGGATTCGCCATGGTTTCCCACATGTTCTGGGTTTTCCTGTCTTCCCCCCCCTAGCCATGATTGCCCATACTTTCGGGGGGGATTGACGACTACTTGTGTCTGTGTGTTCCTTCTCCTCCTGAGCTAGTCAAGGGAAGGGGACGTTAATTGGAAGCTTGTAAATTGACACCAACACCAACACAGGGCGTTGTCTCCACCAGGGGGGAGCTCGTCCTGGATCTCGGTGTTGGCGGTAGTAGTGCGGCCACCGTGGAAGCCAGAATATCACCGCCATGACCGAGATCGGCAGATTCCCCCCTCGGTGGAGGCACGCCGCCGATGTCGGTGCTGGTGTCAATCTCCAGGCCTGCGACGTCAGGGCAAGGGAGGAGGACCTCCTGCCAGGCCTGTCGCAAAAAAAACAGGACGGGATTTTTGTTGGCTATTTTTGGTCCTGGGGGGCCTGGCCGGGCCTCGGGACCGTCAAAAAAACGACTCTGGAGTAAAAACCGGGGAAAGGGTCAGGACTTCCAGAGGCGCCGTCCTGAAAAAATCAGGACGTCGCATGTCTGGGGCTGTATCCCGCAATCTACACGTCGGCGCGAAGGGGCTGCAGCACCGCGCGCGGGGGCGCCGGGCGGTGCATCCGCCGGGCGCGGCTGAAATCGCGATCGCCAGAGAAATTCCGGATCGCGATGGCGATATCTCGCGCTGGGGGGCCGCCGGAGACGCCGAGGGGCCTGCCAGGAGCCGCAGGTGGGCTGCGGGCCGCCAGAGGCCGCGGCGACAACGCGGGGGTCCTGCGTGGCGACGTAGCCAAAAGTCGGGCGTGTCCCCCTACAAGGGGAACTTCGACGAAAAATAAAAAAAACTCCAACAATACCCAAACATGATATATATATATATATATATATATATATATATATATATATATAGTCCCCAGACTAGTTTTTACTATTTTTCGATATTCCCCCTGTAGAAGGACAGGCCCGACTTAACGTAGCCAGGGCTTGGGGGGCGGCTGCAATCCACTGGCGGGCGGCACGCCAGCGGTGGTCAATGACCTGGGGTCGCGCCAGTCGAAGCAGACGGGGTGACCCTTCGCGGCCCAGGAGGAGGTCTGCGTGATCGGCACGGGCACGAGCCGGGTGCCATGGCCGGGCGGGAGTCCGGATACTTCCAAGAACGCGACCCAATCATCGGAGCTCGTCATCCAGCCTCCTCCTCCTCCTCGTATTCCTCCTCGACCTCCTCCTCTTCCTCCTCGCACTCATTATTATCATCGTCCTCCTCCTCCTCCTCATCCTCCTCCTCCTCCTCCTCCTCCGCCTCCTCCTCCTTCTCCTCCTCCTCCTCCTCCTCCTACTTCTCATCCTCCTCGTCCTCCTGACGATGCTGTTGCTCCTCCTCCTCCACCTGCTCCGCCTCCTCCTCCTTCTCCTCCTCCTCCTCCTCCTCCTCCTCGTCTCCCTCCTCCTCCTCCTCCTCCTCCTCCTCCTCCTCCTCCTCCTCCTCCTGAAGAATGAAAAAAACAGCAGGGTGTCTGTGCCCCGGCTGCTCGAAAAGCAGGCGCGGAACGCCTGCGAAGCCTAGCTTAAATATGCCCCCTGGCCAGACCGGCCGGGGCGCTCAGGCGAACGGGGCGCAACGAGGCGCCTGAGAGGGCCGGCGAACAGGACCGGACACCAGGTGAATTCGATCGGACCTTAGCAACCAGCACCACATCCACCACCACCAGGAGGGGAAGGGAGGTCGTCAGAGTCGTCGAAGCCCGTCCCGCCGCCCGCCAGGCTGCCGCCCGCCAGAGGGAAAGGGGAGGGAAGGGGGGAGGACCCTGGTGGGCCCCAAGCGGAAAGAGCGCGCCCCCGAAAGCCCACCCGCCGAGGCCAGCGAGCGCCTGCATGATGGCGATGCCTAGGCGGCACGCCACCACCTGCAGCTGAGCCCGACGCTGAATCGAGCCCCAGCAACCTTAGTGATCCTCCTCTTCCTCCTCCTCCTCCTCCTCCTCCTCCTCCTCCTCCTCCTCCTCCTCCTCCTCCTCCTCCTCCTCCTCCTCCTCCTCCCTTTCGCTTCGCACTCAACGTCCCGCCCCCGCATATCGCCCTACGTCCGCAACCGTTTCCCATCTCTGCCTTCCCGCCTCCCTCCCTCCTTCCTCTCATCCTCCCCACCCCCGCGTTTTTGTCATCCCCCCCTTCACGCGATGTCATACCTCCCTCCCCCCAATTTCACACGATCTCATTTGTCCCTCTGCAATCATCCACCGAACTTCCTCCTCCAGATGGAAGAGACCGCGGGACTGTCCTCCAGGACCTTCTCGGCGTCTTCAGGGGCCATGTTCTGCATGATCCGCTTCACCTGACTGGCAAGGAAGGAGAGGAGAGAGGACAAGAAGGACAATGACGATAAGGACAAAGATGAACGACGATCCCTGTTTCTCGAGATGTCACAACAATAGTATTACACTGGGGAGCGCACAGCCGGCAAGTGTAAAGATATTGTCGATGTGTTCGTCGCTGATTGCACACATCTTCCCGTAGACTGAAAGAAACAATGGCTCTGACAAAGCAGGGAGCATCGAGAGGTACACCCAAACGGCAGCAAGCAAATATAATGAGTGACGATCCTTGTTTAACGAGATGCCACACTATTCAGAATGAATTTGGAAAGCGCACGGCCGCAGCGTATGTAGATTTTGAATAATAAATTCCCGCGCATTTTGCGCTGAGTACGCAGAGCAGCCCGAAGCCACATATATGCCCGCGCAACCCCCTTCCTCTGAGGGAAAGCCAGGGCCACACAGGAGGCCAGGAGATCAGATAGAGGGAGGCCAGAACGATCTGTATCTTCAAAGATAACGTTCCGAGGCCGCGAAGCGGAGCAGCGGCACCTGGGCACGGCCATATTATGAGGCCAATTCAGAAACAAAAAGCTTGTGTATGGCTGCTCCAGGGAACCCCGATTTGGCAGAAATCGGTGGCCTGAAAACTGGCACAAGGGAGGGCCCTCAAGGTCCGAACTTCCCGGGTAAGCCAGAGTCTACTCGCGGCAGGATCCTCAAGGCACGCATAGGTCCCGACGGAACACACGCACGCACAACTTTAGCATGATCACGGTCTCTCTCAGAGGGGCATGGTGAACTGAACGCGTAAGTCGTTGCTATCGCATCGCTTCGGCCATCTGGGGGCCCCAGTGCGCTCGCACCAAAGGTCACTCTGGCGAAAGGTCACTCTTACGTATAGCTGATCCATATGGATCCTTTCCCCATAGGCCTTCCGGCAACGGTCCAGACCAAGCGCGACCCCTCTGGCTCGTCGCGGCGCTCCGTCTCCGGCACACGCGCCTCTTGCGCAATGGCCCCCCCTTCCACTCGCTTCAACAGCGATGGGCTGGCCCGAAGACAATGGTGACCGTCTCCTCGGGAGAGGCGCCGCCGAGGAGCGAGCCCCCAGGCGACATCGCGTCGACCCGCCAGACTCCTGAGACCACGCCTGCCCGCACGGCGCTCGGCTACCAGCTGGCTGTATACTCGGCGGCGCGCAAAAGGGGGTGGAGGGAGGGGGGAAGGCTTCTTAGAAAGAGGTTCCTTCTTAGAGGGCGCCAGTCTTACATCTGTAGATAAGGACCGCGCCTTCTAAGAAGCAGGGGTGCTTCTAAGAAGCCCTCCCCCCTCCCCCCACCCCCCTCTGCGCGTGGCTGGTATATATATATATGTACACACACCAAGACTGCATTGGCGCTTCGCGCCATGCGCTTTGTTCCGGACCCTCCCCAGCAAAACAATAAATCATCGCTTGCTTCAGCGGGGGGGACCTCGAAGCTTGGACGGGCGACCGGTTCATTTTTCTGATATCCCTGGTGCCTGCTGACACCGCATTCGCCCGATGCGCTTGCACGCTTGTGCGCAGGAGTGGGGAAGGAATGATGTCTTTTTCGCGCGCGAAGGTGCTTTGAGGAAGTAAGGAGCGTTCCCATGACACGTCGACGATGTCGCAGTAGCTCCGAACAAATCGATGTTTGATAGCTTCCTGGATGCCTGGAGGGCTCCAGGCACTCAGGAAATCTTCGATCGTCGAACTTCGAATCTAGATCCATTGCCTGTCTCTCTCGATCAAAGAACTTTAACCTCGAGCCTCAAGCGTGAAACCAAGATCCTCGGGCCAGCTCGACATACTTCGTAAGAACACGCCGTCTGGGCGTTTTGGGGGTTCTTTTGGGCCATCCCGGGGCACTCTGGGGCCGTCCCAGAGCCTTCTTGGGCCGTCTTGGGGAGCTGGGACCCTCCAGAGGTCTTCTGAAGCCATCTAGGGCCCTTTTGGGGGCCTCCAATGGCCTTCTTGGGGGTCTCCTATGGCTTTCGTGCGTCTCTCTTGGGAGCCTTCTGGGGGCATCTCAAGCTTCTTGCGGGCAGTCTCGGGGCTCTCTCGGGCAGTCTTGGGGCCCTCTTGGGCCGTCTTCAGACCCTCTGGGGGGCCTCTTGGGCCGTCGGGCCGTCTTGGACGCTGCGAAGTCCCAAACAGCGGATATGTTAAACTCATACGTTTTCCCGAGGGAATGGGACGATTGTTGCTTCTTCGGGGCTCTCTTGTCAGCCTCTCGGGGCGTCTTGGGGGCCTCTTGGGCCGTCTTCAGACCATCGAGGTTCCTCTTGGAGCGCGCTTGTGCTGTCTTGGGTCTCTCTTGCGCCTCTCCGATGACCCCTCTGATCGCCCTGAGTCTGCTCGCAAGGCCCGGCAAGGCGCCCTGGGAGGCCCCGAAGGGCCAGCGGACCTTTTCCATGGGCGTCCAGTGGGGGCCGCTGAGACGTCCGAAAGGGCGTCCAGGGCGTCCCCGGGGGGGGAGTCCGGTTTAGAGGGGGGGGGGAGGGGGGGTCCGGGTAATAAAAATATTAGAATAGGAGTGTCTGCGAGGAGAGCAGTGGGCCCCTGACTGGTTCTGCAGCGTTCCACCCCAGCGAAGGGCGCAAAGCCCGTCGAGTCTCCACCTCGGGCGACGTCTGCAGGAGCGGCGCTGGAGGCAGGCGCAATGCTCAAACATTGCAAAAAAAATGCAACAAAAAATCTCCCGACTATTTTTTTACCATTTTTGAATATTCCTTCTGTAGAGGGACAGGCCCGACTTCACCAGCGATGTGAAAGCGACGGGGGCGATGCATCGGCGCCGTCGGCGCGGAGAATACCGGGCTCCACTGAGTATCGTTGAACCGATCCCCATCCCCAGCGGCGCGGCCTGGGCCCCAGTGGCCGATGTACCCCCCTAGATGGGAATATAGGTCGTTCCCTTCGGGTTTCGAGGGGTGTATCCCCAACTGGGGGGGTAATCTGGTGGGGGTCTCGAGGGGGATGGGGATGGGGATGGCGATTGGTTAAACGATGCCGACTCACATCGAGCCGCATCGTCGATGCATCGGCGGTTCGCCGCGACCCTCCGAACCAAAGTTGATCGGGCCCCCCTTTTGCGGGAGGCTGAAAAGAAAACGCGCGGTGGGCTCTCGCGGGCGGTCCCGTGTCGAGCCGGGGGGCGACCGCGCCAAGGCGATCAAAGGGGACTAGGCGAGGCCCCCAAGGGCGGAGGGGCCGGGCAGCGCGGGCCGAGGAGACAGAGGTCCATAGGGGGCCACTATCGAACCCTACCCCTACCCCCCCCCCACGATTTCTGAGGGGGTGGGGGTAGGGTTCGCAAGTGCCCCCCCCTTCCCTCAGAAATCGTGGGGGGTAGGGATAGGGTTCGCAAGTGGCCCCCTAGTCCAGGAGGGGCCAGGACGACAGCGCGAGCAAGAGTCCACATGGCTGGTGCCGGAAACGGAAACCCTGAAGCCACCATAGGAAAAATTACTCCGACGGTAGAACCCCATGCACGAAAATCTATTCAGCTTGCCCTTCGCGGTTTCCTCTTCGCCCTGGCGGAAGCCCTCCTCCCGCCCTCTGTTACGCCTCCTCCTCTTCCTCCTCGTCCTCCGTCCCCTCCTCCTTCCCGTCCTCCTCGCTACATGTCTTCATTCCTTGTTCTTATGAAGAACTGACTCCTCCCTGTCGCACCCCGAGGCCAGTCGGAAGGGCGGGCCGGGCGCTTCGCCTGAGAATTCCTTACCACTTACGAGCCTGAGGCTGAACAGCTGGCAAGAGCTTCACAAATGGAGGGCGGGTGGTTTTCAAGGTGAAGCTCTCACCTTAGCACCGCGCGCACTCGTTTCAAAATTCGCAAAAGCTTCACGGATTGAGGGCAACTCGTTTTCAAAAGGGGGGTCTCGCCTTAGCGCTTCGCACACTCGTTCTAGACATTCGCAAAAAAAACGGATTGAAAAGGCTCGTTTTTCAATTGTGGTTCTCCTCTCTTAGCGCAGCGCACTCTCGCTTTCAACATTCGCAAAAGCTTCGCGGATTGAGGGCGACTCGATTTCAAAATGTGGCTATCGCTCTAGATCCGCGCACATTTGTTTAAGCAGAATGCACGCTTGTCGCTGATTCTCATGGTTAACGTACCAGAAATGGTGTGCTGGAGCGGCTCTGGATTGCTAGGGCGTAGCAGTTTCGTTGATTTGCGGCGTTGCAGTCCCAGGAATGGCGCTCTGGCACGACTCAGGATCGTCAACACGCGACACTCAAGTGAACCCATGGCATCGAAGTCGTGAGAACTGTGCTTTGGCACGCTTCAGGATCTTCAAACAAACGGTTGTCTCCCAACGGGGTACTTCCCCCAATGGAGATGAATCCGTATTGGGGCCTTTGCAGAGGGAGCTTGGGGGGAGGATATGCTCCAAGTTCCAAGATCGCTGGTGAGTCTTGAGTTTGCACTCGTCCTCCTCTTCCTCCTCGTCCTTTTTCTTCCTCCTCCTCCTCCTCCTCCACATCTTTCTCCTTCTCCCCTTCTTACCTCTATACCAACTGTGCTCCTCCGGGCCGGGGCACGCATGTCGATGTTCCTCGACTCAGCCGCTGGGTTTCCACTCGCACCCCGGGCGCCCGATTCGGCCGCCAATCGGATGCAATCGGCGGCCAGGACGCGCCAGATTCGGCCGCGGATGGGTTACCACCCGCGACCCCTTGTCCCCCCCTCTGCGCCCGACCGTCGCCAGCCGTCGCCGTCGTTTCCTAAATTGCTGTTCCTCCTCCTCCTCCTCCTCCTCCTCCTCCTCCTCCTCCTCATCATCATCATCATCATCATCATCATCATCATCAGCATCAGCATCAGCATCAGCATCAGCATCAGCATCAGCATCAGCATCATCATCATCCTCCTCCTCATCATCATCATCATCATCATCATCATCATCATCATCATCATCATCATCATCATCATCCGATGGCTCGAGAGACAGGTCTGTGAGGGCCTGTGGGATGCCAGCTCGAGATTCCAGCTCCCAGGAGATGGTGGGAGCGCGAGCGCGAGCGCGCCGAAGCCTGCTCTCCGGATGCAGACAGCCCAGAGGAGCTCCAAAGTGAAGACGGCTTCAGAGTTTCGATGGCCCGCCTCGGACTCAAACATGAAGTGCGGGCCATACAGGGCTCCCGCTTGGGACTGCCTCGCGATTCAAACGAGGCTCCCACTCGAGGCTTCCTCCATATTCAAGCCAGGAAAAAACGAAACAAAAGAACTACGACAATCCCAGGGTTCCGATAACCCGCCTCGGATTTGAACATGAAGTACGGGCCCGATAAGGAGGGGGCTCCCGCTTGAGACCTCCTCGCATTCACTCTTACACGAGGCTCCCGCTCGAGGCTTCTTCCATATGCAAACCAGAAAAAAAAGTGACGACGGCTACAGGGTTTCGCAAACCCGCCTCGGAATCGAACGTGAAGTGCGAGCCCCAGGAGGGTGGTCCCGCTTGAGACCTCCTCGCGATTCACTCACACACGAGGCTCCAGCTCGAGACCCCCTCCATACCCAGGCCAGAGGAGCCGAAAAGTGACGACAATTACAAGGTTCCGATGACCCGCCTTGGAATCCAACATGAAAGCGAGCCCCAGCAGGAGGGGGGTCCCGCTTGAGACCTCCTCGCGATTCACTCACACACGAGGCTCCCGCCCGAAACTCCCTCATAATGAGTGCATGTGTAGGTGATGAAGATGATGATGCTGATGATGATGATGATGATGATGATGATGATGATGATGATGATGATGATGGTGATGGTGATGGTGATGGTGGTGGTGATGGTGATGGTGATGATGCTGGTGGTGGTGGTGATGCAGATGATGCGAGTGTGATTGTGATGATGGCGGTGCTGATGTAGTGACGATGCTGATGATGATGAAAATGATGATGGCGGTGGCCTTGATGATACTGATGATGATGCTGACCATGACAATGATGATGATGATGATGATGACGATGATGATGATGATGATGATGATGATGATGAGTGTGATGTTGACGACGCTGGTGATGGTTATAGTGATGGCAATGAATATGAGATGATGATGATACTGATGCTGATGAGTATCATCACAGTTATGGTGGTGATGATCGTGATGTCGATGAAGATGGTGACGATGATGGTGGTGATGATGATGGCTGTGGTGGTAATCAACGCGGTAAGAGCTATGTGGTTGGAGGTGCAACCTTTGTGGTGTAAGTTGTACGACGTAATCTGTGTTGTGCAAAAAAAAAGCAGGCTGTGCGGCGCAAGCAGCAGCGTGGAAGCGACGACGTGCAGGCTTCATGGTGTGAACCCACTCCACGGGGAACCCGCCCAGCGCACACGACTTGGCGCGGGCGGCAACGCGGCGCGACCTCGGCGCACCCGGTGCACGGGGCGCCCAAGAGGCAGCCACGAGCAACCGCGAGGCGGCACGGGGCGGGGCAGCGGTGCGGCAGCCCTCGGCGGGCCCACCCAGCGCACGGGGGCGCCCACGGAGAGCGCCCGCGAAAGGGCACCTCTTGCTGCCCCATCCTCCCCCACCCCCCGCACCCGCCTCATCCCCGAACGACGACGACGACGACGACGACGACGACGACGACGACGACGACGACGACGTTGACAACGGCGATAGCTAAAACGACAGCCCCTGGAGCCCAGCCTTCGGATCCAGCTGATGGTCGTCGACGAAGTCCGAGATGCGCTGGTCCAGGTCGCGGGAATGCCTGGCTGACAATTGCGACGACGACGACGACGACGACGACGAGCACGCCGATGACAACGAAGGGGGATAATCTGATGGTGATGACGACGATGGTGATGATGATCGTGATGATGCTGGTGCTGACGCTGACGCTGACGCTGATCATGGGGATGGTGATGATGCTGATGCTGCTGATCATGATGACGAATATGATAACAATCGGTACCCTGGTCGGCCGCAAGGTCCGCCCGCCAGGCGAGCCCGCCTAGCCACGGCCGAAAAGGGCATGTCTGCCACGCACGCAAGCCCGCGCGGGTCACAACGACTCCGCCCACGGCGACCAGGGCGGCGGCGGTTAGCAAGAGCGCCAAGGCCCACAGGATGGCGCCGGACTGGTCACGAGCTCCACCCCCGCGCGCTTGGTCCCCGCATCGAGTGCAACGTCTGGGCAAGGGCGCTTCAGGCGGAAGCCCACTGCGCGGTGCAAACCCATCTTGACCTGCAGCGTCCTCGCGGCCGGCATTCTTCGCCGCGCCCTCGCGCCGGGCTCGGCGAGCAGCGCGCGCCACAGAGGCCCCTTTTCCCCAAACGAGACGACTCCGATGAGCTTGTCGATGCAGTCGATGCCGAACGCCTCATCGAATTCCTGCGAGGCGGCGGCCCAGGGGAAGGCAGTTGCCCTCGACCTCCTCGGCGCCCTGTGCCCGACACTGTGGATGAGGGCCGCCGCGCGCCTCTGCCAGTTGGAGAGGGCCTGCAGTCAGGCCAGACAGCGCCGGCGGCACGCCTCACCGCGCTGCCCCGCCCTGGCGCAGATCTCCCTGGCCAACTGATCCGTAGTCTCGTGAGTCCTCGCTCTCGCGCTGTCGAAGCGGCCGTCGTGGAGCACCTCGGCGACGTGCGGCGCGCACCAAGTGGCCAAGACGCCCCCCGAGTCGGTCTCCTCGCCGACGCCCGCTTCAGGGGGAGGAGGAGGAGGAGGAGGAGGAGGAGGAGGAGGAGGAGGAGGAGGAGGAGGAAGAAGAGGAGGAGGAGGAGGAGGAGGAGAAGCCTGAGGGGCCTGGAGGAAGATGGGCAGACCGAGGAGGCAAGAACGGAACCGTGCACGGGGCCCCCATGCAGGCTGCTAGCAGGTCGCCGCCAGGCCGCTGGCAGGCTTCGGGCAGGCCGCCGAGGGCCGCCTGGGGCCGCCTAGGGGCCGCCGAAGTCCCCTCGAAGGGCCCGCCGCCGCAGGGCCGCCGAAGGGCCGCCCGAAGGCCGCCAAAGGCCGCCCCAGGGCCGCCGCAGGCCGCCGGAAGGCCACGGGCGACGGCCGGCGCAGCTCGGCGGCGAGGCGCCTGTCGGGCGAGCGCCTCCGCTCGGCCTCCGCGCCCGGCGGCCTGCGCGCCCTGCGCGCCGGGCGGCGGTCCTCCCGGCGGGGGCTGCGGCCTCCGCCACTGCGGCCCGCGCCCGCGCCGGAGCGGAACAGGCCCAGCGGACTCGGGCTGGTCTCCTCGTGCCGGGAGGGCCGGTCGTCCTCCTCGCGGGGCGGGGATCGGGCAGAGCGCCGCGCACGGCACAGCAATCAGCGCCGAGCGAGGAGGGGGAGCAGGAGGAGGAGGAGGAGGAGGAGGAGGAGGAGGAGGAGGAGGAGGAGGAGGAGGAGGAGGAGGAGGAGGAGGAGGGGAGTGGAGGAGGAGGAGGAGGAGGAGGAGGAGGAGGAGGAGGAGGGAGGGGAAGAGGAGGAGAGGAGGAGGAGGAGCAGGAGGAGGTGGAGGAGGAGGAGTAGAGGAGAAGGAGAGGAGGAGGAGGAGGAGGAGGAGGAGGAGGAAAAGGAGGAGGCCCCCATGGGAGGTGGGGGGGAGGGAGGGGAGAGGAGGAGAGGGAGGCAGGAGACGGAGCAAGGTTGGCGGCATGCATCGGGGGGGCTGGCGCGCGTGGCGCGGCCTTCTGAGAAGCCACGAGGGCTTCTCAGAAGGCAAGGGGCCCTCGTTAGAAAACCCTCCCCCCAGTTTCTACGAGGGCCTCTTGGAAGCCCAGAGGGGGCCCTTCAGAGGAGGCCCCCGCCTTCTTAGGAGCCCCCCTCTTTCCGAGAATGCGATCCCCCTCGCGCGACCCCTCCGTGCGCGCGCGCCACCCAGAAAGGGAGAGGAGGAGGAGGAGGAGGAGGAGGAGGAGGAGGAGGAGGAGGAGGAGGAGCAGCAGCAGCAGCAGCAGCAGCAGCAATAACAGCAACAACAGCAGCAGCAGCAGCAGCAGCAGCAACAGATCTGGGCTGGTCGATTTTCGGGTCATAATTCGGGCCTCCGGTGGCCGTTCGGGACGATCCAGACACCCCGGAACGCCCTGGGCGAGGTGCGGCTGCTGGAAGAGGAGGGAGGAAGAGCAGGAGGAGGAGGAAGAGGAGGAGGAGCAGGATGAGGAGAAGGAGGGAAGGAGGAGGAGGAGGAGGAGGAGGATGAGGAGGAGGAGGAGGAGGAGGAGGAGGAGGAGGACGATGACGAGGAGGAGTTGTAACACGCGTGCTCAAGCGTGCGCATGACTCGATTCCATTCGAGCTCATTGCATCCAAGGAACTGCAGCAATGAAGCCTGAGATGTCGTAGCGACCTGCTGGGGAGCAGTGCGGAATGCCTCTCGGGAAAGGCTCTGCAAGATCGGCCAACTGCTGCACTCTGCGCGGTGGCAGCACGGAACAGCAGGAGGAGGAGGAGGAAGAGGAGGAGGAGGAGGAGGAGGAGGAGGAGGAGGAGGAGAGAGTAGGAGAGGGAGAGAGGGAGTAGAGTGGGAGGAGGAGGAAGGAGGAGGAGGAGGAGGAGGAGGAGGAGGGAGATGAGGAGGAGGAGGAGGCGGAGGTAGGAGGAGGAGGAGGCGGAGGAGGAGGAGGAGGAGAAGGAGGAGGAGGAGGAGGAGAGAAGGGGAGGAGGAGGAGGAGTAGGAGGAGGAGGAGAGGGGGAGGAGAGGTGTGAGGAGTAGGAGTAGGAGGAGGAGGAAGGAGGGAGGAGGGATAGAGGAGAAGGAGGAGGGAGAGGAGGGAGGAGGAGGAGGCATGAGGGTGGGCAGGAGGAGGAGGAGGAGGAGGAGGAGGAAGAGGGGGGGAGGAGAGGAGGAGAGGTGGGAGGAGGAGGAGGAAGAGGAGAGGGAGGAGGAGGAGGAGGGGGGGGGGGAGGAGGAGGAGGAGGAGGAGGAGGCGGGAGGAAGAGGAGGAGGAGGAGGAGGGGGGGGAGGAGGAGGAGGAGGAGGAGGAGTAAGGATGAGGAGGAGGAGGAGGAGGAGGAGAGGAGGAGGATGAGGAGGAGGAGGAGGAGGAGGAGGAAGAGGAGGAGTGGCAGCGCTAGCCCTGGCCCGCAGCCACGAGGCCTCCGCGCAGAGGGCTGAAGGGCGCGAGCACGCACGGCGCGGGGTCGCGCCCGGCGACTCCAGGGCGGGCTCCGCCCGTGCTCGCGGCGTGGGGGGGTGGGCACGAGGTAAAAGCCTCGACCGAGGAAGAGGAAGAGGAAGAGAGGAGGAGGAGGAGGAGGAGGAGGAGGAGGAAGAGGAGGAGGAGGAGGAGGAGGAGGAGGAGGAGGAGGAGGAGGAGGAGGAGGATGAGGAAGGAGCAAGAAGGAAAAGGAGGAGGAAGGAGAGGAAGAGGAAAGGAAGAGGAGAAGGAGGAGGAGGAGGAGGACGAGGAGGAGGACGAGGAGGAGGGGGAGGGGGAGGAGGGGAAGGAAGGACTCGACTCCATTCGAGGGGAAGGCCTCGACCGAGAGGTGCGACAAAGGCCACGGAAGGACATACAGTGCGGGCGCGGCCGCAAGAAACCCTTGGGTACGAGGGGAGCGGGACGTACAGAGACATTCGAATACGACATGTCCTCCTTGGAGGCGCCCGTCTGCCCGAAGATATAGTATACCCATCTTGTAGTGCATCGGTTTCCGAGCGGTGTGGCCAGAAAACGCCCGCCACAAGCGCCCGCCACGACGCATATACTGTAAGATTTCTCGATGCGCGCGTCGCCCCTGGGGGGGCGACGCACATATAGTATAAGTATGCTGGGGTGACGCCGAGGAAAGGCTTCGACCGAGAAGTGCGACAAAGGTCACAAAAAGACATAGATTGTCAACCTTGTCCTTTCGGCCCCCCCGCTGGGCGCCCACCGTACGGGGGGAGCCGTCGTGGGCCGCGGGCGCGACAGGCGCGCCCCCGCGCCCCCTATCGCTGCACTTCCCGCTCGCTCCTGTCGCTCCGCCCCCCCTCCCACGGCCGGTGGACGCCTGCTCACAGCCCCGGCCCCGAGATCAAACCTGCCCTCTCCCCAGGGAGCTCGGCCGAGGTAACATTACGACTTGCCGTCGCTCGGACGTCCATTCCCTGTGCACTGTTCGGTTTCGTACGTGCTTCTGTTCGTTCGATGATCCAGGATGCTTCTCCAGGGTCTTCGCCGAGGAAAAAAAGCACACGTCCGAGCGATGCCAGGACGACTGGTACAGTGGGCAAGTTATCGAGCCCACATGTCTGAATCGCTTGCCTGGCCGGTAGAGGTCGAGAAGAACTCGCGCTGCCAGCTGGTGGCAGCGCGCGCGGCTCGCAGGAGGATGGAACGGGAGGGAGGGGCGATGGAGGAGGAGAGGCAGGGAGGAGCTAGAGGAAGAGGACGAGGAGCGAGGAGGAAGACGCGGAAGAGAAGGCTTTCCTCGGGGGGGTGGCCCAAGGCAGAGCGCAACAGGAACAGCAGCAGAAGAATCAGCAGGAGCAAGCTCTGGCAGCCTGCTCTCGTGCCTAGATGCGCTCGGCGAGCGCGAGGATCGGGCGTCGGCCGAACTGGCTTTAGTGGGACCTGGTTTAGCGATGTGTACTGGGGGACGCCCCCCCGCCCCGTTCCACTCACCGGAAGTGCCGTCACCCGAAAAAACACAGGCTACGGCAGACCTGGTCTAGTGATTCTGGCCAATCTGGGGGCTCCGGGGCCCAACCACTTAAACGGGTCCCCTTACTCGGGAGCGGCCAAGAGGGGGCTGTCCAAAAGGGGGGGGCCCAAATCATGACAAGCGGCACGTGCGCGGCCCAGCGGGGGGGACCAGGGACATAATGAAATAAGAAGAGGCGCCATGAAATCTGGGGGAATATCATGGCCCCCGCCATGATATACACACACACACACACCCTAGTCATCACTCCCCTCTTTGCCGCCCCCGACTTACCTGGGGTCCTGGCTATACCCGAGAGGAGGGAGGAGGGAGGAGAAGGGAGGCCCCCGCCCCGGCGCGTCTCCTCCCAGCAGGAGTCGGGCGAGCGGCCCCGCTGCCGCGGGCCACCGCCGCCGCCGCCCTGGCGGCGCGGGAGGCCCTCGCGCAGCACGGCTGTCGAGCCAGGTGCCGCTCACCCCCCCCTCTTCCTCGAGGGAGGGGGGGGGGTAGGGGGCAACTGCTGGAAGGTCTTCGTCGGACGGATGAGGGAGGAATGAGCCCCATTGGAAGGGCTATACTGCGCCCGATCAGGCCGCGGATGTAGCGGGATTGCAACAGATCAAGCGGAATCGAGCCGGATCGAGTAGAATGCAGCCGGATTGAGCGGGATTTCTGGCCAGGGCAAATCCAGAACTTGACCCCCAAGGAGTGGCAGCCGAAGGGGGGGGGGGAGGAAGGCCCTGCACCTCCCTCTGCCCCCTCCTCCTCCTCCTCCTCCTCCTCCTCCTCCCTCCTCATCCTCCCTCCTCCATCCTCCCCTCATCCTCCTCCTCATCCTATTCCTCACTCCTCCTCCCTCCTCCTCCTACTCCTCCCTTGCCCTCCTCTCCTGACTCCTCCTCCTCCTCCTCCTCCTCCTCCTCCTCCTCCCTCCTCTCCTCCTCTCGCCACCGCTCAAACGTCCATTCCCTGTGCATTTGTCGGTCTCGTGCGTGTGCTTTTGCGCAAGGTGGCCCAACATGGTCCTCGATGGTCCTTGCCGAGGAAAAAGGCGAGCCCACGTCCGACCGATGCCAAGTCCTTGAACCTCGGGATCCACCTCGGGCATGTCCCCCTACAGGCGGATTTTGGACGAAAAATAAAACATACCCAACAATTATCCCAGCAAACATTCAAAAATGATGAAACAATCGTCCCCCTATTATTGTTGTTGACTATTTTGGGATCTTCCCGCTGTAGAGGGACAGGCCCGACTTAAGGCTACCAGTGGGACCCACGGTGCGCAGCGGCGGTCGCCCTCCGGAGGCGATGGCATCGCAGGGAGGAAGGAACCTGCAAGGCCCCGGACGAACACGAAGCCTGATCCGATCCTGGACGCGGAGTGAACCTGATACGGCATGTTCGTGTCGTGACGACCCCGGCGCTGGTTTCTGACACCGCGGGGATCGTTCAACCTTGAACGATCGGCCGTTTCCGAAACGTCCAAATCGTTCCACGTCGAACGATTCTGGGTCGCCCGCGGCGTTCAAAGTTGAACGCCGCTGGCGGAGTCGCCGCTGGTCGACACGACACGAACCTATACCGTACATCAGTTCAAGCTCTGCTGCTGCTGCTTCGTTTGCCACGCACCGGCAGAAGGAGAAGGGGGAGGACGCACCCAGGGGAGAGAGGAGTGCACGACGGGATGTTTGGCAACTTTTGTATACTTTTGGGGTATGTTTTAGTTTTTGGCCCAGATTCCCCCTGCAGTGGGACACGCCCGACTTAAAGTCTGCTCTCCGTGCAGCTGCACCTCGCCAACGGCGCTCCGGGGGATGCCCGGGTCGTGCCCCGGAACGGCGCCCCGGAGCGGCCGCTGGAGACCCGAGCCGTGGACCCCGAACCAGGTCGGCGGGGGAGGGGCCCAGACCTCGTGGCCTCGCCTCGTCGTGGGGAAAGGAGGAAGAAGCCAAAAGCATGGGGGAAAAACAAAACTGCCAAAAACTGTGATATAAAAACAGACAAGACAAATGTGTAGATACGTATACACATCCATAAGTAAATAGTTGAATAATAAAATAAATAAATAAATAAATAAATAAACAACTAAATAAATAAATACATACATAATTAAATAAATAATACATAAAATAAATAAATACATAAATAAATAAATAATCCAGTAACAATCAGACAAACGTACACACATATATATATACACATATATATACATATATATATATATCTATAATATATATATATATATATATATACATATACCGCAAGAGAGAGAGAGAGAGAAAGAAAAACAAAAACAAAACAAAAAAAAGAGATGCGGTAGGCCTGCGGCCGCTCTCTCGGCCTCCAGCGCCCCTGCAGGGCCCCACGGACGGCCAGGTAAAGCGGCACTCGGGAGAGCAGGCCCGGCCTCGAAGGAGGGGCCCAGACCCGTGGGGGGGGGGTCCACGTGGCGGAAAAAATGCACGACGTCGGAGCTCTGGGAAGGAGGGGAAGAGGGGAAGGAGCGCCGAGCGAGGAGGAAAAGGAGGAGGAGGAGGAGGAGGAGGAAGAGGAGGAGGAGCAGGAGAGGGGGGAGGCGGGGGGGAGGGAGAGGAGAGGAGGGGAGGGAGGCGGGAGAGGGAGCAAGGTTGGCGGCATGCATCGGGAAGGCTTCTCAGAAGGCAGGGGGCCCTCGTTAGAAAGCCCTCCACCCAAGCTTCAACGAGGGCCTCTTGGAAGCCCAGGGGGGCACTTCAGAGGAGGCCCCTGCCTTTCTAGGAGCCCCGCTCTTTCTTAGAATGCGATCCCCCTTACGCTACCCCTCTGTTCGTGCGCACCACCCAGAAGGGGGAGGAGGAGGAGGAGGAGGAGGAGGAGGAGGAGGAGGAGGAGGAGGAGGAGGAGGAGGAGGAGGAGGAGGATCGGGAGTGGCAGCAAGGTCCCGCTGAGAAAGGTCCGTCTTCAACGAAGGCAAGCGGCCCCCGTGCCGTCTTCATCGGTCTGCTATTCTGATGTTCGGGGGGGGCGCACGTGCGAAGCCGACCATGTGCAACGAACAGTTGTAGCAATACCCAAAAAGGAGTGGGAGGAGGAGGGGGGGCGTGTCTCTGTTCGGGGCAGGAAGTAAGAGACAGAGGAGGACAAGATGGAGCTGAAGCCATAATCAAAAAACGCCACCCGCTGCTGCTGCTGCTGCTCCTCCTCCTCGTTCTCCTCCTCCTCCTCCTCAGCAGCAGCAGCCGCCGCAGCCGCATTATCAGCATCATCATCATCATCATCATCAGCATCATCACCATCATCCGCATCACAATCGTACTCATCATCATAAGCATCATCAGCATCATCATCATCATCATCATCATCATCAGCAGCATCAGCATCACCATCATCGTCACTATTATTGTCATCGTCATCAGTCTCGTCATACTCATCACCAGCATCAGCATAATCATCATCACCACCATTGTGATGACCATCATCATCATCAGCATCATCATCATCATCACCAGCATCATCACCATTATCCTCGTCGACGTCGTCAACAACGAAATCGTCGTCGTGTTAGTAGGTATCAGCAGCATCATCATCAGCATCAGCATCAATACCATCATGCGCGTCATCATCATCATCATCATCACCACCAGCATCATCGCCATCATCATCAGAATCATCAGCATCATCATGTTCATCGGGCGTAGCATCGTCATAGGCGGCTTCGACGTCATTATCATCATCATTCTCAGCACCATCATCATCGTCAGCATCATCAGCAGCATCATCAGCATCGAGAGTAGCATCATTATGAGCAGCAGCATAAAGTGCGACATCGACATCACCATCAACATGAAGGCAAGCATCGTCGTCATCACCGCCATAAGCATGGTCGTCACCGTCAGCATCCTTATCACCAGCACCAGCACACCCAACATCATAAGCATCGTCATCGCCATCGTCACCGTCAGAGGTATCAGCACCAGGATCAGCATCAAAATCATCATCGTCACCATCATCATCGTCATCATCAGAATCTTCATCGGGCGTAGCATCATCATGAGCAGCATCATCATGGGCGGCTTCGACGTCATCATCGTCATCGTCATCCTCATCACCATCAGCATCAGCATCATGAGCATCAGCATCAGCATCATCATCATCAACAGCATCATCATCATCATCGGGAGTAGCATCATCATGAGCAGCACCATCATAGGCGGCATCGACATCATCATCAACATGAAGGCATGCATCGTCGTCATCCTCGACATGAACATCGTCGTCACCGTCAGCATCATTATCATCAACATCGGCACATCCAACATCATGATCATCGTCATCCTCATCGTCACCGTCAGAGGTATCAGCACCAACATCAGCATCATCATCATCAGCAGCATCGTCGACAGTGTCAGCATCATCGTCGTTGGCATCACCATCGTCCACCATCATCGACATCATCATCATCATCATCATCATCATCATCATCATCATCATTGTCATCATCCTCATCATCATCCTCATCCTCATCATCATCATCATCATCATCATCATCATCATCATCATCATCTTCATCATCATCATCATCATCATCATCAGCATCATCATCATCATCATCATCATCATCATCATCATCATTATCATCATCATCCTCAACATCAGCATCAGCAGCATCAGATCATCGTCGCCGTCATCATCATCATCATCATCAGCAGCAGCAGCTACCTCCTCATCATCATCATCATCATCAGCAGCAGCTACCTCATCATCATCATCATCAGCAGCAGCAATAGCAGCATCCACATCCTCGCCACCAGTATCATCATCAGCAGAAGCATCATCATCATTAATATCTCCATCAGCTGCATCATCATCACGATCACCATCAGAAGCATCGTCATCACCATCATCATCAGCAGCAGCAGCACCATCATCATCGACAGTATCATCATCGTTAGCATCATCTGAATCATCATCATCATCCTCGTCATCATCATGACCATCATCAGCAGCAGCGACATCGTTAGCATCAGCATCAACGTCAGCATCGGCATCAGCATCAGCGTCAGCACCATCACCATCATCATCATCATCATCATCATCATCATCATCATCATCATCATCATCATCATCATTACCATCATCATCATCATCATCACCATCATCATCATCATCATCATCATCATCATCATCATCATCATCATCATCATCATCATCATCATTATCATCATCTTTATCATCAGCATTATCATCACATGGCATCATTGTCAACATAATCATCACCATCACCATTCGAATCATTCACAGCAGCAGCAGCAGAAGCAGCGTCGTCGTTCGTCGCCATCGTCGTCGTCATAAATGTGTCGTCGCCTCCTCCTCCTCCTCCTCCTCCTACTCCGGTTCTTCAAGCTCCTCCTCCTCCTCGTCCTCCTCCTCCTCCTCCTCCGGTTCTTCA
>CAUYUJ010001938.1:37606-95330 GCA_963575745.1 Prorocentrum cordatum | reverse complement strand
CGCTGTGGGTGCCGCTGTGGGTGCCGCTGTAGGTGCGGCTGTGGGTGCTGCTGTCGGTGACGCGGTGGAAGCACCCGGTGCTGCTGTGGGTGCCGCTGTAGGTGCGGCTGTGGGTGCTGCTGTCGGTGACGCGGTGGAAGCACCCGGTGCTGCTGTGGGTGCCGCTGTAGGTGCGGCTGTGGGTGCTGCTGTCGGTGACGCGGTGGAAGCACCCGGTGCTGCTGTCGGTGCCGCCGTCGGCAAGGCCGTTGGTGCCGTCGTGGGAGCTTCGGTTGGCGCCGGCGTAGAAGCCGCCGACGGCGTTGCTGTCGTTGTGTTCACGTCGTTCTGCGCCCCGCTCGCGAGCGCGCACGCAGCGGGGCCTTCAGTACAACCCCCCAGCTTCACGCCCCAATCCTGTGCAGATCGAAAGTCGCACAGGCCCGATCCATCCCGAGGCGTGGAGCACTTCGGTGATCGGCGGCCCGATCGAACGCCTCTAGCTCCAGCAAGGTCTCCTGCACATGTGGGCGGGCAAAAAGCTTCTCGACGTCGGCGCTGTTCGCAGCGGTGATCGCGGGGCACACGAGGATTTGGGGCCCGTGCGGGGCCCCAGGTCGGGCCGGAGTCGGCGCGCTCCCCCAACACGCCGATCACGACATGCCCTCTGTGATTCCTATATATCGGACTTTCGGCGAGCGCCCGTAGCTAAGCGCGGGGCACTCCGCCATGCCCGCTGCGCAGCGGCAAGATGCTGGGCAGATGGCGCGGACGGACGTGAGGCTGCCCGGACTGCAGAGGTCGACGCCCACGAGGGCGGACACCTCGTAGGACGCGAGGTAGCTGCAACCCGTGAGGCCGCGCGGGTGCGGAATGTCCGGGTGGGCGAAACTCCATGTGCCATTCACCAAAGATGCGGACAGACCGCCGGCCAAGAAAGACTCCGTGAACTCCGCGACGGTATGATTTCCGGCCGGCAGCAAGCCCATGGTTTGCATCGCCGCTGCTTTTACTTGCAACCGCGTCCTGGCTCCCCACGAGGACTCTGTGTTTGAAGAGACGCCTTGTGCATAAATTGCGTACCACTGAGCAATCCCAGACAATTGCAAGCACGCAGTGAAGTTAGTCAAGCAAGATATCGAAGCGAACGAATCACTAATCAAATCGTCGTCGCTGGCATCCTCGCAGGAGCTCGTTGGAAGGACCTGTAATCTGCGGGACGGCGCTGTGGGAGCTGGTGTGGGTAACGCTGTGGGTGTCCCTGGTGCTGCTGTCGGTGCCGCTGTAGGTACCGCTGTGGGTGCTGCTGTAGGTGCGGCTGTGGGTGCTGCTGTCGGTAACGCTGTGGGTGCCCCTGGTGCTCCTGTCGGTGCCGCTGTAGGTACCGCTGTGGGTGATGCTGTTTGTCCTGCTACAGGTGACGCATCCGATGCATTCGAAGAAGCGCTTGACAAATACGACAGCTGGTCGCGCAGCGCGTACATATCGTGGCACCTGGCAAGCTGTCTCCCGACACAAGCTCACTCGCGGTCCGATCCTGATCCTGCTTCGGTTGGCGCAGAACTGCCTGCTGATCGAGAGCCCGATCGACTGCCCAGGTTCCAGTCGATCGAAGGATCGACGAGCCTGACGAAGCCCCGATCTGGGGAGACCAAAAGGAATGTACCCATACCGCTCCTCCCCGGACCTCTCCCGGGGTGCGTTCTGACCAACCAGGATTTCGAGGCGAATCCAACGGTGGCGACGAGGGCCTCCCACGAGGCCGAACAACGGGAAAACGGGCGAGGGGGTGGAGGTATGGGTACCTTTTCCTCCTCTGACGATCGACAGGTCGGGGCCTTCTGGGCAGCGCACTGCTGTGGGCAGCCGTAGCTCACCGAGCCGAATGCCCCGGTCATCCCAGAAGGGCCCCTGTCGCAGCCGCACGCCACGGGGCACAGGGCCCGGACGTTCACGCTCACCGCGTCCGCGCCCGCGCAGAGATGCGCGAGCTCCGAAGGGGACTGCCCGTCCGAGGAGTCGAAGAAGGAGAAGAACTCTGGGGAGGAAAAGGTACCCATACCTCCACCCTTCCTTCGTTTCCCCCTTTTTGGGCCTCGCGGGAGGCCCTCGTCGCCACCGCAAGGTTCGCCTCGACATTCTGGTCAGAACGCACCCCGGGAGAGGTCCGGGGAGCAGCGGTATCGGTACTTCTTTCGTATCTCCCCAAAACGCCATGAACATAAACTTTTGGTGCTCCGCGCGGATTTCTTGGATCTGCGCTGGACCCCCCTCCCTGGCGCGCGGAGCGCGCCAGGGGCGGCGCCGCTGAGGCGCCGCCAGGTGGGGGCCCGTGCGGATACAAGAAGTCCGCGCGGAGCGCCAAAAGTTTATGTTCATGGCGTTGTGGGGGGATACGAAAGAAGTGCCGATACCGCTGCTCCCCGGACCTCTCCCGGGGTGTGTTCTGACCAGACTGTCGAGGCGAACCTAGCGGTGGCGACGAGGGCCTCCCGCGAGGCCCACAGAGGGGGAAACGAGGGAAGGGTGGAGGGGTGGGATTACCCCTTACTTCCTCCGCAGAAATTCCCCCTCCTTCTTCGCATGAGGTGAGCATGCTGCACGTGAAGCCGGAGATGCCCGTGGCCTGCGCCAGGTGCCGGTCCGCCTGCGCCGGGGAGTTGCCGGCCGCGCCGTCGGCACAGGGCAGGAGCAGGGCCGCGCTGGCCACGGAGGCGGCGCTCCAGCTCGCCAGCAGCTCGAAGGCCCCCTCCTCGAAGGCCCAGGTCTCGACGCCTCCTCGGCCATGGCGCGCACTTCAACGGACGATCCAATGGTGATTTTACGGACAGAAGCTTCATATCTATATCTATATTTGAGATGTGTATACATATAAGGATACATGTATATATATATATATATATATATACAGAAATATAGAACTATATCTTCATATGCAAGACTGCATTGGCGCTTCGCGCCATGCACCTTGGTCCTTGAAGCTTGGTCTGCAGGCGGGGTGGCAGGAAGGTCAGGCCGACAACTTCGCGATAAGTTCTGGTTGCCTTTTCCGGCGTCGCCGCTCAAATGATGCAATTCGTTATCCTTCCTCCATGTTTCTTTCTCCTCATCTTCGCCATTCCCTGCGAATGTATATATATATATACAAATATACACACATATGCATGTATGTATAGATTCCCATTCAAATGCATGCTTATAGGGCTGGGGACCCAGGGAAAGCTCCCCCCCCTTACGAATTTGGCCAACCCCGGGCCTATCGGGCAGCCCTCCGGACGACCCGGGAGACCCCCACGAGAGCCCGAACACGGCCCCAGAGGGCTCCAGGCGTTCCGGCGCGCTCCCGAAACGACCCCATAGAGCCCCAAGACGGTCCACGACGACCCCAAAAGAAGCCATCGTACCCCCAAAGATCGCTCCAAAACGTCCGAAGAGGCCTCCAAGAGCACTTCCAAGAAGGCCCCAAGAGGCAAAAATCATGGATTTGTCCCATGGTTTTTGGTGAATTGTGGGGTTCTCTTTTCGGCTTCCCGACGCTCCAAGACGGCGGTCTTCTGGGCGTCCGAAGCCGCCTCGGAGGCTCGAAACTCGCCCCACAACCATCCGAAAGGGCTTCCAGGCAGTCCAAGAGAGCCCCAAGACGGCACAACAAGGTTCCAAGATGGCCTAAGAAAGCTCCATGACGGCCCAAGATGGCCCCCAAACACCCTCGGAAGCATTCCAAATCGTGACCTGGTCGTTCAGGGAGACCGCGGTTGGAGGCAGGGTGGGCCGAGGAAACCCCCAGAGGTCCCCAGAAGACGCCCAGGAGGCCTCCCGAAGGCCTTAAGAAAGCCTGAGCATCTTGTGTGAGGCCTCCAGAGGCTGTCCAAGGAGGAGCCTCGGCAAAAAGAGCTGAGGAGGATAGGGAGAATACGCAGGGTATGGCGAGAACCAGGAGAAATAAACATCGAGGAAAAAACAATTACTCCGACGGAAGGACCCCACATGATAATCTGTTTAGCTTTCCCTTATCCCTTTCCTCCCGGCCATGGCAAACACCCTCGTATCGCCCTCTCCTCTGCCATCTTTTCCTCTTCTTCTATTTCCCCCCCCCTCCTTCTCCTCCTCCTCCTCCTCCTTCTCCACCTCCTCCTCATCATCGCCCTCCCCATACCCCTTCCGTCCTCATCCTCCTCCTGCCTCTTTTCCACGTGCACGTCCCTTTCCCCCCGGTCGGGGGAAGCAAGTCGATTTTCCTCGGCGCCGTCGCCGCCCCGGTCAGAACGCGCGCGTTTGCCGACGGCCAGATCGCGAAGCCGTCGGGTCAACCCTTCGGGCCAGCCATGCCTGCGGGGCACTCCCGCGGGCCGCCGGAGCGCGAGGGCAGGCCGTCGGGACAACCCCGCGGGCCAGGCCGTTGGGACAACCCCGCGGGCCTCCTCGCGCGCGCCGCGGCGCTCAGGCGGGCGGCAGCACGAAGCCCAGCTCTGCCGCGAGCTGCTCCGCTTCAGCCCTGGAGTCCACCGCTCTCTCGTCGAACTCCTGGAGCGCCTTCCGCAGTGACGCCGGCGGCCCGCGCTCCAGGAACTCTCGCGCGGGCGGCCGCAGGATCAGCATGTTCCGCATGCACGTGGCGCGGGGGAACATGACGTAGAGGTGCAGCCACCACATATCGTCCGACATGCCCGTGCGGCCAGCGTCCTCATCCCTGGCGCAGTCGATGGTGACGCCCTTGCGCAGCGTCTGGCCCTGCGACAGCGTGGAGGTCAGGTAGGACGCGTGCGTCAGCGTGAATCCCGAGCGGCGCACAGCGTGCGCCCCCGAGCTCTGCCACGTGAACTCCTGCTCGCTGGGCCTGAACATGAGCAAGCTCCTCGCCCGCGCCTGGGCCTCGCCGTCGTCGTCAGCGCCCTCGGTGCCCTGCAGCAGCACCTCGGCGACCTCCTTGTAGATCGGGGACTCCTGGAAGCCGTGCACATGCAGCCAGATTCCCTGCGGTAGGAAGCGGGGGCGGAAGAGCTGGCCCGGCGCGCACTCCTCGTAGTCCCGCTCGTCGTCTGCGTGAAACTCGAAGGACACGATGGTGGCCCGTTGCTCCTGCACGAGCCCCAACTTCTTCTTCAGCTCCTCCTGCACGGCCGTGAACCGGACCTCCATGCCGACGTGTGCCGGTAAGACGCCGTGGATGTCCCCCGTCTTGTGCATGTTCGGGACGTTCAGGAGGCGCCGGCCTGCGTCTGGTTCGCCTTGAATCGTGCCGCACTCGTCTACGGCCTGCAGGAAAACGAGGGGGACGCCGAGGCGCCGCGCGTCGCGACGAGCGCGCGTGTTGATCCACCTCGCCAGCGTCTCCCAGTAGATGCCCATGCCGTAGCCGAGCCGAAAGTTCTCGTGCTGGTGCCGAGGGTCCAGGACGCCGTGGTTGTCAGAGGCCAACGTCTTCTCCCAGGCAGACCAGACCTCTGGTGGGAAGCGCTTGCCCTCGCGCATGCAGCCCAAGAACGCGATCAGAGGGTCCCCCGGCTCGAAGCGCTTCGTGCCCTTCAGCTCGAAGACGCAGGGGATCTGAGAGAATACCCTGATGGCGTGCTGGATCTCCACCGTCGGCGGCTCCGCGTACTTGTACGACCCGTCGTCCAGGAGCTCGTTCACGTCCGTCAGGAGCCCGATGCTGCCGGTGGGCTTCAGCTGCAGGAAATCCCCGAGGTGCAACACGATGGGGACGCGGCCGAAGTGGTGGTGCGGCCTCTTGTAGGTGGACTCCTGCACGTCGTGCGTGTCACTGCGCCCGTGGCAGGCGCGGAGGTCCAGAGCGTTGTACAGAGCAGCTGCCACCATGCTCACCTCCTCGATGACCAGGACGCGGACGTGCTCCCACAACCACTGCAATCTCTTCTGCATGCTCTCCAGTCTCATCTTCGCGTTGATGTACTTCTGGACTCGCAGGGCACAGGCGTTGTGCAGCGTTCTGGCCTTCACCGTCTCCGTGGAGATGTTCTTCGCCTGCGCGTTCGAGAAGGCCACGACCATCATGGCGCCCTTGTCCTGCGCCGACGAGGGCCACAAATACTCCACCACTGGGAAGACGATCTTCTGCACCACGTGCGTCTTCCCCGAGCCGCCCTGGCCCAACAGGAGCAAGTGCGTCACTTTTCTCTCGCTCCAGGGCTTCTTCTGCACGTCGTCCTCCCAGGCGTCGTCGCAGGCCTTGGCGAACTTGGCGACGAAGAGCGTCTGGTCCCGCGTGAGTCTCTCGTTCTCCGGCAACCCAGCGACCAGGGCGGCGATGTACGCGCTGGGCGTTGGGTACACGCTGCTGGCAAAAACGCTGCGACAAGAGACGGTCCTCAGACGGGACTACCCGCACCGCCCACAGACAAAGTTCCCGCTTGATACTTCCCCCTTGTTCAGGCCGCAGGAACTGAGGAGCCCAAAAAGCTCGCTCGGATGACCCGCTCGGGTTCGAACATGAAGTGCGTGCCCCACAGGGATGGAGCGCCCGCCTGATACTTCTCCCATATTCAGGCCTCAGGAGCCCAAAAGCGACGACAGTTACAGGTTTCCGATGACCCGCTCGGATTAGTAAGATGATCTGCGGGCCCCATAGGGAGGGGGCTTCCGCCTGAGACTTCCTCGCAAGTCACTCACAGACGAGGCTCCCGCCTGATCCTTCTCCCATATTCAGGCCTCAAGAGCCCAAAAGTGACGACAGTTACAAGATTCCGATGGCCCGCCTCGGATTAGTAACATGATCTGGGGGCCCCATAGGGAGGAGACCCCCGCCTGAGACTTCCTCGCAATTCACTCACAGACGAGGCTCCCGCCTGATACTTCCTCCAAATTCACGCCCCAGGAGCCCAAAAGTGACGACAGTTACAGGATCCCGATGACCCGCCTCGGATTGGTAAGATGATCTGCGGGCCCCATAGAGAGAGGCTCCCGCCTGAGACTTCCTCGCAATTCACTCACAGACAACGCTCCCGCCTGATACTTCCTCCAAATTCACGCCCCAGGAGCCCAAAAGTGACGACAGTTACAGGATCCCAATGACCCGCCTCGGATTAGTAAGATGATCTGCGGGCCCCATAGGGAGAGGCTCCCGCCTGAGACTTCCTCGCAATTCACTCACAGACGACGCTCCCGCCTGATACTTCCTCCAAATTCACGCCCCGGGAGCCCAAAAGTCACGACAGTTACAGGATCCCGATGACCCGCCTCGGATTAGTAAGATGATCTGCGGGCCCCATAGGGAGAAGCTCCCGCCTGAGACTTCCTCGCAATTCACTCACAGACGAGGCTCCCGCTAGATACTTCCTCCAGATTCACGCCCCAGGAGCCCAAAAGTGACGACAGTTACAGGATCCCGATGACCCGCCTCGGATTAGTAAGATGATCTGCGGGCCCCATAGGGAGAGGCTCCCGCCTGAGACTTCCTCGCAATTCACTCACAGACGACGCTCCCGCCTGATACTTCCTCCAAATTCACGCCCCAGGAGCCCAAAAGTGACGACAGTTACAGGATCCCGATGACCCGCCTCGGATTAGTAAGATGATCTGCGGGCCCCATAGGGAGAGGCTCCCGCCTGAGACTTCCTCGCAATTCACTCACAAACGACGCTCCCGCTTGATACTCGAGTGAGTGACGGACTGACTGAGTGATGTGTGACGCCAACGGATGATATCCTCATGTGATGATCATGATGAGTGAGTGAGTGAGTGGGTGAGTGAGCGATCGAGTGGTGTATGGGTAAGTGTGATGGTGCTGAGGAGGAGAGGCGTGGGTCATGATGATGATGACTGATGATGATGATGGCGAGAAAGAGGAAGAGAGAGAGAGAGAGAGGGTGTGAGATCCTGCGCGGGGGGTGTGCAGAGAAAACAAGAACCCCACTTTGGATGTGGGGAATAATGCATTGTTATAATGGCGATGCCAGAAAAGGCAACAAGAATTTATCGCTAAGGATAAGTGTCGGCTTGACCTTCCTGCCATTCGCCCATACCAAACTTCAAGGACCAAGGTGCATGGCGCGACGCGCCAATGCAGTCTTGTTCCCCAATCAGAGCTTGCGTCTGTAGGGGTCCTAGCGGATTCATATGGTTAGGTTAGGTTTGCCGCCGATTTTCGCGGCACGCCCGGGTGCCCGGGTGCCCGGGGGTGCCCGGGGGGGCCCGGGTGCCTGGGGGGTGCCCGGGGGTGCCCGGGTGCCCGGGTGCCCGGGCGTGCCCGGGGTGCCCGGGGGTGCCCTATATAGCCCTATAGCCCAATAGCCCAACAGCCCTCATAGCCCTGCAACTCTATCGGAGGTGAGGGGGTGAGATCGAAGTGGAACGGAGAGCCCCCCTACCAGGAAATCGGTTTCGGTTTCGTGTTCGTGCGTGCCGTGCGTGCGGGCGAGACGAAGCTGCGTGGGCGGGCGAGAAGAAAGTCTCCTCCGGCTGAGGCGCGGCCGGACCAAATGATTCCTTTCCGGGGGCCGGTGGCCCGCGGTGCCCCGCCGGAGTCCCGCCTCTGGCTGAGGCGCGGCCGGACCAAGTGATTCCTTTCCGGGGGCCAGTGGCCCGCGGTGTCCCGCCGGTGTCCCGCCGGTGTCCCGTCGGTGTCCCGATGATGATGATGATGATGATGATGATGATGATGATGATGATGATGATGGTGATGGTGATGATGGTGATGGTGATGGTGATGATGCTAGTAATGACGATGTCGATGATCTTGTTAATGATGATGATGGTGGTGGTGATGATGATGGTGTCCCAATGATGATGATGATGATGATGATGATGGTGATGATGATGATGATGTTGAAGACGTTGATGATGATGATGATGATGATGGCGATGATGATGATGGTGACGATGATGATGGTGTTCCGATGATGATGATGATGTTGACGATGATGCTGCTGATGATAGTGATGATGGTGCCCCGATGATGATGATGGTGTTGATGATCCTGATGATGATGAGATGATGATGAGACGTTGATGATGATGAAGATGATGATGATGATGGTGTCCCGATGATGATGATGATGAGGTTGATGATGATGCTGTTGCTGTTGATGGTGATGATTATGATGGCGTCCCGATGATGTTGATGATGATGATGACGATGATGGTGTCCCGATGATGATGTTGATGATGAGGATGATGATGAGGTGATGATGATGATGATTTTGACGATGATGGCCCGATGATGATGATGCTAATGATGATGGTGTCCTGGTGGTGATGATGGCGATGATGATGATGGTGACGATGATGATGGTGTCCCGATGGTGATACTTAATGATGATGTTGATGGTGTTGCTGATGCTGATGGTGTCCCGATGACGATGATGTTGATGCTGTTGTTCAGGATGATGATGATGATGATGATGATGAGATGATGATGATGATGATGATGATGATGATGATGATGATGATGATGATGATGGAGGTGTTCCGATGATGATGATGATGGTGTCCCGATGATGATGATGATGTTGATGATGCTGATGGTGACGATGATGGTGTCCCAACGATGATGATAGTGATGATGATGTTGATGATGATGGTGGAAGGTGGTGATGATGATGGTGTTCCAATGATGATGATGTTGATGACGTTGATGGCGATAATGTTGATGATGATGATGACGATGATTGTGAGATCGATTGTGATATCGATCGCGAGATCGATAATGAGATCGAACGTGAGATCGATTGTGAAATCGATAGTGAGATCGATAGTGGGATCGATTGTGAGATCGATCGTCATATCGATTGTGAGATCGATTGAATGAAATAGATCGAGTGAGATCGATTGTGAGATCGACCGAGTGAGATCGATCGAGCGAGACCGATAGTGAGATCGATAGTGAGACCGATCGAGTGAGACGTTGGTTCCTCCCCCCCCGAACCTCCTTATCACCCGAAGGGTGGTCGTATAGGTAGCCCTATAGCTCTATAGCCCTATAGCTTAATAGCCCTATAGCCCCCTAGCCCTATAGCCCTGATTTTGGTTTTTCTCTGGTATCATGTGTATCTATATATATATATGTGTGTGTATACGCAGGGTCAGCAGCGAATTTTCGTCGTCAAGACATGCCTCGATCGAAGTAGCAGTCTCTGAATCACCCTGGCCGCGCCAATTCGAAATCTACTCGGCACCAGTGGCTCATTGCGAATCCAATGCGGCAAGCCTTTTGCAAGCCGAGTTCACCCACCGTGACAAAGAGGAACCTCAGGCGGCCAGGCGCGCGCGCGCGCACCCGCGCGAACAGGGCGTGGCCTCCCTGGCCATGTATCAGGGCGTCTCGAGATCCGCCTCTGTGCCCGCACGATATGGGCGTGTTCGAGTTCGGGCTTTTGCATTCGAACAAGGGGACCCCCCCCTCCACCCGCGGTCAGGCGCATGCCCCCCCCCCCTGCTCCCAAGGCCACGATCCCTTGTAAGCAACTGTGGGTCCGCGCTGCCGAGGCCACGATCCATCGAGCAAAAACGATGCGCCCGCGTCCCGAGCTTCCAGGACGGCCCTGGCAGGGAACCAGGGCACCCAAGGTGGCCCAAGATGCCTCGAAGACGGGGCAAGATGGCCCCCAGGTGGCCGAATATGGCGTCAAGACAGCCCAAGATGCCTCCAAGAGGCTCAACGGGACTCAAGAGGACCTCCAACAAGGCCCGAAGAAGCCCAAATCATTGACCAGCTTGGTTTTCTTTGAAGCAAATGATTTTCGCATGATCGCCTTTTCAGCCTTCCGTCAGTTCAAAACGGCCCAAAGAGCCTCCTCGATGGCGCTGAGACGGCCCATACACCCCCACGAGGACCCAACGATAGCCCAAGAGGACCCCACGACGGCCCAAGAGGCATCCAAGACGGCCCGAAGAAGCCCAAAAGGGCCTCCCGTGGGACCCAAAACGGCCTTGGAAGCGACACACCCCTCACGAGGATCGTGGCCCCATTTCCAATCTCGGCACAATCCTCTCACGGATCCTGCCCCATGAGGAGCTCCGCCTACGGCCCCAGCGGGAAAGTTCGCTGCGTCCCCACATCTCTCGCGCGGATTGTGCATAGAGGGCTCCACAACCAACAGCACATGCATCTGCGCAGGCTTAGGGGTCCTTCGCCAGGCTCATCTGCTTCCAGGCCGTGGGATCTCCCTGGACTCCAGACCCCTGGTGCAGGCGCTGCCAGACTTCAAGAACAGGGCGCGCGCCCCTCGCAAGCCAAGGGCTGACGGGGAACGTCTGGGGGGGGGCCTCTGGCCCACCGGGGGGACACATCGATCTGGGAACGGCGATCGATGCGTTCCCGCCCGAGCCTGGGCTTCCCCCCCCACCTTGACGTTCCTCACGGGAAACACTCACGGGAACGGAAAACGACATAAGCAGAACAACTCGGAGGTCCGCGCGGATTTCTCGGATCCGCGCTGGACCCCCCTCCCTGGCGCGCAGGGCGCGCCAGGGGCGGCGCTGGAGGCGACGTCAGGGGGGTCCAGCGTGGATCCGAGAAATCCGCGCGGACCTCCGAGTTTTTATGTTTATGCCATTGCTTGTTCCCTCAGTACTAGGGACGTGGGCCAGGGACGCTTGTGGCAACCTCCGAGCAACGCCCCCAGCCCGTGGTGGTCAGGCTGGACTTGCTGCTGCAGCCGGGCCTGGGCGTGCTGGTCGTCAGGGGCTCGGCGGTTGAAGCGGACGCGCTTCGGGCCACGGCAGGCTTGGCAGTACACATCGTGTGTTAGCGATCGGAGCAGTAGCATCGTCGAGGGAATGAGAGACCCTGCCATCAGCAAACGCCATCGCCAAAGGTGTGGACTCTGGGGACATGGGGGGCGATGTGTGACAATACGTTCAGTGGTGCAATCTACACCCTAGGGACTCACCCGCTTACGGCCACATGCGCGGCAAACCTGGGCAAGGAGGATGAGGATTCATGAGAAAGAGGGAGGAGGAGACGAGCGTACCAGGGGATCGCAGGAGGGAGGAGGAGGAGAAGGAGGAGGATGAGGAGGAGGAGGACCGGTGCAAATCCAAGACGCATTAACGATGTTACAATAAACCTTCCCTTCGAAATCCCTCTGTATAAGGTCCCTGCAGGAATTCACTGCCGGAAATGTTCCATTGACAGACAGCCGTGTGAGAATCCCCAGTCGCCCCCAAACGCCACTCCTGGAACTTGACGCCACGAGTCAGCGTTACTGCCGCGCCCCGACAATCCTAAGCAGTGCCAGACACACCATTCCTGGAACTTGAACGCCGCGAATGTAAGTAACTGTTGCGTCCTGACAATCGTAAATCGCGCCAGAACACAATTTCCAGGACTTCAGCACAACTGCACCTGACGTTCAAACGAATGTGTGCGGCGCTAATGCGAGAGACACATGCTGAACACCGCCCATCCTCCATTCCTAAAGCTGGTGCAAGTTTTTGACACAAATGTGCGCGGCGCTAACGCGAGAGCCACATTTTCAAAAACGCCCGCTATCCATCCTTGAAGCGATTGCGACGCGCTCTAATGAAAGCCAGATGTTGAGAACGACCCGCCCGCCATTTTCGAAACTGTGGTCGTTTCAAGCTTCAAGATCAAAAACGATGAGGAAACATCAGGCGAAACGTCCGGCCCGCCCTCGCGCGACGCGTCCTGGGGTGCGGCAGGGAGGAGCTGCGCACGCGGAAAACGGACGACGAGAGGAGGAGCCGGAGGACCGCGGGCTGCTGCTTGTCGCTGCCCCCCCCCCAAGAAAAACAGGCCCGAGTCACTCCGAGCCACGGCGTTCTCCCCAACGCGTCTTCCCGACGATGCCACTTTTTCGGGCCGCTCGGACAGCCGGCCAGATCTGCTCGTCGCAGCCAGAGGGGGGGGGACGAGACGGAAGCGAAGGAGGCCCCAGCCCTCGATCCACGAGGAGGGCTTCGGCTGGTGGCATCCCGCTTGCCCGATCTGGGGGCCCTCGGAAGCCTCCGGGTACCTCTCTAGATGCCTCCATGTGCATTGACATCGGGGGACCTCTGGAGAGAGGAGGGGAGTGGCTCCTCCTCCTCCTCCTCCTCCTCCTCCTCCTCCTGCTCCTCCTCCTCCTCCTCCTCCTCACCGTCCTCCTCCACCTCCTCCTCCTCCTCCTTCTCCTCCTCCTCCTCCCCCTTGGGTGAGCACCACGCCACCGCCAGCTAGGAAGAACTTTGGCTGTGAAAGGTGGCCGTCGCCCTCCCGCGAGCCAGAGACCCGTGCCTCCGCCAGAGACCGAAAGGGTCGACAAACATATAAACGCGCACTGAAGGGAAGAGATGAGCATATCTACGGATATCTGCTTGCCTCGAGCGAGGGAATCGCAGAGAGCGAGCGAAGAGGGAAGCACTCCTGCGATGGTGCCGTCCGTGCCGCTCTGGGTCACCACGGCCAAAGTGAAGTCGGAGCTGATCATATCTAGGAGCTCCTGGTCGGGCTCCCATCCGTGCTGCGACTCCAAATCGGGCCTCGCTGCCTGCAGGATCACCCTCTCGTACTGCGTCCACCCCTGTGTTCCCCTCGCCTTCGAGATGCGGGGAGCTCTGTGAGCAAAGGACGGCGCACTTCTCTGAAGAACGTCTGGGACCGGAGGATTTGAACTGCCCGCCCGCGGGGGTGATGAACAGGAAGTGGAATCCCACCAGCTCTCTGGGCGGTGGTTCAGAGCGCTCCCTCCTCCACATCCCTCTTCTTCCTCCTCCTCCTCCGCCTCCTTCTCCTCCCCCTCCCCCTCCTCCTTCTCCTGCTCCTGCTGCTGCTCCTCCTCCTCCTCCTCCTCCTCCTCCTCCTCCTCCTCCTCCTCCCCCTCATCCTCGTCCCCGCGTCCTCTTGGAGCGCCTTTCCCCTTCCCCTTTGGGGACGGGCTTGCCCCTCCCCTTTGCCCCCTCCCCTGGGCCTGGAAGGCCCGCCTGGCGGATAGTTAGCGCCCAGGTCTGTCCAAGACGGCTCAAAGATGACCCTAGACAACCTTCGGTGGCAACTCATGGGAGCCTCGGCTCTTGCCAATCGACGCTATTCGACGCTCGTCGACTCGAATCGACGCTAGCCGGCGCTAAATCGGCGCTGTCTCATCGACGCCCAGACACTAATCGACGCTAATCGACGCTAAAGACGGAATTCACAGGGTATACCAGGCTCCCATAATTTGCTACCGAAGACAACCCAAGATGGCATCCAAGATAGCTCAGGATAGCCGAGGATGTCTCAAGATGGCCTCCAACATGCTTCAAGGAGGCCCCAAGGCCATCCCAAGGACGCCCCCGAGAGGCCAACATCCTTCAAACACCTGAGGCAACCACTTGTTTTTTCTGCCTCGCCCTTTCGCAACCGATGGGCTTTTTGAGGCCTCGAGATGGCTCCAATGTGCCCCAAGAAAGCCCCAAGAGGCCAAGAGGAGCCCATGAGGGCTCCAAGATGGCCTCAAGATGCTACCTTCCAAACCCAAGAACGGCGGCGCCAATGGGCGCCTAGTCCCTAGTCTCTTCTTTGCTCGATGGCCTCCAAGCTGGCTCCGAAAGGGCCCGAAGGCCCCCCGAGAAGGCCCGAAGACAGCCCTGGGATGGCTTCAAAGGCGCCCCGCACGGACCCGAGAGGGCTCCAAGCTGGCTCCAAGAGGCTCCCGGAGCGAAAGATCCGCATCCGCAGTGGCTTTATGGTTGAATTTCCGCCGTCGTTGCCGCCGTCGAATGCGTCCCCCGTCAGGCTCCTCATCCCACCATTTCCTCCTCCTTCTCCTCCTCCTCCTCCTTCTCGTCTACATCTTCCTCCTCAGGGTTCGCCAGAAGCTGAGTGGGAACGTGTTGCGTCAAAATTATATTCTTTCTGCTGGCCTTCCTCTCTCCTCTTCCATCCTCCCTCTCCTCTTTTTACTCCTCGTCCTCATCTCGCCCCTCCTTGTCATTCTCCTCGGCCTCATCCCCACCTCATTCGACAAGGCCGCGAAAGAATGCACGGTTCATTTCTTGGTCCGCGCAAGCTGATCCAAGACTTCGGTTTAACTGCTTCCCTCCTTTTGTTCCACAGCATGCTCCTACGCTTCCCTCATCAGGTCAATTCGACGGGGCGTCGTTGCGAAGTGGGCTGGTGGGGATAGGCAAAAGGGTCAAGAATGTCAGGAGGCAGGCTCGAGAAGCCAGAACTGTGCCCACTCCTTTGGTCACGGGGCCTCCCGGAGGAGGAGGAGGAGGAGGAGGCGGAGGCAGAGGAGGAGGAGGAGGAGGAGGAGGAGGAGGCTGAGCCTTGGTCACATGTACCATGCCCGTCGCTGGGTTCGTCGCGAACACGATGTCGACGGCGCCAGAGCAGAGGATGTTGCGCGCCTGCTCGAGCCTCCAGAAGGTCGGGCCTACCAGCAGGAGCTGGATGACGACGACGCACGCTGCCAGGAACACCACCTATCGATTGCGCTAAAGATTGGAGTGGCGGCGAAGAGCAAGATGCCTCTTTGAATGATACCGCCGAGTCCTTGTTGAATAGTATTCGGGGTAGACAAAAGGGGGTGGGTCGCAAAAGGGCGTTAGCGAATCAACTACGCGCAGGTGTTTGCAGGACGCCTGGATGCGCCAGGAGCGATCATGTTCCAAGGTTGGTGCCTGGCGATGGGCCGCATCCGGCTGCGTGCAGAAATTTCCGTACCCCCCCCCCTTCTCCCCGAGGCCGGGGGATTGTGGAGTCGCTGTGGGTTCCGGACGAGTTTTTACGATCTTTCACGTTGCTCCTCATCATTACCCTTACCATTACCAGTACCATCACCATTACCATTACCATTACCATTACCACTACCATTACCATTACCATTACCATTGCCACTACCACTACAGCTACCACTACCACTACCATTACCATTACCTTTACCATTACCATTACCATTCCCATTCCCATTCCCATTCCCACTACCATTGCCATTGCCAGTACCAGTACAATTGCCATTGCCTGTCCATTCCCATTCCCATTCCCATTCCCATTCCCAATACCATTACCATTACCTTTACCATTACCACTACCATTACCATGGCCATTCCAATTGCCATTGTCATTGCCATTGCCATTCCCATTGCCATTCCCAATACCATTACCATTACCATCACCACCATTACCATTACCATTACCATTGCCATTGCCATTGCCATTACCATTACCATTACCATTACCATTACCATTACCATTACCTTTACCATTATCTTTACCTTTACCATTACCATTGCCATTACCGTGGCCATTACAATTGCCATTGTCATTGCCATTGCCATTACCATTAGCCACTACCACTACCATTGCCATTACCATTAGCATTGCCAAAACCATTGCCATTACCATTACCATTACCATTACCATTACCGCTGCCACTACCATTACAATTCCCATTCCCATCACCATTGCCATTACCATTACCGTTACCAATACCATTACCATTACCATTACCATTGCCATTATCATTACCACTACCATTTCCATTCCCGTTCCAATTACCATTACGATTCCCATTCCCATTCCCATTCCCATCCCCATTACCATTACCATTACCATTCCCATTACCATTGCCATGGCCACTGCAATTGCCATTATCATTACCGTTGCCATCGCCATTGTCATTGCCATTGCCAATCGCTACCCCGTTACCGTTGCCATTACCATTACCATTACCGTTGCCATCGCCATTGCCATTGCCATTACCAATCGCTACCCCGTTACCGTTGCCATTACCATTACCATTACCGTTACCGTCACCATTACCATTCCCAGTACCATTACCATTACCACTGTCATTACCATTACCATTACCATTGCCATTGCCATTGCCATTCGCCTTCGCCACTACCATTACCATTGCCAGTACCATTACCATTCCCATTCCCATTCCCAGTACCATTACCATTTCCATTACCATTAACACTGCCATTGCCATTACCATTACCATTACCTTTCTTTACCTTTAGCCTTACCCTTACCATTCCCATTTCCGTTACCACTACCACTACCATTTCCATTCCCGTTCCCGTTCCCATTCCCATTCCCATCCCCATGCACATTCCCATTCCCGTTCCCGTTCCCATTCCCATTTACATTACCATTACCATTACCATTCCCAATGCCATTGCCATGACCATTGCCATTGCCATTGCAATTGCCAATGCCATGGCCAATCCCATTGCCATTGCCATTACCGTTGCCACTGTCATTGCCATTGCCAATCGCTACCCCGTTACCAGTACCATTACCATTACCGTTACCATTACCAGTGCCATCACCATTACCTCTGTCATTACCATTACCATTAGCATTGCCATTGCCATTAGCCACTACCATTACCATTGCCAGTGCCATTTCCATTCCCATTCCCAATAAGATTACCATTACTATTTCCATTACCATTATCATTACCATTACCATTATCTTTACCTCTACCTTTACCTTTATCCTTACCCTTATGATTCCCATCTCCGTTACCACTACCACTACCATTTCCATTCCCGTTCCCGTTCCCATTCCCATTCCCATTCCCATTCACCTTCCCATTCCCGTTCCCATTCCCATTACCATTGCCGTTACCATTGCCATGGCCATTACCATTGCCATTGCCATTGCCAATCCCATTGCCATTGCCATTGCCATTGCCATTACCTTTACCGTTGCCATTGTCATTGTCATTGCCACTGCCAATCGCCACCCCGTTACCATTACCATTATTGTTACCATTACCATTGCCAGTACCATTACCATTACCACTGTCATTACCATTACCATTACCATTGCCATTGCCATTGCCATTAGCCACTGCCATTACCATTGCCATTACCATTACCATTACCATTACCATTACCATTGCCATTACCATTACCATTACCATTACCGCTGCCATTACCATTACAATTCCCATTATCATTCCCATTCCCATTCCCATCGCCATTGCCATTACCATTACCGTTACCAATACCATTACCAATGCCATTACCATTACCACTACCACTATCATTTCTATTCCCGTTCCCGTGCCCATTCCCATTCTCACTCCCATTCCCATTCCCATTCCCTTTACCATTACCTTTACCATTCCCATTACCATTGCCATGGCCATTACCATTGCCATGGCCATTGTCATTACCATTACCATTACCGTTGCCATTGCCATTGTCATTGCCATTGCCAATCGCTACCCCGTTACCACTGTCATTACCGTTACCATTACCATTACCAGCACCATTACCATTACCACTGTCATTACCATTACCATTACCATTACCATTGCCATTGCCATTGCCATTGCCATTGCCATTCGAGGATTTCAGTAGGAATCATTCACTGGAGGGTTTCAGTAGGAATCCACATGTGGAGGATTTCAGTAGGAATCATTCAGTGGAGGGTTTCGATAGGAACCCTTCTGTCGAGGATTTCACTGTCAATTCTTCTTGTGGGGGCGTTCAATAGGAATCCTTCTAGGGGGGAGGGCAGATGTGGCCACGTCGCATTCCTTTTTTTCGCCGCCGACCCCCCCCTAAAAAAATCTATAAAAAATGGGGGGGGGGGACACCAGGAGAAAAAAAAGGCAAAGAGGGAGGAGGAGGAGGAGGAGGAGGGAGGAGGAGGAGGAGGAGGAGGAGGAGGAGGACGACACAGAGCAGATTTTGCACAGAAACAGTCGCGAACTCAGCGCGAAAGCCTCGCGCGCGCGCTTTTGAACCACTGCGACTCCACAATCCCCCGTTCTCTTCTCCCCACCCCTTCGGACTGCTCGGCTCGCGCTCATCAAAATGGCTCGAGAAGAGGCTCCTCTTCTCTCTCCTCCTCCCTCCTCCCTCCTCCTCCTCCGCCTCCGCTCCTCCTCCTCCTCCTCCTCCTCCTCCTCCTCCCCGCCTCCTCCTCCTCCCTCCCCCTCCTCCCTCCGCCGCCTCCCCTCCGCCTCCTCCTCCTCCCCCTCCCCCTCCCTCTCCTCTGCCTCCGCCTCCTCCTCCGCCTCCTCCTCCGCCTCCTCCTCCTCCTTCACCTCCTCCTCGTCCTCCTCCTCCTCCTCCTCCTTCTGCTCCTTGCCTGGACTCTGCTGTTCCACATCCTGCTTTTCATCTCCCAGTCGCACCTTGCACAGGCTGTGCAGGCCCGGAACGTTCGGGCGGCGCCGCGGTGGCATCGGAAGAGGCTCCAGATTGCTCAGGAGCGTGTGAAGTCGCTGAGGCGCAAGCGCGGCGTACAGCAACCTGTCCAGCTCGATGACGAAGACCAGAAATATCAAGTTCAGCACCATGCCAGCCAATTCAGCAGAGGTGGCGAGATAGAGCACGCCGATTACGCCAAGTGCTACGTCGAGCATAGCCCTGGGCAGCGCAATCCCAAACATTGCCCACAAAAACCTGGCTCTGCCCATTCTCGCGATGCGCGTAACAATGGTGACACCCACAAGGGATACGTCTGGATGTAGACCTACTTGCCTATAATGAACCGAATCCAGGTCGATACCACGGCTCTCGGTCGTGATCACCTCTGTGATTCGGTTTCTGCCTACCTGCCAGATGGAGCGGGCGAACTTGTAGGTCGTACTCAGTTCTTTGAGAACGGCTCCCAACCAACATAATTGCACCTCGAGGGGGGACGATAACATAACCCGCAGACCAGATTTCGCCTGGCGTTCGTCGGCTCCCTTATTTATGTTCCCAGCCCACATGTGGTTGACGTATGCTTGTGTTTGATAGGGCACTGCTTGCGCGACCTCCTCCTCCTCCTCCTCCTTCCGCCTCCTCCCTGTCTCCTACTTTCCTGTCTTCTTGCGCTCGCCCTGGGTGCCTCTCCCCCTGCACAACCGTCGTCGTTTTCTTGGGCTCCCGGAAGGTCCCGCGGAGCTGTGCCATATGCACGTCCAGGCCAGACCTCGCGGCCCCTGGCCAGCGGGACCGTGTCGCACGCACATGCAGACTGGACCTCGCAGCTCCCCTGGGGGCTGCCGCTTGCGCCACCCGTCGCCACTTCCGCGGGCTCCTGGGATTGGCAATTACGTTCAAGCATGTGTGAAAGGGGGGCAGGGTGGATGGGTTTTGGTGGGCTTCGGCCATGAACCAAAAAGACGCCGTCTGATGGCGCGCCTCTGTCGCTGAGAAAAGGCTGATAAAGGTTTGATGAGCGCCGTGCCCACCCCCCACCAGGTCACCTTGATGGGTTTTGCTCGGGCTTGAAACGTTTTTTTTCATGCTGTCGGTTCCCAATGTGCATCGTTTAGAGTTTAAGACAGGCATAACTTTGCATTGAACACGTTAGCGCCTCGGCGGCCTGCAAGATAGAGCCAGGGGGTATGCTTGTACGTTTTGCCAGGTTCAGTTGCCAAGGTTTGCGCCCGCATCGTTTGTCAGCGTGTACTTCGATATGCAATGGTGTTGCTCTTGTGATATGACCACACTCGCTGCGCAGGTTATGTTGGTTATCATGCCTTCGGTGTCTTCGCGTGCAACGGTTGTCGTGCCTACCGTGCTTCGCACCGTACCCCGTTGACGTGGTGTCGCATCTGGCTTGTCGGGGGCTGTTGGTTGGGCCCCGCTCTAGGGTCGCGGTCGGGCTCTTCGGAACCACGTAAGAGAGGTTCCCGACGGGACCAGCGTCAGCATCTGCGCCCGTCGTGATTCTATATGGCCGCCAAAATCAACATTGACGTATCCATGTAGATTCGATGTCTTGCCGTCCTCTGCGGCTTGGTCGTTCTCGATCAAATCCTCACCCCTTCGCCTGAGATCTCCCTCCTCCCTTTTCTGTTATCTTTGTTCGATTGTCGTGCCCCTCATTGGTCAAGGTGGGCTCAGGGGGTCTCGCGGGGGCCTGATGGCGGAGTTGGGGGTCATGGTTTGCCTGAGCGCTCGAAGTGGCAGTTCGTCTTGCCCGTTTTCTGAGGCCCTTCAGGCTCTTCTTTGAACGCTCGTGGACCGTCTTGGGCCCTCTTGGGCTTCTCGGGGGGTCGCGGATCAATATTGGAGATTTCCTCGGCCGTCATGGGGGCCTTACCATGTCGCGAAAATCATTAATGGTAACCTCTTGAGGCCTTCTGGGGGGAGGGGGGACCATTTCGAGATTCCCTTGGGGCGCCCTGGGGGCCCCTTGCCGCATGGAAAATCACGCCATTTCGCACAGCATGGCACATATGTAGTGTCTTGGGGAAGGCCTGCACCTGTTCCAGATCGCTAGGAGGCGTTGGCAAGGCGCGATGCGAACACGGGCGGCACCCTCGCAAGGCGAGATCGGGCAACTACCAGACACGGCGTCTGAGCCCTGTCACGAAGGCCCACGGGCACGAACCAAGTTGCTCTCCTGTGCCGAAGCGCTCCTTTGCGTGGCCTTTTTTTTCTGGGGAGTCCACAGCCGTGGAGCCCTCCGAAAATCAACGGCGGTCACGCCAAAGGTGCCACAAGAAGGCCACATGGCCCGATGAGAGCTCCGAGACGGCCCAAGATGGCCTCAATACGTGGCGGCCCGGCCACATTTGATTGCTTCAATTCCCGTAACCGCTTCGGCCCAAGAATTCGAGCAGCACGCGCGGTTCTCTGGTCTGAGGTTCGTTGCTCCAGGCGTGATCGCGCCGCCGAGCTAGCGCATGGCGTCAGAGACGGAGGAAGACTTCGCCGTGCCAGCTGCCGCGCACGCGTCAGAGTCGAAGGAAGATTTGCGATGCCAGCTGCTGCGCATGACGCTGGGTCGGAGGAAGAGTCTGCGATGCCAGAGCCAGCTGCGGCTGGACAACATCAGCTCGCAGCCGTGCTCGTTCACGGTGCTGCGGCGGGCGTCGCGCCACAGGTGCTCGCGATCAGCAGCGTGAAGCGCGTTTTCCGACTGACTTCAGCTTCGACCAGAGCCCTGTCATCATCTGGACCCGCTGCCAGAGGATGCACTGGAATCTGGTGCGCCGGCACCTGCCGACGTACCGCTTGGCGGGACAGCCCGCGACCCTTCTATTCCCTGTGCGCTGCCCCGAAGATGTCAGGAATACTCTGCGGCAGCGGGGCCCCTCATTGGCACCAGTCCGTGCGTGCTATGAGTCATGCTTCCTCCTGCGCCTTGATTTGGGTGACCCAAAAGGGGGTCCAGCTGAAAAGGGGGTGGTGCAATAGATTTGGGGCAATTGTATTTCAGAGGCATTGCGCCGGAGAACTGTATTGCACTGTAATTCTTGCAAGTAATGTACTGCACGCGAGAATCCAGCAATGCGCTTGCGCCCCAGAGTGTACTGCACGCCCCACATGTGCTGCAGCCCCACAGATCTGTTGCAGCAAACCTCTTGCACCACCTCCTCGTCGCTGGACCCCCTTTCTGGCCATCGCTCGGACGTCCACTCCCTGTGTCTTTTTTCGGCTTCGTGCGTGGCTTTTTCGCCAAAGGACCAAGGATGCTCCTCGATGAACCTCGCCGAGGAAAAATGCACACGTCCGAGCGATGCCAAGAATCTGTTGCAGCAAACCGCTTGCACCACCCCCTCGTCGCTGGACCCCCTCTTGGGTCCACCCGGTGCCTTCCGCCGGCGCTCGGCGCTCCACGCCTGGCGAGCCGGCCGCCCGAGCTGCCCCTCCGGCCGAGCTCTCCCTCTCTGCGAGGGCGCGCGGCGGCACGGCGCCGTGCAGCGTACGGCGTCGCGCCGGGGTCGGCGCTGCTCCGCGGCGCGCGGCGTGCGCCCCTGGAGGAGAGCGGCTGAAGGGGCCCCAGGACACACAAATAAATACACACAAATAGAAATACTCCCCATATTTTCCCATATTTTCGGTGTTTCTGTCTTCCCGCCCACTTCCATATTTTCTCCTATTTTCTGGGGCATCGAGGATTCATTGTGTCTGTGTGCTTCTTGTCCTCCTGAGCAGCGGGAAGCGCGAGGTCGCCGTGGCTGCACTCGGGAGGTCCTTATTCTGCTTGCGGCAGGAGGGGGGCGGCCAGTCAGGGGCGCGTGTGGCTGCGCAGGGTCGGTGCCGGAGGCAGCGGCGCGTGCGCTCCGGAGGAGAGCAGCGGGAAGCGCGAGCTCGCCGTGGCTGCACTCGTGAGGTCTGCTGGCGGCGCGCACGAGGGGGTGGAGGGAGGGGGAAGGGCTTCTTAGGAGGAGGCTGAATCTTAGGGGGCGCCGGCCTTACATCTGTAGATGGGGCCCGCGCCCTCTAAGAAGCAGGGGTGCTTCTAAATGGCCCTCCCCCTCCCCCCACCCCCCCTGCGCGTGGCTGAGTCATTCTCTTTGCGACAGGAGGAGGGTGGCCAGTCCGGACTCGTGTGGCTCGCAATCAATGAAGCCACGCTGCTGCAAAGTTCGACGGCACCATTAGCAGACTACCTCGACAAGTGTGTGTCCCACCTGGGCGGTGGTCTCGAGGAAGAGTTGGATGGCAATGTTTGTTTTTCGCGTGTTGCTCTCGTCATCACTGATGAGGCCAGAGCCAGCACGAGGCATGAGAAAAAGCAGCGCCGCCGCCATCCTGACCGAAAGACTCCGCATCTGTGTGGCGGCGCCCACAAAAGTGAGAAAGTGGCAATCTTTGGCTTAGGTCGGGCATGTTCCCCTACAGGCGGATTTTGGAAGAACGATGACAAGGAATCAAACTATTCAGAAATAGACAACAAGCAATCGAGAATTCGTCCCCGTAGACTATTTTTGGTTAGTTTTGACTACTCTTCCTGTAGAGGGACATGCCCGACTTCACCCTGGGCTCTGATGTCCAGTGCCCGATCGGCACTCGCATCGTGAGGCTTCCGCTCAGCGTGTGCGGCCACGGCCCTGCCCGGCATGCGGTGGCGCGAGAGATCCTCCGGGAGCGGCTCGTCACAACTCACGGCTCTACTCTGGACGCCGTTGCCGAGCGACACGCACGGCACGTCATCAACACGTTCGTGCCGATGAGCAATGCAACTGGCATGTTCAGGCGAGGCGTCGTCCGGCGCCTGCCCAGTGGTGGCTGCCGCAGGACGGCCCGAAGTGCACCTCCTGATGGCCGGCTGTTGCCGGTCGCGTGGACGAGCCAGGGCGCTCCTGGGGACTGTGGGCGCCGAGACTCCGACAAGCTGCACGTCGGATGTGCTCGACCGGAAGGCCTGGACAAGGGGGCGCGTGTGTCCGTGTGCGGCCTCGGCCTGGCACCGCTTGCTCACAACCTGCTGCCGACCGCCGCTCGCGATCGGCGTTGGGCAGCAGCCGAGGCCCGGTGCCGCGCCATCGAGGCTGCGCACGACCCCAGGGCAGACGACGGCCACAAAGATGTCTGTGTGTGGCGGGCAGAGAAAGAACCCCGCCAGAGCCAGGGCATGCAGTGGTTACTCGGTGGAGCGTCCTGCAACGGTCTGTGTGTGCTTCCGAGGCTCTGCGTTCCCTCCCGTCGTCGGCCGTCCTCCTCCCCTTCCCGACCTGCTTCTGGTCCCCGTTCCAGCCCCCCTTCTGCCCCCCCCCCGCCCCGCGCTCAGCACCCCTCCCCCGTCCCTCCGCCCACCTGCCCCCGACCCCCTCCCCACCTAGACCCTTTCCCTTCTCCCCCCTAGGCTCCTGTGCCCCCTGCTTCTCCCGCCCCTCCCAGGGCCCGCCAACCGTGCCACGACCTCATCTTGGATGAGCCGCCTCGCTCTGGTGTGGAGCGGGAGCTGAAACAAGAGGAGCGGCTCATGGGCTCTGGCAGCAGGAGTTACCCCGTGTGGGCCGCGCACGGTGCAGAGCAAGCAGTATCCTTGACGCCTCGCGCAGCACCACCGGCCCACCCAGCGGAGATGTGCAGGCGAACTCCCTGCATGCTGCAACCGCGGTGAGGCAGCGCAGCGCAGCATCCAACGTGGGAGGCCTGCCGTCTGGGCCACCACGAGGCTCTCTGGTTGCCCTCTCGGGGGCCTCGGGCGCCATCTCGGGGCTTTCTTAGCGCCGTCAGAGGAGGAGGAGGAGGAGGAGGAGGAGGAGGAGGAGGAGGAGGAGGAGGAGGAGGAGGAGGAGGAGGAGGAGGAGGAGGAGGAGGGGGCAGGGGAGGGGATGGGGGGGGGATCGCCCCTGCTATCGGCGAGGGCCTTTGTTTCAGCCGCCCCCCTCCCGTCGGAGGCGACACAACCAGCGTCTGGGGTCCCCTTTGGGGCGCCACTGGGGCTCCCCGTGTGCGCTCCTGGGGCCGCGCCGGGGCCAGCCTGGGCTCTCTCCAGGAGGCCAAACTTGGGCGATCTGAGCCTCGGGCTGCAGGGGCCGATCGAGAGCGCGGAGGCGAGCAGCTGGTTCACTCTCATGTTCGGCGGATGTTCGTGCGACTCTGGAGGTCAAAAATCCAACCCCCATAACAACCGCCCCGACACGCGAAGTCGTTCAGGAAACGCGCCCAAAGAAGGGAATCGAACAAGGCAGGGCTGTCTGGTAAGCGCCCAAATCCGTTTAGTAAACGCCAATTGTCCGGTCCGGGTGGTTTTTCCTCCCTTGAGATTCGGCGCATGGTGAGCGCCCTGTGAAAGCTCTCTGGAACTCGGGGCCCGCCGCGGGCTACACGGGGGATCCTCGGGGGCGTCTCCGGGGCAGCGTGGCCCGCGAGGTGTGTGTGTGTGTGTGTGTGTGCCCTGCGGTCTGGGAAGTAGCTTGGACTGCCTGGGACCACGCTGATCTGTCTCGGCGGGGGTGGGGGATGCACCCAAGACGACCCAAAACGGCCGTCCTGAGGGGCCCCAGAGAGGGCCCGGAGGGTATAATTTCGAGCCTTCAGCCTCAAGACGCCCCCGGAGGGCCCCCAAAGGCCCTCCAGAGGCCATCAGAAGGCCCCAAGAGGCTCCCAACAGGCCCCCTGGAGGCCCCCAAGACGCCCAGACTCCCTCCAAGACGCCCCCGAGAGGCCTGCAAGATGCCTCTGAGACGCCCCCGAAGAGGCCCCTAAACTGCCTTCAAGATGGCTCGAAAGCGTTCAATTCTGAACATACGTGTTGCACATGAATTAGTTTGCCCATGATTATCATATTCAGCCGTCGTCTTGGGGGTCCTGCAGGAGCGTCCCCAAAAAAAACTGACTCAAAGATACTTCCCAAACGCTAACTAAACACAATGCTGCAACAAAACATGTTCGTCCATGATTATACATCTTCAGCCGTCTTGGGGGTCCTCCAAGAGCGCCCCAATGAGAAACTGCCTCTCAAATGCCCACAGGACATCAAGTTCAGAACGTGCGTGCTGCAAGCCACAACTGCCTTGCCTGCCTCGGCCCGCTGCTGCCTCGCCAAGTCGCTTCCACAAGCGCGGTGGCGGATATGCGCGGCAGCGCCACTGGATAAACTCCTCTGGCGCCGTCGCGCTCCTCGGGTGCCGAAGCTCCCCCCCCTCCCCCACCTTACAATCATCGTGCGAACACAAGGAACGCCGAAGATAGCAACGAAGGGGCTTTTCTGGCCACTGGTAATCCTCGCCAAGGATAGCCTCCCCGACCTAGATCTGAAGGCCTGTGGCTCCGGCATGGTGCTGCGACGAGCAGGCGAGCCGACGGGACAGGGAGGCGGAGCAGGAGGGACCATAAGGCACGCCGAATAGGAGGAGGAGGAGGAGAAGGAGGAGGAGGAGGAGGGGGAGGAGGGGGAGGAGGAGGTGGAGGAGAAGGAGGAGGAGAGGAGGAGGAGAGGCCATAAGGCACGCCGAGTAAGGAACGAAGGAGCAGCTCGGGTCAGGGAGAGCCTCGGCCACCGATGCGTTCCCCGGCCTGGCTCTGCTGCACGGCCCCGGAAATCAGAGCCCCTCCTGAGCCTAAGCCGTTCCTTACAGTCGGGCCGTTGACCGAAGGAACGATAAATAAGGAACGAGGTCCCTTGTTCCCACAAGTTAAACTCCGATGTTCCATGGGAAACCTCAGGACCACCCAAGGAGCACTGCAAAACAACTGAGGAACACGGAGCCCCTCCCAAACGAAAAGGGTTCCTTCTTCAGCGGCCCGACTGTAGTTCCACGTCTTGGCTTTAGGGGGCAGGGGCGCCAGCTGCCGCAAAGGACAGCGTGCCGTCGTGTCGCGCAAGGACAGCAAAGGGGCACTGCACCGCACACCGCGCGGGGGCCCTTCGTGGAGCCGGCGGGCGGCATGGGCCGACTGTGGTCCGAGGGGTCAACGGTGCAGAGATGCACTTGTGGAGCTACGCCGCCCGTGAGCGGAACCTTGACTGTATTAGGGGGGAAACAAACCTACCTCGCTTTTGACCACCCTCGCTTCCAAGAGATACCAAACGATGCCAAATTGCAGCCTGTACTGGTCAGGCCGCTTGACGAGGAGGTGCGTGGTATGGCTTGGTTTTGCCTGGAAGCGAAAGCGGGGTAGGCAATTCACGCTCCGATGTATGCACATACACACGCGCGCACGCCATTGCGCCCCGACGCACGATTGGAGACGGGTGCATTTCTGGAAACGGCGGTCGGCGATGTGGCAGATGAGAGCGCAGAGGACGCGAGCGAGGGAGGAGCAGTAGCGCTATCCTAAGGGAGCACGGCAAAAGCGGCCAAGGGCAGCCCACCAACCCGCCCCGTGGGTTCCCTTGCGACGGGGGGGGGGGAGCGGCGAGGGAGGCAGGACGGAGACCTGCCATCGCTGTGCCCATGAGTTAAAATCAAAAGCGCGGCGAAGAGCATTTGGTGGAGGCTGGAAGCCCTCCAGAAAGTATATGACGGACGGCTGCAAGTTCGCGCCATCGGAGCAGCTCTGCCGCTGCAGCCCAGGCTGGTGCCACAGCACGGACACCCGAAGAGCACGAGGCGAACCGAGGAGATCATAAGAGCCGACCCCACCCTGGGCAAGCTCACGCAGCGATAACCCTGACGTGGCGTGCCAGATCGTGCGTCCACGTGTCCCAGCAGCTCGCTTCCCAGAGGTGCCCGTTGCGAGGCACGAAAGCATCTGCGACGTCTGCTGCCGGGGGGGGGGGGGCCTGGAGGGCCCGGGAGCGCGCCCGAGCGGCCCGCCGGCTCGGCGCCTGTCACTGAATCCTCCACCCGTCCTCTGGGCACGCTGAGGCTTGGCAGAGTGGAAGTGCTGCCTGGCAAGATCGAAGGGGCCCTGGGACACACAAACAAATACACGCAAATAAAAGGATTCCCCATAGTTTCCCACATTTTCTGGGTTTGGGTCTTCCCCCGCACTTCCACTATTTTCCCATATTTTCGAGGGAAGCGACGATTAATTGTGTCTGTGTGTTTTTTCTCCTCCTGGAAGATTGGGGGGCAGAGCATCCACCCCGAGAACCACCCCGACACGCGAAGCCGTTCAGTAGAGGCACCCAGAGAAGGAATCAACCAGGGCAAGGCCGTTCAGTAAACGCCCGGGGCCGTTCAGTAAACGCCAGGGGTCCGGTCCGGGTGGCTTTTCCTCCCTTGACAGGTGTCTGCAGGTCTTCTGGGACCCCCAATCCTCCCAGACACACGGTGGGCATGACCCCCCCCCCCCCAGCTCCCGAGGCAACCTCGGCGGCCCGACGCCTCCTCGGGGCCCTCGAAGGCTGCCCACGACTTCCAAGACAGAAGCCGCCAGTGCTGCCACGACGGCCCAATTTCGCCTCAAGAGACCCCAAGAGGCCCTCAAGAGACCCCAAGAGGCATCCAAGACATCAAAGCTAAGGCCAGGAGGCCCTCCAGTAGGGCCAAAATCAATCAAAAGCCTGACGGCGTCAGCATCCGTTTAGAGATGTTGTGTGTTTGCGGGCCTCTCGGCTCAAGACTGCTCCAGGAGGGCCGCGGGGGAGCCAAAGAGAGGGTGCAGAGCCAAACGAGGGCCTCCAAAAGAAGCACCCCAGACGGCCCAGGACGGCCCCAGGAGGGCCCCGGACCAAGAGGGGCCCAAGACAGCCGCAGAGGGCCCCAAGATAGCCCAACAGAGCCCCAAGGAGCCCCCCAATCAATTGCAAGAGACGCAACAGACGGTCGAAAGGTCGAACTGTAAACACTGGCTTGTTCGACAACTCCCTAGCTTTATGGATGATTCCCCAGTCGCGGTGGGTTACTCATGGTTTGAATTCTAAGAATGAGGAGTGAACAATTTATAAACATGTGTTCGGGACCTGCTCTAATAGCGCCGTCGGCGCCGTGGAAGTGCTGTCGGCGCGCCCTCTAAAACATGTTTTTCGGCACCCTCTGGAAACTGATTGACTGCTCATTGAAAGTTGTTGATTCGCTCTGGAGGGATTTCGATATGCGTTTCGAAAGCTTCACTCATGAGAGTGCACGGCATGTTTCGTACAGGTTGGTTGAAACCCTAACCAGTACATGAAATCTTAGACACCCACGTGTTTATGCAAAACGAGCACAGTGGAAGCATGCAGCATGCACGATTCAGACATCGATTAGGCATGACATACACAGAGGAAGCATCCAGCTGGGGCATGATACACACTCGCATGGGTTGCAAGTCCAACTAACCAAACGTTTAAAGCATGATGCAAACTTATTCAACTCGCATTGAACACATAAATTGTGCGTAACTAGGGCGCCAGTAGGAGTGGGTGTTCTCCATCTGGGAGGCGCGTAGCATACACAAATGCGGCATCGTGGACATAGCAAAACCATCATCGAGGTGATGCTTCGATATCGCGTAAACGTCGGACACACATAACGAATACATGGATAATGCACACACCTGACACGTACTTAGGACATCACTGGGACACCAGGTATGCATATATATATATATATATATATATATATATAGATGTACGCATCTGTCAATATTCCCCAAACAGTGGTTGCACATAAATTCTTACTTCTGTTGCACGGAACTAGGCCTGGGTGTCGGTCTGGCGGCTCCGTGCTCGCCGTCGCCGCTCCGTCGCCGCATCGTTGCCGCCCGTCGTCTGGGCCTGGGTGTCAGTCTGGCGGTTCCGTGCTCGCCGTCGCCGCCTTGTCGCCGTCTGTCATCTGGGCGTGGGTGTCGGATTGGCGGTTGCGTGGTGGCCGTGGCCGCCTCGTCGCGGCCTCGCGTAATTGCACCACGTAGATTGAATCACATGGTTTCTCCTTACAAGAGTATTGAGATCGACCCCCCCCCGGACTTGACCGCCCCCCTTCTCGTATTGGAATTTAAATGCGATTCTGCCCGACCGCCCATCCCAAATATGAGCCATATCATCCCAGCTAAACCAGTAGAGGCTCTCGTCTTTCATCCCCCGCGAAAGCAACTATGCGCGCACATTCGTTCATCACAAATCCTACATGCGCAAGAACCCCTTTGCAAACAAAAACTGGACGAAATGCACACGCGCATGTCGTCGCGCGCGCATGCCATACTCCATCAAACACCATACGTTTCGAACGGATTTCAAAACCGAGCGCCCCGAAATTATTCCCTACCTAGGCTCTGCCTAGAAAGGTTCTTACTTTGTTGGCTTAAAAGGGCCGGGCAGTGGGGCTCGCCCCGGGCGGTTCCCCCGGCATCCGCCCCGCGGTTCCCCCAGTTACGTCCCCTTAGCTTAGCGTTGCTTATCTCATCTTAGCTTAGCTTATTTTATCTTAGCTTAACTTAGCTTCATCTTAGCTCAGATTTATCTTAGCTTAGCATACAGTTCATCTTAGTTTCGCTGAGGTTTAGCGTAGCAGGGCACATCATAACATAGCGTAGCATAGCATAGCGCAGCACAACATATCATAGCATAACCCAGCATAGCATAGCATAGCATAGCGCAGCATATCATATACTAGCATAGCATAGCGCAGCACAGCATAGCATAGCGCAGCATAGCATAGCATAGCATAGCCTAGTCTAGCCCAGCATAGCATAGCATAGCATGGCCTAGCATAGCATAGCAACGAATGCTGCTTTCCTAGGGGTTCCAACTTCTAGGTCGGGTCGCACTGGGGAAATTCGTTTCAAAAATACACAATTTCGCAACACGCATGTTCAAACAACAATTGTGCTCGCGTTCTTGCGAATTCTGCTACCAAGTGGGCCTCTCCCGCGCATGTCGGAATCGTTCGAACGCCCCTGCGCGCGTGCTGTCTTTAAAGAATCCATTGCGCAAGCAAAAACAAGACGAAATGCACACGCGCGCGCCGTCGCACGTGCATGCCGGAATCCTTCCTTCAAACACCCTTGGTTTCGTGAGGATGTTGAAATCGAATGGCCCGGCCTACATGAAAAAAACACACATGGTTCTGCAACATCGGTTTGCGATACAAGCTGCGTCCATGCGACTTTTCAAAACAACCATTGTCGTTCCACCGTTTTCATGATATTCAACTAAACGGGCCTCTCGCGCGCGCATCTCGACATCATTCGAACGCCCTTGCGCGTGTGCCGGGGTGGGGGGCGCGATCCGTGTCAAATAACATCATGCGGGCCACTCTCGCGCGTCGGCCGCGCGCCGCGCATGTCGAACTCCTTCCGAAGCCTTCACCACCGACGCGGGGACGCCGTCATCGTCGTCGGCGTGATCAGCATCGGCGCCGTCACTGGCCGTGCCGTCATGTGCCGTCACCAGCGTCGCTACTATCATTATCGTGTCTACCGTTGTCGGCGTTGCCATGGTACCGCGTCCGCCCAAGTGGCTGACTCGCACTGAAGTGCAAGCTGGGAAGTGCCAAGCGGTCAGCGCCACCGCGGCCGCGGCGGTCGCGCCAAATTAGCTGGCCGCTGCGCGCGCGAGCATGCGCGGGCTAGCGCGGCCGCAGAGATGCACCAGCCAACACCAAGCACTCATCGCAATCGCCGCCGCATGCGCTTAGCAAAACAAGTTGCGGGTGGGTGAGTGGGATGCTTGCGCGAGCAGTGGGGCTGACAACTGCGAACTCCACTGCGGATCGACCTCCCCGCGCGGACTTAACGGCCTGCCTTTTTCTCTTTGTTTTTCGTGTGTAATTCTGCACGCCTGTCCATAAGAAATGCGAGCGTATACTGTTGCGCAGAGCGAAGCGATTATGCTCTGTGACAATATTATTGACCTTTCCTCCGCCAATTGCAACGCGGGAGAAGCGAGGAGAAATTCTCAAAACAATGCGTTGGCTCGCGCTCTTGCGAACTCTAAAGGAAGCCACGTGTTTCTCAAAAGGGGCCCCAAACCTCCAGATCCCGGGGTTCTGGTCTTGGGAGGTGGGAGGAAAAAGGGAGTGTTTTTTTTTCGCGTTTCCCGTCGACTAACAATATGGGAGGAGGAATGCACATAACCTCAAGCTGACATTGCTATGACATGACTAGGGGGACATCAGCAAATCACGTGGTACACAGGCAGGCTGTCATCACGACGTCGACAGTATTCAACTAACGCACAGTTGACCATTCATGCTTACATTGTTAGCATGCGTGTGTACATGGATGATGCGCACGTACCATACACCACAGCACACTTCATACAATCATTTGGTACGGATACGCATCATGAAAGCATACGTAACGACTACATTATTGTGCCGCACCTTTACGTGACTGACGGCGCAAGACTACAATCAATGTTCTTCGCACAAGACGAGAACACAAAACACTAATCTGCCACTGATACACGAGGAATGCATGCGCCATCCGAAACTATGGCATAACGCTGGCACTTTCAAAACGCAAGGGCAAACATGTAATACAGAATTTACGCGTGAGCCCGGCTCAACGCCTGCTTCGGTTTAGCGCAGAAGTTAAAGATGGCAGAAGAACCACCAGTGCACCTCCAGGACACATCATGGCATGCTGAGTGCCCACTTACTGCAAACTTCGAACATCTTCAAACCACAGCTTTTACGTAGTAGCGGTTATGCAGCAAGTGCAGCATCCCCTGGCCGTCTTGCAGGCCATGTATGCGAGCCCCTCCGAGGGAGAACACTTGCATCTAAATGCTCTGCGGTCGGTTTACAGTCACGTTTGGTGTTGAAAAGATTCGGGGCGCTTGCTTGCCTTTGCTGTCTTCCCCGGCCCGCCGGAGAATCACCCACTCTGACGATGAACAGCGCATCGAACCGTGAAAAATGTGATTGACGCACTGCCGAGAGGGGCCCAACACAGCACCACGGACCCAAGAGGGCCCGGCATCAGCCCAAGACAGCCCCAACACTACGGTGCTCGAAGTGTCGCCACCCACAAAACTGAGATGCCACGGTGACTGGACTTGCCGCAGGCACCTGGATTGAATGAAATGGTCAGTCAGCCTCCCTCCTCAGCCGCCTCTCCAAGGCCTGAAGGCGTGGCAAACCCATTATATTCAGATTCATAAGACATTCCGCTGGAAAAAAAAGACTGCCTCCCCGCATAGCTCAATACTTGTCTTGCCAGACGCTGGACCCAATGCACTCGGGAAGGGACGGAGGGGAAGGGGGGAGAGGGGGAGCAATATGGGGGAAGGGATGATGAGAGGGCGAGAGGATGAGGAGGAGGAGGAGAAGGAGGAGGAGGAGAAGGAGGAGGAGGAGGAGGAGGAGGAGGAGGATAGGAGGGCGAGGGGAGGGGGGAAAACGATCCCCGACCGCCCCTTGACCCCCAGAAACGGAAGAGTAGGAGGGAGGAGGAGGGATGACTAGTTAGGGGGAGGGAAGACGCGAAGGAGGAAGAGGAAGGATATGAGGACAGTGCGGTCGGGGGTGAGCGAGAAAGAGGAAGAAGGATGGGAGGTTGAATGAGAGAGGCAGGAAGATGGTGGAGAAGGGGGGAAGAGGAGGGCCAACACATTCGAGGACGTGCTCTCGAGGTATGCGTTACTCATTAACTTCACAAGGAGCATGACAGAAGCATGATTCTGGTTCGTTGGCCCTGGTTCTGTCGAGGCGCAGCGGCAACTGTTCAGCGAAGCCGCGGGTCTCATTCACTTCGAGGCTCGTGCCGTGCAACGCCAGCTGGTTGTGACGTCCTAGTGCAATCACGTGGGTACGCTGACTTGTTCCACAGGCTCAATGCATCCAACGATCACTGCAAAAGTCGGTGCGTTGAGGGGAGTCTTTAAACACTTGCGGCACACAATGCTGCAGAGGAGCTCTGTTCCGGTTGAAACACGGCTTGCGTTGTGCCAAGGGGTGGTGTTCATGCGTGGTCTTCTTCACCAGGCGAGTACATGGCCCCAGTTGCACACTGCTGAGCTGATCAGAGTCCACGCGGCTGTGATGCAGGCAGGTGTATTCATCAGCTCTGAAAAAAGACTCGAATGACCTTCGTTGCCCGTCGCACCAGTCCATTGCTGAGCACGAGTGCTTCATCGCATCTGCGAGCATGATCTTGTGCATGCGAGTTGGGCTGTTCAGAAGAGTGTGTTTGAAGGCCCCGCGAGCTCTGTGCACTGCGCTGTCCCACACCATTGGGGTTCGCAGGTCCTGGATGCATGCTGTTTCTGCAGAATTGGACTTGCTGAGTTCGTGTTCTGGTTCTTTTTCTTACAACGACAAAACTCCCATACTTAGGATCATGGGTTCCTGTGATCCGTTCCAGTCCGAGACGCTGCAGAACGGCGCTGCAAGACGGCAGGCATGAACGTGCGCTTAACGAGGTGAGGACTTGGGCCAAAGCCCGGCGGATGGCCGAAGTGAACACCACTGTCTCGTGTCATTCTTGTTCGCACGCCTGTGGATCGAGGCAGACACTGGCCACCCATGCTTTTTCGGTGCATGGTATACTGCGCCGCACGCGCGACCCGATTCATCTCATCAATTGTCCTGCGTGCATTCTGCTATTCCATGCTCGCGTGAGGGTGGTGACCCCTTTGGAGGAACGTTTGGAACAATGCCGTGCTTTATTTCTGGCGACTTTCAGCAAGTTGCCGGTCGATTTCATTACCGACCTTGATCGGAAGGACGCCAGGGACACCCGCGAGCGAGCCAGAAAAGGCCAGAAGCCACATCGATGGCGCTCCGGCCGGTCAGTTGGAAGGACCGTGAACTTTGGAAGCGTCTGAGTCTGGCTTGAGCCATCAATCTACCCCCTCTCCTTGTCTCTCGCTCTGTCTGGTGAGCCAGGGGGCGCTGCTACAACACTGAAATCCTCTCAAGGAGGGTTCACCCGTGAACTGTTTCCTTGTGCCTACGTTATACGCGTTTCTCCCCGCACGCGCACGTTCCAAACTGCTCGGAAACAGAACGATGAGGATGGGGGAAAGGAGGAGGACGACGAGGGGGAGGGGGGGCAGGAGGACGAAGGAGCGGAGAAGGAGGAGAAGAAGCATAGGGGCAGGAGAGGGGGGACGAACTGTTCCCGACCGCCCGCACCGAGCATGCGAGCCAGCCGCCCGCGCCGCAAGAGACCGCACGGCCATAGGCAGAGCGGGCCCCAGGGACAGCGGAGGAAAACGATCACGGCGCAGGAGGGCCCCCGGCAAGCACGACGGCACCACGAGTGCGCTGTCGTGCCCCTTCACAGCTTGCAGGCAAGATCTCCCCATCGCCGTCGTCGCCATTCTCCTCCTCCTCCTCCTCCTCCTCCTCTAACTTCTCCTTTTCACGCTGGACCAACGTAAGCATCACGGCTGTTGCGTTCACCAAACTCCTCCTCCTCCTCCTCCTCCTCCTCTCCTTTCCCCTCCCCTCCCCCCCCTCCTCCTCCTCCTCCTCCTCCTCCTCCTCCTCCTCCTCCTCCTCCTCCTCCTCCCTCTTCTTTCATCCACCCTCTTGATATTCCTCATTCACCTCACGGAGACCTGCCCCCCCCCTTCACTTCAGCGTAAGTCTCCTTCAGTTCCCCTGGGTGCCAGGAAGCCTGCTCCATGTCCTTATTGATCCAGCCTCATTCAGGAAGTCATCGTCACCGTCGTCCCCCCTCTTTCGCAGCTCCTCCTCGCCGTCGTCCTCCTCCCCCCCGCTGCGCTGCGTTCCGATGAGTCCCTGCGGCCTCAGGCTCGCCAGGGGCCAGAGAGGCCCCCTCCCTCTCCCTCCCGACGCCTCCACCCTCTCCTCCTCAACCATCTCTCCTCCCTCCTGCTCCCTCCTCCCTCCTCCCACCTCGCTGCTTCCTCCTCCTCCTCCTCGTCCTCCTCCCTCCCTCTCACCCGGCCTCCGCGCCCTCACGAAAATGGCTCGTCCCACCTCGCTTTGGCCATGGGCACCACCGTCTCGGGCTGTCACTGATTCCCCGGGCAGAGAGTGGGCCCCCTGGCCCTCTCTGCTGCTCTTGTGTACAGTGAAGCTCACAGACCAAGGCTCTGTGAGCCTGGTGGGATCCATGAACACGTGCGGGGACTAGCACAACGAGGAGGATCTCAACAGACTTGCAATGCCTGCGGACCCGTTCTGAGGGCGGGGACGTCCAACCAATCCAGCATGCTGCTGTCGCTGGACAAGCCGCAAGTAAGGAAGTTTACGTAGTCCGCACAGTCCTGGTACCCCTGGGGCGCGGCGTCCATGACCTCAGCCGGAATATGCTTGCATCCGTGCCCCAGGCCGCTGTCCCAAGCGTGGCCAGAGAGTCGATCGCGTGCGAGATCTGCGCCATCAGGAGTGGCGAAGTTCAGCAGGGCGTGCCCCATGTTCAGGGTCAGCGCGTCCCCAGTCGCCTGCACGCGCGGCAGGTACACGAAGTCGCACCCCGAGAGCAGCCCCAAAGCGTCAAGCGTCCACTTCAGCATGTTCTCCGTGTAGTGTGCTGGCACGTTCGCGAGCGTCAGCGAGGTGGGCCTGGGCTCGCTTCCCAAGCTCCACCCCGCCGTCGGCGGTGAGCCACCGGCCCAGGCCTGGGGGGGTACCAACGCCCCGCGGGTGCGAACGCCCCGCCGATATCATATCTGCAGGCGTTTGCTCCAGGCGGGAGCTTGCGTAACACGCATGCGGTAGTGACGAGCATGCAGACAGCGTGGCATGAACGATTCTACTCTGCTCTACTCCACTCTATATTCAGATTCCAGTCTGCCCCATGCTCTGATCTGCTCTGCGCTACTCTACTGTAAACCTCCTGCTGCTCGTGTCAGGATAGGGCCTACACATACATACATCTATACACATAGACCTACGTACACCATTTGTCCCCATTCTACTCTGCTCTGCCCTGCTCTGCAGTGGTCTACTCGACTTGGCTCCATATTGTCTGCTCCCTGCCCGATGCTCTCTGCTGAGTGCCCTCTGCTCCCGCCTCTCTTCTATCCAGTACATGGTTCCTGGCGTGGACACCAAGCTGTGAGCATCGACGGGGCATGCCCCGGAAACGGCCTCGACGCCCGCTCTGCGGAGAACCTCCCAGCACTAAATCGGGCATGTCCCCCTACAGGCGGATCTTTGGGGGAACAACAATTTGTCAAACAATACTCGAGCATAGTCTAAAACATGCCAGGAAAATCGTCCCCGGACTATGTTTCGACTTTTTGTTGACTATTCCTCCTCTAGAGGGACACGCCCAGCAGCAATTCGGCTACGAGCAGGACTGACCCTAGGCGCGAGAAGCCCTTGGCGCGCGGCCCAAGCTGGCCATTGCTCGGACGTCCATTCCCCGTGTTTTTTTCGGTTTCGTGCGTGGTTTTTCGCCAAATGATCAAGGATGCTCCTCGATGGTCCTCGCCGAAGGAAAAATGCACACGTCCGAGCGATGCCAAGCAAGGAGAGGCCCTTTGGGGACATCGCCAGGCGCGCAGGCGCCGCTGCCATCGTGTCGCCATCGGCGATCGGGGGGCCCCACTGCTGGAGGGTTCCAAAAGGGGTTTTTTGGGGAGAGGGGGTCTTCCAGGCGGGGTCCCCCGGGGGCTTCGCACCGCCCTGTTTTGACGAGGCTCTGAGGCCCCTGGGGGGCTCTCAAGAACCCCCCCCTCCCCCAAAACCCCCCTTTGGAACCCTCCTGGCACTGGGCCCGCACCACAAGGTCACTCCAGCCAAAGGTCACTCTTGCGTTAGAGGCCTCCCAGATGGGGTCCGAGCAGATGGGGTCAAAGGATCGCGCCGCATCGTCAATGCATCGCCGGTGCATCGCCGGTGCATCGGCGATGCATCGGCGACGCATCCGCGACGTCGGCGTGGGGGAAATCGGGCTCCACATCGAGACGCATCGTCGATGCATCGACGATGCGGCGCGATCCTCCGACCCCATCTGGGAGGCCTGGATGCTTATGTTGCATCCTCGGGGGACCTTGTCTGTCCCGTCGCGGCCCTGTCCGCATCGAATCCGTGTCGAATCCATGTCGGACGCGCCGGATCCGTGTCGAATCCATGTCGAGTCCGCGTCGAATCCACGCCAAATCCGCGTCGAGTCCGCATCGAGCATGCGTCGGGCCCCCCAAAAGACACCAATTTTTGGGACAGGCGAGGTCCCCCGAAGATGCAACAGAAGGATGCGTGTATCCGAGCAGCGAGGCACGCCCATCCCCAGAGAGCTCGAGGCAGCCCCCGCGCAGCGGGCGAGGTCGGCGCAGGGGGCGAGGCGAGGACCCCCTCGGGTGCTGGGGGGAAGGCGCCAGCCATACTGAAGGGGCCCAGGGACTCACAGAAATAAATACGCACACGCATCCCAGGATCCCCTCATATTGTTCAATATTTTTGGGGGAGTTTCGTCTTCCCCCCCCCACTTCCCATATTTTCGTATATTTTCCTGGGAACCAACGATGGATTGTGTCTATATGTGTGTTTTTTACCTCCTGACGTACCCCGCACAGGGCGGAGGGAGGGACAACGTCTGGCGGAGAGCCCGGGGGGGAATTGAGAAGCAGCGGGCCTTCTCAGAAGGCTCGGAAGTCTCGCGGCCTTACGAGAAGTTTTCTAAGCCTTCCCCGAAGACAGAAAACCTCTCGGAAGGCCGGAGGCCATCTGAGAACCCCCGCCGCCTTCTGAGAAGGCCTTCTCCTTTTCGTTTCGCCCCCCTTGCTCGCCGCCGAGACATGCCCGTTTGCAGCTCGGCCACACGCACACTCACACGAAGCGACGCCCACCGATGGTGACACCAAACCTCGGACGCCGTGATTTATCGATGGAGTTAGCTCCGGAGCGCTTTACGGTCGGACCAGGGACAAAATAACATCCTCCAAGAACATGAGACTCTCCGCTGGCCAAAGCACACAGAACATCCAAGTGTACTACCGGTACCCTCCCCTAGGATGCACGAGAACGTCCAACAGACAAGAAGAGAAGTAGGGCACCCTCCCCGAATTGACCTCGATCTTTTACCCGGATCCGACCACACCGCATCCCTGGGACCAACTTTTCGCCGCTGGCCGCTTCCGGCTGGCCCCAGGGCCCGAACTTGGCCCCGGGGCGCCAGGCTCGCGAATCGGAGCGCTGCTTGCGCCGTCGACTGTCTCAAGGGCGCTGGAGGCCTGACCCCCTCTTTCCCCGAAGGCCGCCTGCACGCACGGAACGAGGAAGATCCCCATGAGCACGCCTGCGCTCTGACTCGGGCCGGTGTGCGCACAGCCATCCCGCGAGTGGACCTCGGCGTCCTTCGACTCGCCGTCCGTCGAGAAGGCGGCGGCATCCTGAGAGCAGGCCTCCACTGTGCTGTAGGCGTCCGAATCCTGCGAATGGGCAGACGTCAGGCGCCGCCCCCGCTTCTCCCCCCCCATCCCCCCCCTCCCCCCCTCCCCCCACCCCTCACACACATGCGCGCAAGGTCATCAGAAGCGGACCGTTCGGTGAACGGAACCTTCTCCCCCAACTTTGTGGGGATAGAGGGAAACAGGCCAAGAGCGAAGGAGCAGGAAAATGTACGCGTGCTCCACCTTCCCCCTGAGCCTCGAAGCCCCGAAGGGTGCTACGCGCAACGCACACGCGGACGCTCGCGCAACAAGCAAAAGTGCATCGCATGGTGGACCGAAGAGACGCCACCACACGGAGCCAGGCCCACCACGACTGGGAGAACCCGCGACCAGCAGCCCGAGCACGAGTGGCCTGGACCGCTGGATAAGTAGCACGCCGCTGCGGGTGTGGTGACGTGCCGAAACAAAACAGGCAGGAAGATGCCCATCCAACATCGGAAGTGCTCGCCACAGGCTGGGCAGAGAGCCTGCGCGGCCAGACCTGGCTGTCAGATGGATGGGCAACGGTGCCAGCGGATGAAAATACCACTGGCACCACGTGCTGCACGCCGAGTGGCGAGCAGCGACCCGTTGGCCCGCAGAATGCCTGGGACGCGCGAGGCCCCGCATGCGAGGCACGCCCATGGGCGGCACCCCCTGGCAGCAGGTGTGCGGGGCTGGGCCAACCGGAATCTCTGGATTCGGAGGAGTGGGCCTGGCTCCCTGGGTCGGGGCACAAGCAGGGGCCCCGTCTTCCTCCCGCCTGAAAACCCGACGGGCTCTGGCAAGAGGGCCGGGTTCCACTGCAGCAGCAGCAGCAGCAGGACGAACAGAAGGACCAGGGACAGGAGAGGCTTCTGCTCCCCTTCGTTCGGGCCTCCCTTCCTGGTGCAGTTGTTTGGCTCCGGGCGTGCATTTTTGTCGCAAGCTGGCCCAGCATGCTCCTCGATGGTTCTTGCCGAGAGAAAACCCACACGTCCGAGCGATGCCAAGACCTCAGCCTGAGGAGGAGGAGGAGGAGGAGGAGGAGGAGGAGAAGGAAGAGGAGGAGGAAGAGGAGGAGGCGGAGGAGGAGGAGGACGAGGAGGAGGAGGAGGGAGGAGGAGGAGGAGGAGGAGCATCTTCCTCTGCTGGCGGCCCTGCGGGAGGGAGCGGGCGTCGACGCGGGCGGGCCTCCCGGGCTGCCGCGCCAGAGGGCGGGCGGCGCCCCCCCCCCCCCCTCCCTCGCCCGAGGAGACCTGCTGCCATCTGGACCTCGGCCAAGGTCCAGCGGCATCTGACCTGGAAGAGTCCTCCAAGCCCTCCTCCTCCCACGCCTACTCCTCCTCCTCCTCCTTCCTCTCCTCCCCTCCTCCTCCTTCCTCCTCCTCCTCCCTCCTCTCCTCCTCCTCCCCTCCCCTCCTCCTCCTCTCCCTCCTCCTCCTCCTCCTCTTCCTCCCTCCTCCTCCTCCTCCTCCTCTTCCTCCTCACTCCTCCTCCCTCCCCTCCTCCTCCTCCAACGCTCCTCCTCCTCCTCCTCCTCCTCCTCCTTGGAGCCTTCGAGACTTGGACGCTTGGTTCACTCCGTGTGGCCGCGGCCCTCACAGCTGCGTCGGGCCCCCGAGGGGCGGCCGAGCCCCGGCCAGGAACTCCAGCGAGGCGCGGGAGGGAGCGGCACGAAGGAGTTCCAACGGAGGCCCCCCGGGGAGAGACGTTTCTAACCTTGAGTTAAAGTGCCAATGTGTGCTGCGTAGCTTAGTTTACGTAGTGTGTTGCGTGGCTTGGTCTGCGTAGCGCACTTTGCGTGTTCGATGCTACGTGGGGCAGTTGGCGTCGTGCATCTTACGTCGCGTGGTTTACGCGGCGCATATCACTTTTGCATGTTACGCAGTGTATGTTACGTAGTGTATGTTATGTAGTGAACCGTAGCGGCTGCATTCTTATGTGTTTGGGATCCCAGCTGTGTTGTCAACCTTCGTATCTGGTTGTGTTTCTCATTATTGACCGTGGGCTATTCCCAATCCCCCCGTCCCCCCTCTACCATCCATCCTCTATCCTTCTCTTGTCCTCCTCCATCGCGACCAGCCACAATTGGGGGAGCGGAGTGATCGGTAGCCCGCCGCATCGAAGATCTATCGAGAGGGATGTCGAAGCCGATGGCTCCCCCAATGGAGGGCAAGGACCACAGCACCCCCATCGGCGGCTCGTCTGGTATCCTCCCTCTGCCGTCCTCCCTCACCCTCCTTCTGGGAACGAGGCGCCACCACCACCACCAGCGTGGGGCGCCAGGGAGGGTCCCCCTGGTGGTAGATCCCATGGCTGGAGGTGGCAGCACAGGTGGTGGTGGTGTCGCCTCTTCCCCCTCCCCCCTCCCAACCCCGCGTCGCGAGTCCATCTCGTCCAGCCTGCCCGCCTCCCGCAGGCACGCTCGGGAGGCCGCAAGCACGTCCAGCGAGTCCCTCTTGTCCAGGAGACCGCTGCCGTGCCCGCCTGGCCTGTCCCAGGCCATCGGGGCGGCCGCGCCGACGCCATCCCGAGAGCGCACCTCTGGAGCAGCAGGCGTCGGCACAAACGCAGCCCCTCGGAGGTCCGCGCGGGTTTCCTGGGTCGGCCCTCCGATGATCGATCGTACCACTTCCACCACCCTTGGGCGACGCCCCTCGACGCGCTCAGCGCGAGAGGGGGGGGATTCGGAGGTCCGCGTGGAGTTCTGAAGAGGACGGAACGAAATAGGACGAAACGACAGAGGACGAAACGAGCGAGGACGAGACGACAGCGGACGAGCGGAAAACGGACGAAACCAGGGGAGACGAACCGTAACGGGACGAAGCGACATTGGACGAAACGAGGGAGGAACAAACACAGAGCGGGGCACCCTTTCCGCCACCCCTGGCGGCGCCTCCGACGCGCTCCGCGCGCCGAGTGGGGGGACGGCGGCAGCGCGCCAGGGGGGGTGGCGGTGAGGGGGCAGGCCTTCTCGGAAGGCGGCGGGGCTTCGGACCGAGAGGGCCCGCCAGGCCCTGCCTCCCCTCCGGAGCGCGCTGCTGCTCCTCCTCCTCCTCCTCCTCCTCCTCCTCCTCCTCCTCCTCCTCCCTCCTCTTCCTGCTCCTCCTCCTCCTCCTCCTCCTCCTCCTCCACCTCCTCTCCTCCTCCTCCTCCTCCTTCTCCTCCTCCTCCTCCTCCTGCTCCTGCTCCTCTGCCTCCTCCTCCTCCGCCTCCTCCTCCTCCTCCTCCTGCTCCTCCTCCTCCTCCTCCTGCTCCTCCTCCTCCTCCTCCTCCTCCTCTGCGCCGACCACGGGGGAAAGCCACGCGGACCTCCGAGCGCACCCCTGGCTCCGGATCCGCCGTGCTCTGGGCCGCTTCGCGAGTGGGGCGGAAAGGTTCGCCCAACTTTTCCAAGCTCATCTGATGCCGATGTTTCCGCCCTGCATTTTGCCGTGGCTGTTTCCGCCATACCTTTGCTGGGACATGTCGCCCTACTTGTTCCGAGGCGGCAACCTCCGCCCTGCTCTGTCGCACCGTTTGGGGCGCACTTCTGGCACACGTTCGAGTCGGAAGATCAGCCCAAATGCCGCGGATCTGGAGTCGGGCATATGTTTCTGCCGCTCTGGGCCCACCCTGGCCTCGAGCTCCAGCCTCCTTGGCACGAAGAGGAGGGCCGACTCCTCCGAGTGGTGCGGGACAGGCACTGCGGCGGTCATTGCGGAGCGCGCCCCGAAGGAGGTGCCGCGACTGGCGCCGCACAGGTCAGGCGGGAATACTCTGAGCATGGTGGCACTGGAGAAGGAGCAGAAGCACGGGGCACGACGAGGAGGGGGAGCTGGAAGAGTTTTTGTTCCCACCCCCCCACCGACGCCGACCCGCAGAATGCTGCTGACCCTCGAGCGGGGGGCGACGACGGCGGAACGAGGGAGAAGAGAAGGACGAGGCCGAGGGGGAAAACGACGACGGCCCAAAGCGCAGGCACGAGGCGCGACACTGCGAGGGGCGGCGGAACGAAAGGGAAGGCAAGATCCTCCTCCTCCTCCTCCTCCTCCTCCTCCTCCTCCTCCTCCTCCTCCTTGGGTCTCGGTGACTCAGTTACTGCTGCACGGGCTGGCGCCTCGTGGCGGTGATAGCGGCAGCTCGGATTTCGTGCTGGTGTGTGGGCGAAGCTGTCCGCAGTGGAGTGGAGGCCAAGTCGGAGTTCAATGTGTGATGAATATGGAAGCTCAGGAGGCGGAGGCGGGGGAGGAGGAGGAGGAGAAGGAGAGGAGGAGAAGGAGGATAATAATCATAAGGGTAATCCTAATGGTACTGATACTGCGAATAATACAAGGATGGCAGGAATCATACTAATCATAATAATAATGATAATACTAATAATAATAATACTAATAAACATCCACTACGACTACTACTACCACCACCACCACTACGACTACGACGACGACTACTACTACTACTACTACTACTGCTGCTGCTGCTGCTGCTGCTACTACTGCTACTACTACTACTACTACTACCACTACTACTACTACTACTATTTCTACTACTACTACTACTACTACTACTACTACTACTACTACTACTACTACTACTACTACTACTACTACTACTACTACTACTACTACTACTAACTACTACTACTACTAACTACTACAACTACTACTACTACTACTACCACCACCACCCACCACCACCACCACCACCAACGACTACTACTACCACTACTACTACTACTATTACTAGACTTACTAACTACTACGACCTACTACTAACTACGACTACTACTACTACTACTACTACTACTACTACTACTACTACTACTACTACTACTACTACTACTACTACTACTACTACTACTACTACTAACAATATTAATACGGATAATACTAAAACAATCAAAATAATACTAATAATAGTATTCATAATAATAATACTAATAATACGAATCATCATCATAACAATGAGACTGCTAATGATAGTACTAATACTAATCATAATACTAAGGACCCTCGATGCCATGTGTTTCCGCCGCCCCCGAGGGCCAGAACCCGAAGTAGCGTAAAACAAATCATAATACCGCGCCGCAGCGCAGCTACCCAACACGCGTCGCGACGCTCCCAAACAAGACCAGGGGGAGGAGGACGAAAAAGGTGGAGGAGGAGGAGGAGGAGGAGGAGGATGCGGCGAAGCTCCGGGCCCTCCCTCCTCGCCCGCCCCTCACGTCTCGCCCCCTCCGCCTCCCTCCCTCGACCCTCGAGCTGCGGAGGCCCACGCGCACCTGCCGGGGGCCCGCGCGCGGGGTGGGGTGGGGCCGCGGCCGGCTCGAGGCGCTGCGGCGCGCAGGGCGCCGGCGGCAGCGGAGCGAGGCTCCAGCTGGCGCGCCGGCCGGGGGCGGCAACAGGCAGGGTGGGCGAGCTCGGCGCCCACGCCGCGGAGCACGGCCGCGCGCGCCGCGCGCCGCAGCGGAGGTGCCGACGAGCGCGCCCCGCGGGGGCCCAGGAGGGGCGCAGGTGCTCACCACGCCGGTCGCGTCTTGCCGGCCAGTGCGGGCTGCCGGGTGGCCATGGGAGGCGGGGCACGGCTGCCCAGGGAGAAGCGCGCGGCGGCGCTGGCGGCCTTCGATGCCGCGCAGGCCGCGGGATGCGGCGTGGGGGTGGCGCCGCAGCCGGCCGGGGCGGCCTCGCAGCCAGCGCGGCCTGCAGGAGTGCAGGTGCCGCATGATGCGGCGGTCCCTCGCGCGTGGAGCTCCGGCGGACGGAGTCCTGGGGCGGCGTCAGCTGGGACAGCCTCCACGACCGGGGGGCACCCCGCTACGCCATCGCCGACTTCAGGGAGGTGCTGTGCTGTGCGATTCCATTCTGGCAGGGGCTGGCGGCGCGGACGAGCCTCGAGGCCTCAAGGTGCTCCTGTGCTCCGACCGCCTCCTCTTCACAGCGTCGCGGAGGCGGCGGGGAACGGCCATGGGGCTGGAGAGGAGAGGCAGCAGCGCCCACGCTGGCCAGGAGAGTCCGGCTTGTCTGGGAGTGGTCGTGGGACATCTCCTGGCGGGAGGCGGAAGTTTCCTGGTGCACCAGCGCCGGCGAGGCGCTCACGGCAGCGCAGGGCCCGGCGAAGGACGTCAGGGCGACCGAAGGGGCCCTGGCGGACGAAGACCTGCGGGAGGCGATGCGGATCCTGGATGGGAAGTTGCCTCTCGCCCCCGGCGAGAAGGCTCGCCGTTGCCTCCCGACGCTGTTCCTCAGAGCGGCCTCCCAGCCAGAGATCCCAGCCGTGCCGCTCACAGATGACGACGTCGACCGTTTCCTGGAGCAGCTGCGCGGAGCGCACGTCCACGCTCCGAGGCATCGCGGCGCTGGCCCAGATGGCGCCCGAGGAGGGTACCGGGCGTGGCTGCGAGGAAGCCTCTGACAGCTTCGCCAAAGCGACCCTCAACTTGCAGCTCGGCCTTGCCCCGCGCGGAGCCGTGAAGGCCTGGCTGGGCGCGCGCGTCCTGGCAGGAGGCCGGGAGGAGCGAGACAAGGTGCGGCCGTTTGCCCTTGGCGCCAATCCACCGCCGTGCTGCCTCCAAGGCGGTGAGCGGGGTGTTCCGAGACAGGGGGGGGGGCGGCCGCCCTCGGCGACGGCGAGCGCTCCGTAGGAAAGGACAGAGGAGCGGAGCACATGCACACGGCAACCCTGCTGGCCCTGGACAGCCGGCCCGGGTGCTGCCAGCTGAGCCTGGGCGCGAGCAGTGCGCACAACGAGTGAGTACGACGGAGCAGCTGCTGTGCGGGCCGTCCGGGCGATGGCCCCGGAGCTGCTGCCGTGGACTCGCAGCGGTCTGGGCACGGCTGCTGTGCATGTGCACCTGGCGCGGGACGGCCGCCGCACGCTCCTCCCCAAGGAGCGAAGAGGCGACCAAGGCGCTCTCCCCGCTCTGCTGCAAACGCGCGGCAGACTCGGTGGGGCCGCCGCGGCAGAGCTGGCAACCGAGATGACTCGGACGTCATCTGCGCGCCAGCGGTGGCGGCGCAGGCCGAGGCAGCGTTCGTTGCTGCGTGCGCCCAGGGTGGCCTCCGCGGCAACCCGGTCACAACGCAGCTGAGCTTAGGGCGCTGCGTGGACGTGGCCGCGCTCCCCGCGCACCCGTAGGTGGAGCCGCCGGCCCTCGTGCTCCGCCGACGGCGCGCTGCCGACGGTGCCGGCCGCTCTGGCCGCGGCGCGAGCAGACCGCTGGCAGAGGCGACCGCCCGGTGCGGTGCGGAAGTCATGGCCACGGGGGCTGCTTGGGGGCGGGGAGGGGAGGGGCAGCGCGGTGCGAAAAGATTGTGGCCGGGGCGGCAGGGGGGCACGGGGCTGCGGGGGGGGCAGCGGGGAGAGGGGCGGGGGCGCTGTCCTGCGAGGGGGAGGGGGGGCGGTGTGAAAGCAAAATGGTCGGAGCTCTAGACGAAGCGTGCGAGAGAATAGTCGTCACAACTGTCCGTATGGCTCCCTCTGTCTCCACATGGCTGCCTCTGCTATCCGCATGGCTTCCTCTGGCAGCTCTGGTCCCGCATGGACTCCTGTGATATTCCAGTGGCTTCCTGTGGCTATCCCAGAAGCGTCCCAGCAATCGTCCAACAGTCGTCGAACTCGGAAGTAGAACATAATAGAGCCGAAGAGCGGAGGGAACAGTCGATGAGTAGAGCTGTGCAGGGTAATGCAGGGTAGGGTAGAGTAGGGCAGGTTGGAGTGGGCAAAGCAAGAACCGCGCAAAATAAAAGTAGCCAGGCCGAGCGAGCCAGAGGGCCCCGCCTATCTACGAATGACCTGTGGCACAAACTGAGGTTGGCATGAGGACGCGTTCCCACCTCGCAAACGGAAGGCGCGCTCGCGCGCGGCCCCGCTTCCAGGGGCTCGGCGGAGGGAAAATGACGCGGGCCGCGGAGGGGCGGGAGCGGCAAAACTTCCGCTGGGCGCGGCAGACGCGAAGCATGCGCCGCGCTGGCACAGCACTGACTACCTGCCAGACCACCGCAACCCAACCCGAAGACCCGAACTTGACCCGAATTCCGGGTTGAGGGGGGGGGGGAACGGTAGGTACGGGTCCCATGTGTTTTTTTCAATGCTCCCCGACCCCCCCCCACCCACTGGAAATGGAGGGCAAATGGAGGCCTTGGGGTTGGGTTGGGGTGGCTTGGTGGGTGGTGAAGCACTGCTTTGGACGCCCGAAATGGGTACTGAAGAAATGGGTACAATGCCCAACAACACATGTTGTCCCAAACCAACCGCGGCCGCTGTTGGGCAGGCGGCCCTCTGTCTCACTGTCTCAAATGGACCCAGGCCGCGGCGGCGCGGACGTCGAGCCCGGTTCAAAATGGGCAGGAACTGCTGTTGGGCATTGTGCCCATTCTTTCTGCACCCATGTCTCCCCGTCGCTTGGACGTCCATTCCCTGTGTTTTTTTCGGCTTCGTGCGTGCTTCTTTTGCTCGATGGTCCAGGATGGTCCTCGATGGTTCTCGCCGAGAAAAAAATGCACACGTCCGAGCGATGCCAAGATTTCGCTCGTGCTGAACTGCCGCGGCCGGCAGGTTCGCCCGCTCCCGCGCGGCCCCGCCGCGGCCCGTCGCCGGCGCGCGGCTCGGCGAGCAGGCCCTGCGCCGCGCCGCTGCGCGGGAGCGCATCGCCCCCGCAGCGAGCGGCGCGCGGACCCCGGGCGACAGGGCGGCGGGGCGCCCACTCGCGCGGGCTCCTCCTCCTCCTCCTCTTCCTCCTCTCCCTGTCCACCTCCCTGTCCTCACCTCCCTCCTCCTCCTCCTCCTCCTCCTCTCCTCCTCCTCCTCCTCCTCCTCCTCCTCCCTGTCCTCCTCCTCCTCCTCCCTCCTCCTCCTCCTCCCCGTCCTCCTCCTCCTCCTCCTCCTCCCTCCTCCTCCCCTCCTTCCTCCTTCCTCCCTCCCCCTCTCCTCCTCCTCCTCCTCCTCCTCCTCCTCCTCCTCCTCCTCCTCCTCCTCCTCCTCCTCCCCCGGAAGTTGGCGAGCGAAGGGTCAGCCGCGTGCCCACGGCGGGGGCGCCACCTCCGGGCGAGCTCCGCGCGGCCGCCGAGGCGAGAGCGGCGTTGGCGTCCGCCCTCGCGCCGACGAGGCCGCGTGGGAAGGTGTGCGCCGCGCTCGAGCGGGAGCACAGTTCCTCCTCCTCCTCCTCCTCCTCCTCCTCCTCCTCCGCCTCCCCTCCTCCTCCTCTCCTCCTCCTCCTCCTGCCTCCTCCTCCTCCTCCTCCTCCTCCTCATCCTCCTCCTCCTCCTCCTGCTCCTCTCCTCCCCTCCTCCTCCTGCTCCGCATCCTCCGCCTCCTCAGCCTCCTCCTCCTCATCCTCCTCCTCCTCCTCCTCCTCCTCCTCCTCCTCCTCCTCCTCCTCCTCCGCGGGAGCGGGAGTTCTTCAGAAACCAGAGCCACGCGCGGGCGCGCTTCGCGCGCTTACGTTCCAGGAAGTTTCTGCTTGTAGTATGAAGTGCTCGGCGTCGGAAGACATATGGTGTCACACGGATCGTGCCCTCAGGGAACTCCACCGAAGGCCCAAAATACAGGCTTGGCCTATCATCCCCACGCCCACCCCGGCACACCCCTCACAGGGGTCGCGCCCCACAGGGAGCTCCACCCACGCTCCCAGAAACAAGGCTCGCACAGTGGCACGCCCCACGCGGATCGTGCCCAGCAAATACTTGGCATTTGCGGAGCTAGAAGGGAGCTTCATAGCGTCGCCCGGCTTACATCGGCACACCTCTCACACGGATCGTGGCCCGCAGGGAGTTCCACGGACGGTCCCAGAGGCAAGGTTGGCATGCCGCCCCCCTTCGCATTGCGATCCCCCCGCCGAATGCGGCAGTGCCGGGAAGAACCTTCACCTGCGGCCTCAATGGGCGTGCTCGCACGGGGCAGTCCGAATTTCTTCGGCGAGCCCTCCGCGCGGAACGTGCCCCGCAAAGACCTCCGCGCGCCCGTGCACGCGTGCTTCGCAGCAGCAGCAGCAGCAGCAGCAGCAGCAGCAGCAGCAGCAGCAGCAGCAGCAGCAGCAGCAGCAGGCTGCGGCGTTGCCCCGGGGCGCGCAGTATGTGAAGCGAGACCCGCGCCCTGCGCTACACATGATTGCGCGTGGCGTTGCCAGGCCAACTGCCTGCTCATCTGTGGCCTTCGGCCCGTACCGCAACCGTGCGCGAGCTTGGGGCCCCAGAGGCTTCTTGGATACCTGCACTCTGGAGTCTCTTGGCACGCTTCTCGGGCGCCTCTTGGAACGAGTTTGGGAGATTCATGTGGCCTCTCGTGGCCGTGTGGGGGCCTCGTGCGGACTCTTCTGGGGCCTCTGATGTGCCTGCTGGTGGCTCCGGGGGCCCACTCGCAGCGGAGGGCTCGACATGTGAGTTGGAGCTCCCTCTCTTGGACCCCTCTCGGGCCCGCCTGTGCGCCTTTTGGACCGTCTTGGGTCTTGGGGCGATCTTGGGAGCCTGTTGGGCCGTCCTTGACGCTGTCAAGGCCCCCAAAAACGAACAGGCTGAAAATGGACGTTTTCCCTTGGGGAGACTGCACTTCTCGTCACTTGCTTTACCTTGTCGTTCCGTGCCTGCACGCCTACGCTGTCATAGAACATGCTCTTCCGCGCACTGGGCATCGGCAGCGCCCGTGGATGCACCGACGCCGCGGCTCGGCCGCTGCCGCGGTCCCCGCTGCCGCTGCTGGCCGCGCCAGCGCGCGCTCGGGGTGGGACTCTTCCACATCCGAGTGTCCTCCGCCCCTCCCCCCTCTCTGCGGCCGCCTCGTCTGTCTTGCTCCCTGCTCTTGCACGCTGCCCAAGCCGCCTTTCGGTTGCCCTGCAGCGCTCCTCGCTGGTGCCGTGTACCTCTGCCTCGCCGCCGACGGACAAGAGTGTGTGCGTCGACGGGCGCTGCGCAGGTGTCCGGGGCTTGTTTCGAGGGGCCGCTTGTAGTCTTCGAGCGTTGCCTGTTTGTGTGGTCTCGGCTGCTTCGGGCCACTGTGTGGACTGTTTGGGGTCCATTTTGGAGGCGCCATGGGCTTTTCTTTGTGCTCGTCTGATGGGTTTTGGGGGGCTCGTCGAACTCCGTTCGGGCTCCAGTTGAAGCATTAAGTCGGGCCTGTCCCCCTACAGGCCGATTTTTGGACGAAAAATGAAAAATACCCACAAACATATCTTAAAAATGCTTAACCATTGCCAACAAAATAATCCCCATACTATTTTTTAACTATTTTTGAACATTCCCGACTCAATCGAAGCAGCCTCGCGCGATCTTGGGACCACCTCGCGCACGGGTGTGCGAGTTCACGGGGAATGCGTCAGGGGGGCGGGGCCGGCGACGCCGCGCACGCAGCGAGGCGCCTCCCGAAGGGGGAAGGTCGGCGGGCCACGAGCGCAAGCCGGGAATGAGACCGCAGCTCCAGCCTCCCGCCCCTGCTCTCGCGGCGGCAATCTCAGCATGGGTGCTCAAAGTTGGATAGGGCCGGAAGCGGCCGTTGTCGAACGACTGGCGTCCTCGGAAATGTGGTAGTCCGAAGGATTCGGGCAGGTGGAGGAGGGGGAGGAGGAGGACAAGTCTAAGGGAGGCCACAGGAGAGATAGAGAGAGAGAGAGAGAGAGAGCTGGGGTGCGGGAGGACAATGAGGACAAGATGGAGCAGGATGATGAGGACGATACGGAGGAGGATGGAGGAGGAGGAGGAGGAGGAGGAGGAGGAGGGACAGGTTGGAGGGAGGGAGGGTGGGGGAGGGATGGAGGGATGATGATGATGATGATGATGATGATGACGATGATTTTTTCCTCGACGTCAGGATCAACATCTGATATCAGGATATGGTGTACAATGAAACCAGACTTAAAGTGATCCGACGCAGAGAGACGACTGTCTCGTGTTGCCCCGCTTGGGCCAGACTGCCAGGGTGCTGCTCGGAGGGGCCTCCTGCGCAGCGCGTGCCAAGCAGCGTCGAAATGCAAGCTGAAATATTCGGCCGCTTCTTCTTCGGCGGTTGTATCATGCCCAGGCGGGGCCTCCACCTCACACTGCTCCTCTGGATGTGCTGGCACGGCAGGGGGGGAGTGGAGGCACGAGGAGGGAGGGTATGTGGCCGGCCGTGACCGTGCCGCTGCTGGCAGGGAGGTTTTTGCCTCGAACGAAATTGACGCGGCGTTGAAACGCCTCCTCTCCGCTGTGGCCTGCATTGTGGCCTGCAGGCTCGCTCTGGCAGAAAAAGACGGGTTCACTGCTCGAGCGTCTCTAGCCTCCTCCTCGAGCCAGCCCACTGGGCCCACGTCTCGGTGGTGGACCTCCTGGCCCTCGACATCGAGGGCGCGGCTGATCAGGATTTGGCCCTCCCACATGGGCGCGCCTAGCGCGCCGATCACCAGCTTCGTCTTGTCGTGGTCGTAGCACTTTTCCAGGCGCGCGAAGTTGATGGCGTCGAGGATATCTTCCTTGCTGGTCTCCGTCTCCGCCTCGATGTCCTCGATGGCACCCTTCATGGAGCCGCCCACGTCGCACTTGTACAGTTCTTCTAGGGCCGTCAGCGCGCGGGACGGAGCTGGCGACCCTATCCCCTGCAGGCATTTCTTGTCCTCTGGGGGGCCGCTCTTCCTGAGGGAGTCCATATTGTGCTCGTAGCTTTCGTGCTCCTGCGTGATGGTATCTACCTGCTTGCCATGCTCGTCGTAAATGTCTAACTGCATGATCTTGATGTTCCGTTCGGCCTTCTTCGTAGCCCCGTGAATGCCCAGTGAGGCCAGGATGTCCTGCTTACCGATGTTCTGTGCGTATTGAGTTCCATTCTGTATGAGTCCTATCCTCAGATACAATCGCCATTGGTCGAACAGTGAGCTAAACGTACGCATGCATGAATGTCCTGAATCACATTACCAGTGTGGCTTTTTCCTTTTTTTGCCGATGTCGAAAGTCTGGATGATGGTGGAGCTGACGCCGTGATCGATCTCGAGCTTCCGTCGACTGGGGTGATCGACTCGCTCAGCGAGCGGGTCCGCATATTGATAATCTGCAGTGTCATGTCCCATTCCTGCCCTTTGAACACCAGTGCGCATCAGGTGCTGTAAGGCGAGGAGCACGATGTTGAGTTCGATGGGCCTTGAGGAGAAGTAGGTGGGTCGTCGGACTGGAAATTGATGATCAGGGCGCTCGTCACCAGGGTCACGTTCATGTCGACCTTTAAGTCCAGGTGGCAATTCAAGACCAGCGTGCAGTTGTTCCACTGGTGGCGGTTCAGGTGCAGCGTGGTGTAGTCCTGCACGTGCTGGCCCTCTGTGTTCGTGAAGACGTTGAAATTGAAGTTCATCGTCCAGTTTCGTCCAGTCGTCCAGGGTCAGCGTGTCGTACTCCTGCATGTGCTGGCCCATTATGTCCGTGAAGAAGTTGGAATTGACGCTCAGCGTCCAGTAGTCCTTCGCGAGCTGGGTGTGTAGGTAGTGGTCCAGCGTCCAGTAGTTCGGGGTCAGCGTGTCGTAATCCTTCATGTGCTGGCCCTCTGTGTTCATGGAGATGTAGCTCAGCGTCCAGTCCCGCACGTACTGGCCCTCTGTGTTCGTGAAGATGTTGAAATTGACGTTCAGCGTCCAGTCGTTCAGGGTCCGCGTGTCGTAATCCTGCATGTGCTGGCCCTGTATGTTCGTGATGATGTTGGGATTGATGCTCAGCGTCCAGTAGTTCTTCGCAGTGTGGGTGTGGGGGTAGTAGTCCAAGTGGCAGGTCACGTTCAGCGTGCAATTCTTCCACTGGTGGCAGCTCATGGGCCGCATGGTGTGATCCTGCCTGTGCTGGCCCTCTGTATTCGTGAGGATGTTGTTGTTGAAGATCAGCGTCCAGTAGTTCAGGGTCAGCGTGTCGTAATACTTCAGCATCGGCATCGTCGTCTGGCTGGTGGTCAGGTGCTTCGGCCATGCGCTCGTCCATGTTCCTGATGTCAGCGAGCGAGTCCTGTGCTCAGCAGGTGCGCGGCGCCCGCGCTCCGGAGCACGTCCATGGCGGCATGGCGGTGTGCGGGGTAAGTATCGTCAAGAGGCCCCCTGCCTTTCGGGCAGGGCGAGGGGGCGGTGACTGGAGGCCGCTGCTCCATCAATGGCCTGAGCGCGCGGCGGCCTTTGATGATGATGATGATGATGATGATGATGATGATGATGATGATGATGATGATGATGATGATGATGATGATACGTAGCACCCCGCAGTTGCGGATAAGAGTGATGGGGGGGGCGGAGACGTCTGCAGTCTGTGAGGCTCTGAAGAAGCCCGCCGCAAGCGCAAAATCTTCAAGCTATGCAACGAGCCCGCCGCAGGCGCCGATTTTTTGTTAAAACAATGTAGGTGGGTCGCGGGTTGGGTCGCAGGTGGGTCGCGGGTGGGTCGCGGGCCAGGTCGCGGGTGGGTCGCGGGTGGGTCGCGGGTGGGTCGCGAGCGGGTCGCTGGGTGGGTCGCGGGTGGGTCGCGGGGTGGGTCGCGTGTGGGTCGCGGGCCGGGTCGCGGGGGGGACGATGCGCCACACGGACCGGCATAGGGCGGGTACCTTCGCGAGGCCGACTGGTTTCTCGCCAGCTGGCCTGAGGACAGGCTGTGTGTCAGAGCGTTCTTGTACCTCGTCCTCCGCCTCCTCCTCCTCCTCCTCCTCCTCCTCCTCCTCCTGCTTCCGAGCGGTCGCTCGGGGGCCTTGTGAAGTCTCTTCGGCGCTATCTAGAAGCTTCGGTGGAGTCTCTGGGGCGCCTCTTGGGGGCTTTTTGATGGCCGCGCGGGGCCTCATTGGAGCATCTGGCTGGAGCCTGGAGGCCTCCTGGGGCCTGTTGGAGTCTCCTGGGGAGCCCTCGTGGCCTTCTCGGAGGCCCCTGCGGGTCCTTTTGGCAGGCCTCTGAGGAGCACTGGGTGCGGGCCTCTCAGGAGCCTGCGCCTCTCTGGAGCTCGGGGTACGGCCCCAGAGGACCGAAAATGGCCTCGAAAACGACTCATGGAGATTCGGCACCGCCGGGATGCCATCCGACACGGCCAGGATGGCCCAGCATCGGGCCCCCAGCTAACTAATTCAAGGGGTCGGCGGATGTGGCGTAGGCCTACACAATTACTGAAGCTTGGCCCGAGCTTCTCCTGGGGCTATCTTGAAGCGTCTCGGAGGCGTCCCAGGCCGTCCAGAAATCACTTTGGGCGGCGTCGAGCGCCCTCGGGCCGTTTTGGACCACCTTGAGCTCTCTAGGAGGCTCCTTGCAGCGCTCCTGGAGCGCTGTGGGAGCCCAGGAGGCGACGCACATAGAGAAAACATCTCTGAGCTGAGGCTCGGAGCGCAGTGGTCGGGGTACTCCTCGTCCGGGGGCTCCCCCTTCGACCTGGCGCGCGCGCGAGAACTGGACATGTGCAAGACCAGCTGCCGGAGACCTTAGCACGCCTCTGGCCCGTTGGCGCGCGCGCGCGTGTGTGTGTGTGTGTGTGTGTGTGTGTGTGTGTGTGTGAATGTGTGTGTGTGTGTATGTGCCCGTCCTTTTTCTTCCGGGGCTTCACCACCGGGCTCCTGTCCAAGGTGTACCTTTTCCTGCACGTCCCGTTCGGCACCGCCTGATCCCCGGGCTCCGCCCGCTCTCGGCCGCGTGAGGCCCCGCCCGCCCTCGCCCCCTCTCTGTCAATTAAAGCTGTGCGCGTCCCGCGGAGCTTTTAGCGGAAGAGGCGCGCTCTCGCCCTGCAGATTAAAAAAGTGTGTGTATGTGTGAGGGTAGTCGGCCACATGCAAAAAAATGATCCTGGGTAAGAGTGACCTTCGGAACGCGGCTTTTTGGGGGCCGCGAGGGGTGGGGGGGGCTGAACACAGGCGCGCAGGACGCTACTGTAGCACCTGGCTCGGCGGTCGGGGGGGGCCCCGGTGGGCCCGCACCAGAGGTCACTCTGGCGAAGGGTCACTCTTGCAGGGGCCCAAGGACACACAAATAAACACAAATCCCAAGAATCCCCGTATTTTTCCTAATATTTTCTGGGTTTTCGTCTTCCCCCCACTTCCCATATTTTCCTATATTTTCCTGGGAGTCGACGATTCATTGTGTATGTGTGTTTTGTCCCTCCTGAGCACTTACGTGTAGTCGGGGTTGAGGGGCAACGATAGGGGGGGACTGGCAGAAGGGCGGACACATCGACCTGGAGTCGGCGATACATCGCCGATAGATCGGCGATAGGCTCCCGACAGTGACTTCGCAGGTTCTGGGCAGGCTCGGGCTATCGGCCCCCAATCGGCGATCAAGGGGCGATTGGCGGTCAATGCATCCCCCCAGCGCCTTTCCCCTGGCAGCTCTCGGACCATCAACTCGGGCCTCCAGCGGCCGGTCGGGACGACCCGGGCACCCCCGGAACGCCCTCGGCGAGGCGCAGCTGCTGGACCGCATCCCAGAGCTGGAAGACCGCCGGGGACCGACGAAAACACCGAAAAACCTCGGACCTCGAACCCTCAGACCTCGACGCTCCAACCTCGAGCCTGTCCCCCCCGTGTCGCTGCCCCCTGGGGGTAGGCGCGTCCAGTGTATCCCCCGCCGGGCACCAGCAGGCTCAGCAGCGGGCCGCGGTGCGAGAACTCCACGGCGCTGCCGTAGAGGGACTGCGGCCACCCGGGCGTGAGGAGGTGGCCCTCGGGGCGGCCCGAGGGAGGCGCTTCAGGAGGAGAGGGATGATCAGATAAGAGAAGATCAGGCAAGACAACACATGACCATACACGATGTTATGATGCACCCTAAGGCAAGATACGATCGTATACTCCCAGCACGGATGTTACGGTCAAGTACTAGATGATACGACACTAGGAGACATTCGAATACCATATACTATCATACAATACAGCATACTATAAGTAAGATGCTATACAATTCGCTTCGAAACATATCAAATCAGATAAGACGGCGCCTCGGAGACGTCGGACGGTGCACGCACCAACCACTCGGCATTTGGAGGGAGGAGAATCAGAAAGAGGAAGAAGGACGAGGAGGACGAGGAGGAAAGACTACGACGAGGAGGATGAAGAACAGAAATGAGGATCCGCCGGTACCCGATTGCTGGTTGTGGCAAGGCGTGAGAGGCATTTGGCTGTCCCCCTCCCCCTGGTTCCCCCAGTGTCCGAAATCCCGTTTGAGGGGAGGGGAGCCTCCGACGCCTCGAGGATGCACAGGCTGCACTCCAAGGCAAGAGCCCTGGTGGAAGCCTCAGGTGGCCGCAAGACGGCCCAAGAAGCTCCCGGGACGCCCCCTCAAAACTTCAACATAACCGCTTGAGGCTACAGGCCCCCCAGAGTCAGGGACGCTCCCTAGTTTGCCCAGTGCGCTGGGGCCTGGTTCTCTAGTGCACTGCCCGGTCCTCCGCTGCTGGCCGCAACATTTGTGCTCGCAGCTCCCCTGGGGGCAGGCTCGCGTCGGCCACTTCTCGAGCAACCGGGATCAGATCCACGGGCACGCCACGCTCAATCATGGGCAGAACGGTGGCCACCTTTGTGCATCGCTCCGTAAAACATCCTGTGGAAGATGCTCGTCTGATCTTTTTCCGCGCGGTCTCTGGATGGGTCCTCTCAGGCACCCTGGGGTTCTGATCCAACACATGTTACCAGCGGAGGAGGGGGAACAGGAAAACGAGAAGGAGGAGGACGAGGACGAGGAAGAGGAGGACCAATGTAAACACAAGAGTCATCAACCGTGTTGGAATAAACCCTCCCTCCAAGCTCCCTCTTCATAGGCCCCTACAAGGGTTGATTTCCATTGAAGGAACTGCCTCGTTGGAAGACAACGGTTTGAAGATCCTGAGGCGTGCCAAAACATTGTTCTCGGGATTTCAACGCCACGTATCAACATGACTGCTGCTTCTTGACGATTCAGAAACGTACCAGAACGCATGTTTTAAAACTTCAACACAGCAAGTCAACATAACTGTTGCGCCAGCATGAATCCTTCCAAAACGCCCTTTCTGGTACGCTGATCATGGGAATTCGTGATACTCTTGCAAATTTAAAACGCTAATGTGCGCGGCGCTAAAGCGAGAACCACATTTTGAAAAGGAACCGCCCTCAATCCGTGAAGCTCTTGGATTCTTCAACAAAAACAGATGTGCGCGGCGCTGAGGCGAGAGCGACATTTTGAAAAGAAACCGCCCCCAATCCGTGAAACTATTGCGAAGTTTAAAAAATGTGTGCGGCGCTGAGGCGAGAACCACATTTAAAAAACGAACCGCCCCCAATCCGTGAAACTATTGTAAAGAGCCAAACTCTATACACCGACGCTTTTTTTCTGGCCCCGCACCGAAACTCGCACAGGAAAGCGGATCCTGGTGTATACGGGGTTTTGGTGTATACATGTCCGTTCTTGCCACGGGAAAACAAGGAAACAAGTATACACCACACCACCCCGACGTCGTCCCCGACCCTCAAAAAAGTACTGTGATTGAAAAACAGCCCGCCACTGGAAATGTATATGCGCCGGTTTCCGATATTGCAAATGGTTAGAAACGAATGTGCGCGGCGCTAAAGCGAGAGCCATATTTTGAAAGCCACCCGCCCTCAATCC